>OX103972.1:45247124-45443792 GCA_944470395.2 Schistosoma turkestanicum | reverse complement strand
TTCATTCAAAATTCAATTTAAATAGGCGCGATTTTCCATATGTTTTCGAAGTTATTAGGAGGCTATTTCAAAATTGTTTTCGTTTTATTTAGTGTCTTGATGTTATAATCTTAAGTAAATCCTCAGCAAACATGTTTTTTGAACGGATATGATATATTTTTATGAAAATTATGCGAAATACAAAAATTTATTTGGCTTAAAATTGTTTCTTTAAAATCTATAAATTCGGCATTTTATCGATTGAATATTTCATTGACAGTAGACAACTGATTGAAAAACTTACCCACTTCCTTCCTTACTTACTTAAGTCTGTTACCACTCCTCAATGGAGTATAGGCCGCTCATCAACTGTTCAACTGTTGTTCATTCTTTTCATGTCGGTTACTTGGTCATGATACTCTTAACAATATCCATTTCGCGAAACTTTATTCTATTTAGAATGGAAGGTTTTCATATTCATGTTACTGTTTCTTCTAATCGTTTCATTCAAAATTCAATTTTTTTTAAAAAACCGATGATAATTTTTAGCCTACAAATGTTTAATAAATAAAGATTTTGAATATATATATATATTTCCACGTTATTATGCGACGATTTGAAATGTTCTTTCGTTTAATTTTTAATGTTGGAACCAACGTACATAACTTAACAGAAAAAAAATTCCTTACCTAACATTAAAATAATTAAGTTCAAGTTATTATTTCAGCGAAATTAAATGAAACTGTTTTTTAATTTTTTAAAAAAAAATAGTTATTTTTCTTCGGATAAAATCTGTCCAACTTTTGTGAATGGATATGATTTTTATGTAAAATGATACATTATAGAAAAATTTATAGTAAAATTGTCTCAATTTTTGAAAACGAATAAATGTACTCGAAAGTGAGTAGTACTTTATCAGTTGAATGTTACGCAGACTATAGACTACTGATTTTAGTGTATAGTCATGAAGAACTTACTTACTTACGCTTATTACCCCGCCACTATTCGACAACCAACTCTGTCCTGGGCCTCGCATTTTACTTCTGTCCATTTACGATTCATCCTTCTCATGTTTTTCTCTCAATTTCTCCGCCAAATGTGTTTCTTGGCCTTCCTTTTTGCTCATTCGATGTTGAGGATCCCAGATGAAGGCTTATCTTGTGACGCAGGTGGGCGGGCAGCTTCTTCAATATGTGTCCTATCCACCAACTACAGCGCTTCATCTTAATTTCTTCCTCTACTGGAATCTAGTTTGTTCTCATTCAAATACTTAAGAGTTAATCACAGACTAGAGACTATATAAACATTTTATCCTATCATATCTACGACGTCATCACAGATCAAACCGGTATTCGACACCCCCCACTACGTTATTGATCTAAACACTAAACTCTCATTGTAAAAAAATTGAACGTCGTTCATTCGACCTTCATTTTTCGACTGTTTTGCATGCATTGTTGAGTGGTTATAGACTAGGAAAATAGCAACAGTTGTACAGTACTTATCATTGTTCTCATTGGTTCTATAACACTTTACACAAACCTCTCTAATAGAACACAATGTCATCTACACATTTAGTTTGTATTTGGCGAAACCGGTTAAATGTTCAACATCATAATAACTAAAAAAATTATTGATTTCAAAAAACCCTGTTCAATATTCAACGCTTAGTTGCTTAGTAATTAAAACAAAAATTCATACATAAATTTTTGTATTACGTAAGCAGCTAAGTAAGAAGAAGTAAAAAATCAACGTTTTCCCAATTTTCATGATTCCTTTAATGTCCGACATTTTTGTTCTGTTAAAAAAAACTAACTTTGACATGACAATTCTCCTTGTTTATCAGTTAACAAAAAAAAATAAGCTTAAGCAAAGTTTTATATGCATCATGGAGATGATCAAAACTTCATTTTCATGATAAAATTCCCTGTGTTCTATTGATTTTGTTTAAGTAAGTTTCTTCTAGTTATTGGTTTGTTGATTGCTTAGGAAAATTCATTGTAACCTAATATTTTTTTTTACTAATCATCATTCCAGTCTCTTGAATATATATATATAACGAATTTTTGGAAGTTCAACATTTTTAGAAAAGATTGTTAGTTTTTTCTTACACGTTGAAATGATGAATGACGGATTGCGTAGAATATTATACATCACCTAGAAACCTATAAGCATGGGACTGCTGTTTTTATCTCACTGTAGGACTAACTGACTCATTATCATCACTCACAGTGCGCAGCCATGATTGTACCTGTTAAGTGGGTGAATTTACGAAGCATTTTTTTAAAGGAAGCTTTCTTCAATCATTTTAATCTGACTAGTGAGGAGGTGAAAATTGATCCCAACATGGCTATATATAATATAAATAGTACGATGCGCTGCAGTCCGCAGTCCATAAGTCACTGGCAGAGAACAGAGTATTCCATCTAAAATGTCTGGCACAATTAAAATGCGCGCATTTCTAATAAGCTTTATTATGAGTTTATAAAATCATACGATGTGAAAGTTTGATGGATTTGGCAATCACAAACAGCAAGTATTTATTTTTTTAAACAAGAAGATTGTTGGAAATAATGCATTTTTTTCGGAAATTTTATCACTTATTATTTATTAGAAAATAATAAATATATTTATATTTTCTATTTTGAACATATAAATACTTGAATAAGATTTAGTTATTATAATAGACTTTGAAATCCATAGCTGTCTTAAATACTTACTTACTTATTTACTCACTTACTTACTTACTTACTTACTTACTTACTGACTTACTGACTTACTTACTTACTTGATTACTTACTTGCTTACGCATGATCCCCCTAATTTGGAGCATCGACAGCCGACTAGCAAATTCATTTGTTTCTGGTTAGCGTTTTTATTTTTTATTTTTGCGGTGAGTCTCATTTCTAGGGGAGACAGGGTCGCCAACGCTATCTCATGCCCCGTTCTCCTACTTTAACCGGGCTTGAGACCGACAGTAACCAAAGATGGTCTCCAGGAGGCGTTCAATCTAATAGACTTCTAACCATTCTAGTTAAAGGGGCTAAACGAATAAAAAAAAATAGACTCATTTCAATTCTAGTTGATTTGTGCAGCAAGTTCTGCTGATGTAATAGAAAAAAAAACCTCTTCAGATCGGTTTATTCACAGAATTTAATTAATACGTGTAAGAAGATGAGTATAGTTCATGATTCCTGTAGGTCTGTCTTTCCATGAATACTGGAAATAAAATTGACTTCATACTGTTGACATAGTTCAATCAATGCGCGGAGATTTACAAATTATTAGCTCATTTGTACGATGTAAAATACAATTTCGCACATATTATTTGCAATAATTCAACGACAGTAAAAGTTTGTAGGCTAATATGAATTTTCAAATTAAAATACATATTGATACACCTACAATCTACGTCGAAATATATATTAGTAGTATGTTAACTGTCTGACAAATTTTCACTGGAATTTTCAATATGGTAATTAAAATCGAATTTTTAAGTTATGTAGATATAATGTTAGTTTGTTTCAAAATAAATTTTGTGCCAAAAAAATTTAACATTTTAAACAAACATGCTATTCATTCTTCATTCACATCTACTCTGTCCTGAGGTTCCCCTTCCAATTCTGTTCAACTGTTGTTCATTCTTCTCATGTCTGTCACTATTTCTCGGAGTACTGCAGTTCCTTGGCCTTCCACTTTTCTTTTGACCTTGAGGGTTTCAAGTGAGGGCTTATCTTGTGACATGGTATTTGTCCTATCTACTTCCAAAGCTTCTTGTTCTAGATTTCTTCCTCAACTGGAATCCGGTTTGTTCTCTGCCACAGTAGGTTGTTACTGATAGTGTCTGGCCTAATCGAATAAGAAGTATTTTGTGTAGACACCTGTTACTTGTATCTTTTGGATGATGGCTTTTGTAGTTTTCCAAGTTTCCATTCCATACAGTAGAACTTTATTGACATTTGTATTGAAAATTCTGACTTGATTGTTGTCTAAATGAAATTTCATAATGATCATTGAATAAGATGTCAATGAACAAGATCATATCTTAGTAGTGCATAGATAGAATATGATAGCTTATATTAAAATAATGAGGAGATTACTTACTTACTTACTTACTTACTTACTTACTTACTTACTTACTTACTTACTTACTTACTTACTTACTTACTTACTTACTTACTTACTTACTTACTTACTTACTTACTTACTTACTTACTTACTTACTTACTTACTTACTTACTTACTTACTTACTTACTTACTTACTTACTTACTTACTTACTTACTTACTTACTTACTTACTTACTTACTTACTTACTTACTTACTTACTTACTTACTTACTTACTTACTTACTTACTTACTTACTTACTTACTTACTTACTTACTTACTTACTTACTTACTTACTTACTTACTTACTTACTTACTTACTTACTTACTTACTTACTTACTTACTTACTTACTTACTTACTTACTTACTTACTTACTTACTTACTTACTTACTTACTTACTTACTTACTTACTTACTTACTTACTTACTTACTTACTTACTTACTTACTTACTTACTTACTTACTTACTTACTTACTTACTTACTTACTTACTTACTTACTTACTTACTTACTTACTTACTTACTTACTTACTTACTTACTTACTTACTTACTTACTTACTTACTTACTTACTTACTTACTTACTTACTTACTTACTTACTTACTTACTTACTTACTTACTTACTCCTGTTACCTCCAAAGAAGCATGGTCGTCGGACGACCAGCATTTTGTAACCTGAGATGGTGGAGAAAGTTTGTAGCTCAGGTGTAAGTTTGTGATGGTGTTTCGCTCTCTGATCTGGATGTTTTTGTTGTAGAGCTTTCATTGTCCTTCTATTGAACACCATCATCAGCACAAACTTCAGTTAGAATTGTAGTATTCGAATTGCTCCACATTTGACCCGTAACTTGTTCCGGTAATCTCGATCGTGATTAGTTGTTGTTGACCTTAAACCTGTCTTTGTTTGCACCTATTTTGATATGTCTCTTGATCGTATGTCACCTATGATTTTTCAGGAAATTCGAATACTTCACTTTCATTTAAAATTTGTGTTGATGATGTTGTTCAGTAGAAGAACAATGAAAGCTCCACAACCAAAACATCCAGCTCAGAGAATGAAACACCATCACATTGCTCCCAACCAACAAATAATCCAGTTGCGTAACAAATAATTTTAGAGAAAGACCATAAAAAGTGTGTTTGATTTCACTTTTGACTAAAACATTGGCGAATTTCTCACTTACCTTGTTTACCATCAATGAGACATTGAATGAAAACGTGGAAAATAAAGCACAGCGCTGCTCTACAGATGTAATGAAGTTCTTATCGATTGTCGATTATCTGAATATCACCTTATCCTAACAGAACACACTCACATATATGTATTATTTCAATTCTATGAAATTTCTAATTGGTTTTTACTGAATAATATGCATATAGATATCCTCGACGAATCCAACTATTCACATTTGGAAAAATATTTATTTCATATGGAGTTGTAATTTTTTTTTGCGTGAAAAAATGTCTACTCTAATCAATTGTTGCAACGGACATAAATGAATTTTCGTATATAGTCTGAAGAGTAATTAAAACTGGTATCAACTGTAATGTCACGTAAGGGCTAGTCATTCCAAAAACTGATAATTATTTTTTGTATAATGCTGTAAATCATTAATACTCCATGTTACATATTTTCATTTCCTAGAATTTCACTATCCTGTCGTCTATGCACGTTAATTGACATGTAACTGTCGCCAATGAAGTGTTGTAGTATGGAAACTGTAATTTGATTTATTAAAGTTTATATAATTAAAAAAATAGTATTTTTTTTTATTCAATAATGATAATGTTTCTTAGCACGTAATAATTGAACATTTAATGACTGACAGTTGAAAAGAATGCAATACACAAAATGGCGTATTATATAAATGTTCATTCTTTTCTAAGACAGACTGCCAGCCTCCGCATTGTTGAGCACAATGTACTTTTTTTTGGTACAGTGTGAAGGGATAGCTCGTGAACGTTCAATGTACGCGCCTGAATAGATTTTGTGAATATGTTAAGAAAAACAACATAGGGTAACTTGCATACAGTTTTTGATGTTAAGAAACTAGTAGCTTGAATGGTCTAGAGGTTTTAATGTTTATGCGTCATTCCTAAGGTTGCGAGTTCGATTCTCACCAACAGTACTCGTGGATGCGCACTATCGAGATCATTGTGATCATTGTACAAGCTTGGATTCCCAACCCTTAAATCTAGCATCTAAAGCGTCTAGCTAAAGACTGGATAATTATCGTCTTTATTGTTTCAGATGTCTGTCTCGATTTCTTGGCGTAATGTGTTCTTCGGCTTGCTTTTTTTCCATTGCCTTCGAAAATTCTATATTAAGGCTTACCTCGTGACGCACTTAGGGGATTTTCTCATTGTATGTCATTTCAATTGCCAACACTTTTTTGGTAAGTTCTTCCTCAGCTTGAATCTGGTTTGTTCTCTCTCAAAGTAGGTTGTTGCTGTTGGTGTCTAACCAACGAATCTGCAGCATCTTACGTAGACAACTGCTAAATAGCAAGCTTATCATGTAGATGATGTCTTTTATAGTTTTGTAAGTTTCCGATCTACACAATAGAACTGTTGTGACATTTGTACGGAAAACTGTAACTCCCGTGTTGGTTGATAGTTGATGAGTCCCATACTTGGATGCAACGGCCATCCAGTGCTTCCAGGTTTCTAATGACGGTGGTCTAACAATGATTGATTGAAGATTTCAAATATCAAAATATGACAAGGAAGCAATTAGGCTTTATAAACTGACATACTTTTCGAACCGTTCGTCAGTTTAATTTAAAAAACCCCAGAATACCAGGAAGTAATGGGCAGCTCTTTCATCCTAATATGAATCTCTTATATATATTCGGTGAATATACAAACCGTTAGTTACAGGGAAATTTTTTTTACCTAAGGTCTTCAAATTTAGCGGCAAGCGCTAAACATTCACAGCATCAAACTGAAATACACTTATTCACATTTCTAATTTTAGATAAATCTGAGGATTTTGTGATCCTTGGGCAATGTACATTATGAAATCTGCCTCAAAACCTGACAACTCTTAGAAATAGGTGCTCATTTTAAAAAACTCACTTAATCAGTAGAGATTTCTAAAATTGAATTTGTACATTTACCGAATAGATTGACAGTCATACTGTTTTTGACCGCCTGATTGAATATTTGAGCTAGGTATTTCTTAACATCAAAATATTTCAACAAGTTACTTAGTCTTGTTTATTTTAACACGTCAGTTATATCTATCAATTATTTGTATGATCTGTTCAAAAGTGTATAAACAGAAAAAATTGATCACTGCACAAAGTGCAAAAAGAAACAAATACAATTCGCGCCAAATCGTATTGGCTGGCTGCCATTATGCATTGAACCATAAAACCTTGAATATTGAATGAAGCCACCATGATTATTATTATTATTATCATATTGACATTTCAAATGCGTTGTTCACTAAATTAGTTTTCTGAGAAAAGGAAGTCATTAAAAGAATGTTTACGGACGCTCGTTCAGTCCTGATAGAGGACTCACCAGTGACAGTGCGCGTCCATAACTTCAGCTACTGGCAGGATCCTAACTCAGGACCTCCGATCTTGAGCGCGAACGCATAAACATCTAAGCCACTGAGATGTGTGCGCACTGTTGATGAGAAGTCCCACCATACCAGGAGAACAAAATGGCCATTTCAGTGCTTCCAAGTTTCTGATGATATTCTGACTGACGTTGATCAATTCAATGATATCATGTTTTTGTTTAGTTTATTACTGCAAAATATTGAGAAAATAATTATTTTTCACTGATTCAATATCATATTTGTGTTTTAGACTCATGTTTTACAAAAAAAATTGAAATTTTTATTTTATTATTGCTATTATTTTTATAAATCTAATCAAAAATCAGTTGTTTTTTGTGGCGGAAAATGTGAAAATGTAGTTCTTTTTTAAATCTACAGAGTAATAAAATCTTGTTCGAAATTGAAAATTTAACTAAACCATTTTTGAATAGAGAAATGAGAAGACATATTTTGTGAGATAGTAGTACCATTTCGTGCTTTCTCGTCAGTCACATACATGCAACATGTTATTTGTGTAAATACAGCAGTTTTGAAGATAAGGTCAAAACTTCCTATTTAGCATAACATTTACTCACTAGAACCATGGTAAGTAAACAAAGGTCAACCAACATACAGTTGTTTTTGAACACATAAAGTTGAACTTTTCCGACCAATCAAGATAGTTTCGAGTAGTTTCAGTGTGTATGTGTGGGTTTTGATGACATGTCACACAACTCTAAAGGCTAATTTTGGGTCAATTTGATGACCACTCATCATTAGATGTTTTGTAATGGACGAGGCTGGGTTTCTTGATCGATTTTGAGATGATGGGCTAGATGGATGAATCATGAATTTGATTAACCATTTTGGAGAATATGTTCCCCTATCATGTATTTACACAAATAACATGTTGCTTGTATGTATGTGACTGACGAGAAAGCACAAAATGGTACTACTATCTCACAAAATATGTCTTCTCATTTCTCTATTCAAATTTATCAAAGGGAACCACTGTTTTAAAAATAAAATAAATTTTTATCCATTGCCTAATTAAGGAGACTAAAAATTAAATTATATAAACAATAGAAACGAATTGACAGATGAGATAGTCCTGTTCAATGTACAATCAGATGGGATACTCTGTTCATTGTTCAATACAATGAACACGATTATATATATATATATATATATATATATATATATATATATATATATATTTTGATAAACGAACTGTTAATTTTTGAAAATGTCTCCAGTTATTTGTTTAAACAAACAGTATTATTATTATGATTATTATGATTATTATTAATGATAAATTAAGGTTAACTGGTTTTCATTATGACATTATTAACTTAAAAATAAAATAATTCTATTCAGCCTGAAAAAGAACAAAAATTCTGCACTCTCTGATTAAATTATAAAATAATAGGGAAATATTATTGAACATTGAACTACATTCGATATTGTCAATCAGATTTGTTTAAAACAAATAAACATTTCATATGCTTATATCAGCTGATTAAAACTAAAGGAATATTGAGCAGATACATTAGGTCAGTATGCAAGTATTCGACAGTGAATCTTATGTGCTTCTGTGGTCCATAGAAGGACACACTTTATCAAGATAGTAAAGAAAGGAGATGTTAGTAAATGTGAGAAATACAAGGGCATCACTGTTTTCTTGATGCAAGGACAAGTTTTCAAAAAAGGGTGTGGTTAAACCACATTAAAGATTCAATAGACGCTCAACTTCGAGACCATAAAGTTAAATTCCGTTAGGATAGGTTATGAACTAAAAAAAATCACGACACTATGTACCATTTTGGAATAGTCAGTTGAATAGAATTCACCACTGTTCATCAACTTCATTGACTATGAGAAAGCATTCGACAACTTGAACACGAAATTACTATGGAGGCTTCTTCAACATTAAGGGGTGCCTGAGGAGACAGTCAACATCATTTGAAATTCTCACAACTCACCACACTACATTACTGCGTATGGACGACTGCTCACATACCTGTTCCAAGTGAAGACCGGTGTCAGACAAGGTTGCTTACTCTCACCCTCTATTTTTCTCTAGGTGATCGACTGGATTATGAGGGATGCACTGGGTACAGTAGATAGCTTAGATGCGGCTTGACGATCAAGGCTTCGCAAAAGATCTAGCTTCTTTATCCCACACACAACAACAAATGTAGGGGAAGACAACCAGAAAGATAGCAGCAGGATTTGCAGCAGTATATCTCGATGTACACAGGGGAAGAAGTAAGATACTTCAATTCAACACAATATACACTAATCAAATCATACTTGATAGAGAAGCTTTGGCGGATGTAAAAATCTTTGCCTATCAGGGTAGCATCATTGATGAGCGAGCTGGATCTGACGCAAATGTATAGGCCCAGATTGATAAAACAATAGTGGTATTTCTACAATTGAACAACATCTGAAACTTAAAACAACAACTATTAACAGACATCAAAGTCACAACTTTCATTACAAATGTCAAGACAGTTCTACTGTATGAAGCGAAAACTTGCAAAATCACGAAAGTCATCATCCACATGGTAAATGTGCTTCTTAACAGTTGTTTATGCAAAAGACTACAGATCCGTTGAGTGGACACCGTCAGTAACAATCTAGTATGTGGGAGAGAACAAAACTGATTCTAACTGAGAAAGAAAAAAAGTTCGAAAAACCTTGAATTTATAATTTATAATTATAAACTAAATTAGATTTCGTAGAATTTTACCCCAATGGAGAACAGGCCGAGGACCAATATTCTCCAACCTACTCTGACCTGGGCTAGCCTTTCCAATTCTGTCCAATTTTTGTTCATTCTTATCATGTCAGTCTTCATTTCTCGGCATAATGTGTTTCTTGGTCTTACACTTTTCGTTTGACCTTAACGGTTCTATACGAGAGCTTTTCAATGCAAATGTCAAGACAGTTCTACTGGTATGGAGCGAAAACTTCGAGAACTACGAAAACCAACATCATCCAGAAGATACAAGTATTTATGAACAGTTGTCTACACAAAATACTTCGGATTCGTTGACCAGACACACGATCAGCAACAACATACTTTGTGGGAGAGAACAAATCAGATTCCAGTGGAGAAGGAAATCATAAAGAAGCGTTGAAAGTTGATAAGACATAATATACTGAGATAAGCACCGAACTGCGTCACAACGCAAGCCCTCACATGGAACCCTCAAAGTCAATGGAAAAGAGGAAGGCCAAAGAAACACAATACGCCGAGAAATAGAGAAAGATATGAGAAGAATGAACAACAGTTGGACAGAACTGGAAAGAAAAGCCTAGGACAGAGTTGGTTGGAGAAAAATGATGGGCGGCCTATGCTCTATTGGAGGTAAGGTGCGTAAGTAAGTAAGTAAGTGTTCGATCCACTTCCAGCGCTTCTTCCTGATTTCCTCCTCCATTGAAAACTTGTTTGTTCTTTCCCATTAAAATACTTCCCTTACAATTCACATTTCCTAGGACTCAGTATCATTATCGAAACAATACACATTATGCATATCATTCATTTACTCAAAATTGAAAAACAATATTTAATTCACATTTTTGAAACCATGAACCGATCAATGTTGGACCACCATTAGAAACCTGGCAGCACTGAAAGACGGACGTTTCGTCCTGGTATGGGACTCCCCATCAGTGTGCATCCACGACTCCTTCACCCCGCAGGATCCGAACCCAGGACCTTCAGTATTGTGCGCGAACGCCCTTACCGATAGACCACTGAGCCAGTATCCTGCGGGGTGCAGGAGTCATGGATGCGCACTGCTGATGAGCACTACCATACCAGGACGAAACGGCCGTCTTTCAGTGCTTCCAGGTTTCTAATGGTGTGAGTCTAACATTGATCGGTTCATGGTTTCAAAAATGTGTAACTTAACAGTCTTCACAACCCTGTAATGCAAATATTTAATTCAGTTAATTTATATTCATTATTTCAATTATATTCCCCTGACTTTATTTGCATAATTAACCCAAACTAATTATCTATCTGTTTCTTTTAAAAATTCATTAATTTACTTACTGACCATATCGTCTTTAAACAGTTATCATTTCATGACTAGTATTATTATTATTATTATTACTAAAAACGCTCACTTAAAGAAAGAAAATTAGTCAAGAAATGAACATTGAACGTTGAATAGAATTCTCTCTCTCTCTCTCTCTCATAAAAACGACACACTAATTAAACTTTAAGCATTTAAATGTTGAATATTTTTGTTAAACTAATGTCACATTTAAACAAACTCTTTTTTTACGAAAAAAAATCACAATAAAATCAAAAAAAATAGATACATACATTTAAACAACTAGTTTAAATGAATAATTGTTTTGAGGACATTTTAAATTTCAAAAAAAATTCTGCAGAAATTAAATGATCTAATTGATAATTAACTGGCATACATTTTCATCAAAATATTGAACTTTGAATGAATAAATAAATGAATGTTTGACAAATGTGTTTTTTGTTTAATTTAATAGAATTAAAAAAAAGATTTTTATTCTTGTTCTAAATTTATAAAAAAAATTATCTACTTATTATTAATGTGAGTTGACATTTTCTTTAATTAACCATCTCAAAGATTCTTTTCTTTTTTTGGGGGACACAGTTTTGGAGGTTTGCGTTTTTACACATTTGAAATCATCAATCAATCACTGTTAGATCACACCATTAAAAACCTGGAAACACTGAAAGACAGCCGTTTCGTCCTTGTATGGGACTCATCAGTAGCAGTGCGCATCCACGACTCCTGCTACTCGCAGGATTCGAACCCGGGACCTTTGGCATTGTAGGCGAACGCCTTACCATTGGACCACTGGGCTGGCCGGCATCCAATGGTGTTAATGTCTAACTCTGATTTATCTAGGGATTTTGTGCGACCTCACTCATTTGTCTTTGGTAGTTACTGCCTACACCCGACAGGGTTGAACTCCTCCATTGGTCACGTCTTCTCAACTAGAACTCCGAGAATTTCCTTACGAAGCTAGTCACTAGTGAGCACTGTTACGATATTTTGGGGCACAGTTTTGGAGGTTTGCGTTTTTACACACCTAAATCATCAATCAGTCATAGTTAGACCACCATTAGAAACCTGGAAGCAGTGGACGGCCGTTTCGCCCTCGTATGGGACTCATCAGCAGACACATATATTAATGTATTTTGTAAGTAAATAAAGTCAAATAATCATTAAATTTTTATTTTGAGATTGTGGACAAAATCTGTAGCTCCAGTGAATCAATGTGATCGGTGGAGTTTAGATTCTCTGTGAGTAGGACAGTTTGTTTGTGAAACTTTCGTTGTTTACTTCTGAACAACAACATCATCGGCAGCAGCACAAGCACACACAGGTTAAGAAGTAAAGTATTTGGATTTTTCCCTGTATGACTCGTAGCTTATTCTGTTAACCTTGATCACAGGCAAATATATATGATGAAGAAACAGATTAAAGAGAGAGAGAGAGAGATACAATCCAAATAAGGGGATTATGATCAACTATAACAACTATAGTGGATTAGATTGGAATACTTCACATTTACCTGAAGTTTTTGCCGATCGATGATCATGTTGTTCAGAAGTAAACACTGAAATCTCCCCACAACCAAAACTCATCCAACTGAGAGAATGTCCTTGTCAATGGGAATATAATAATACCGTTTTGTCGTCTGGTTGTGTTAATCATAGTATGAAGTCAGCTTAAAATAGATTTGTTTATTGAACCAGTTGTATTTGTTCACTTTTAGTGAGTGTTATGAAATGATATCTCAGTTAAACTGGTGGTTGTTGATTGTAGATAGTTTTTGTGATAACACTGCTTATATCATCCATAGAAATCATTCTTCTTGTGAACTAATCAAATAACCTGATGATATATTAAAGAATATTAGTACGGGATTGGATTTCTGTCAACCTTTCATGATCGTAGTAGCTATCTCACTGTTCAGTTTCCTCCGACATTTTGTCAACCAAGAAAGAGTTCTATTCTCGTTCAACACGAATCACTATGATGATAGATTTTCAGTATGAAGTGTCGTATGAAAAGTGTCGTGACAAATCAACTGGTTACACTAGCTATGACCACCACATTGAGCTAATGCGATGAAATGATCAGAGTCAATGTAACTAACTCATACTCTGAATGGTTTTGCCTCAGCATACGACACAAGTTTCATTGTTCAACATAAAATTACCTATGTTCAGAATTACATTTTGTGATTATTTTTGTCTAAGAAAAAAATATATTTTAACAAGTATTATATTATTATTCTCAAAAAATTCATGTTAACATTTCTCCATGATCATACATAATTAGTGACTTTTTATTTTATACAAAATAAACATAATTGAACATTGAATTTTTCAATCATAAAATTTCAGTTAATTGAACATTGAAATTTTTAAATAATTGAACAACTTCTTAGCAAAAAAAAAATCATTTATTTACATTTTTTTTGTCTGTCTCTATCGAAATTAACTTTAAATAAATTTTCAAAATAACATGAAAATTTTATTGCATCTAATAAAAATAAAATCTAATGAGATTTTATTGTTAAATATGAAGAAAAAAAATATTATTTTTTATTGTTACGCTCGTTATAAGAGAGAATATTTGTTTAAATTTTTGTACAATTGTACAATTGTTGTTAGTTCGTTTAAACATAACATAACATAACAATCAATCAATCAATGAATATATCATTTCTTCAATAACTTTCAAGTGTTCAATAGAATTCTCATCATGATTATTATCATTGTTCAATGACCAATGTATATTTGCACTAAATGAAGAAGAGTACTTAGAAAAACAAACAAAATATGGAAATGATAACTAACTAACTAACTAACTAACTACCCACTTGAAAATTTATATTCTATATTATAAAAAAAGTTGAATATTTTTTTAACAAATAAATTACAAAAATAGTTTTTTAGAATTATAATAAAATAACCGGCTAAATATATGATACACATGTTAACTTGTTCAATTTTCAATTTTACAAAGTGTTATTGCTTAGGTAAATAATAATATTATTATTATTGAAAACAAAATGTTTTTGTTTGCTGATCTGTTTACGATTTTTTTTTTTGTAAAGTTGACAGCTTAATCTGTCTGATAGGGTTGGGAAGATTGTTGTCGAGTGACTTTTTTGAAGTCCTAAATCGATCTATGTTAGGTTAGAGTTAGAAATCTGAAAGTACTTGACAGCCATTTCGTCCTAGTGTAGTGAACGAGAACACAGGTGGGGCAACCGGGTTGTATTGAACGAAAATTACAGAGTTATTCAGTCAGTAAAATCGGAAAACCATATCGTAAATCGTTTATTTGCAAAATATTAGTTCATCATATCGAACTGGATTGTTCCTGTTGCGAACAACATCAATCCATTGTCACTCACTATTCATGCGTTTCATACAAATTCCATTGTTTTCTAACTCTTCCTTTCTTGATCTTCCCTCATCTTCTGCTGCCAGACATTATGTTGACACTCACGTCATATACTACTTATAAGTAGCTCACACCACACTAGTATAGGACTCACCAGTGGCAGTGCGTAACCATGATTCCTGATATTCGTAGGATGTGGGCCTTCTATCTTGCTCATGAACGCTTCACCTTTGGACCACTGAGCTATCCTGCATCCAAACGGTGTTTATATCTAACATCGATCAAGTCATCGTGTTTGCTCAACCTCAACCAATGTCTTCGATGAGCACTCCTTTGGATCATGTACTAACTGATGACTAATTGCTTGAGGATATTTCTTCAGGTTCTAGTGAGAAGTAGTGAACAGTAGTATTTTAGTTTGAAACGATTAGTCCCTTTTCTAGATTTTGATAGAATAATGATGAGGAGATATAGCTGATCTGAAAAATGTGATGTACTTGAGCTCACCATTTCCAACAACAATCCGGTCACACATTAACACACTTGTAAATGAATAAAAACGTCAATCAGATAAATGTTCAAACAGACATAAGTTGATAACTGTAAACAAAGCAGAGAGAAATGTAACATAGTACGGAAAGAATATGAAATTGTCACATCACCCTTGTCCATAAAATGGCTTAAAGATTACCAGGGTAAATTCAAGTCTAGGACAAATTCTTTCTGTACAAATAAGAGGGCATTTAATGTATGGAATTGTCAAGGCTTCTGTAAACCTCCGAAGAATTCGTCCGTGAACATTTGAACACTGTCTTGATGTCAATCCTATACCCCGTTTTGATTATTGATTTGGCTATTGACGAATATGGCTTTCAATTTCCCAAGTTTATCTGGTCATTTTGAAGCTATTTAGGGGAAATGTTCTATAATCCTTGATTGTAATGTTGGATTACTCCTTCCTGTGTGAATGTGTGTGTCCATACAAACATATCAATCGATAAATGAAATGGTTTGTAATGTAATTGTTCGAGCAACATTCAAGCCTATGTGAAATCATTGGGTTTAGCCCTTACAATTATAATCAATCTCAGCGGCACAGAATGTTTTCTTTAGTGCCTAGCTCAAGTACATCACATTTTTCAGATCAACTACATCTCCTCATTATTCTATCAAAATCTAGAATAGGGACTAATCGTTTCAAACTAAAATACTACTGTTCACTACTTCACACTACAATTAGTCATCAGTTAGCACATAATGTGAAGCAGTGCTCATCGAAAACAGTGGCTGAAGTTGAGCAAACATGATGACTTGATCGAAGTTAGATATTAACACCGTTGGATGCCGGCTAGCTCAATGGTTCAAAAGTAAATGCCGACTATATTTATTTTCCATAACCAATAAAAACTTAAGCCAATGTAGTGAGATATCCAACATTTATATACTGTCATGTTTTAATTCTCAACTGAAAATCAGACACCATATTTTTATATTTTAGATCAGTTTATTACTGATCAACAGAATTTTGAGTACATTTTTAATTGATAGTTGAAACCATCTCAAGCATTGAATCAGTCTGTCTGGTATATGTGCATTCTATACGGATTGTCTCGATACATTCATTACTCCACAAGTAATATAAGCAAAGATGCATAGAAGAGAGCAGTGAAATTAAGGATGCACTTTTTGTCCTGCTTGTCATTCTTCAACTGAATGTATCTGAATCTCAGAATTCAGTCAAAGAGACCAAGAATTACATTTAGTGAACTCGAATCATTTGTATTAGTGGTGAGGAGTAATAAAGGAATGTGAGAAGGGTTAGTCGTGAAGATAAGAGAGATATTAGGAACAATTTGGTTGTGACCGATTTGGTCTCATGTGCTCTTACCGGTATGAGGGTGGATGTCAATTTCCAGCTTCCCACACCATGGAAAAATGTTCCTTGAGGAACCTGAAAAGGAAATCGGGTTAGCGTTGGTCTTAGAGAACTGTGAGCGTGAACACAGAGCCTAAGGGACAACTGCTTGTGGCCGGTCAGGCACGGCTCTTTTATGATAAGTTGTTTAAGTCTTAGCTCCGCTGTTCAAATAGCCTTACCACCAGAGACAGAAATCAGTAGGGTAAGGTGAGGTGTGAAAGTTCTATGATTCACGTTTTCCAACCCCTTTCTTCCTTGTGAAAAGGCAGCATCTCTGCAGATGCTAGTTGTAGTAAGGGAAACACCTTACAGCTATCGCTCTACTGTACAGTCAGCAGTACTACTTCGGCCTCAGATCTTCAGTTACTGCTTTTAGCCTGATTGTTCATCAGTCGACCTACCTGTCATGGTAGAACCTTCAGGAACATATATTCCACCCAATATAGGCAACTCCGATCATCACGTCAAGGAAATAGCTACAGTCGGGGGAATCTCAGAGTTAATTTCGATCGAATTGCCTAACCGAAATAAAGATAACTGCCCGAAAATCATTTACGCGATTCATTAAATAAATAACTAGTCAAACTAAAAACTTTATGCAAACGATATCTAACTTCATATCTGTTTATTTTCTATATTCATCAACCTGAACATAATTTTTTCTTGTTTTAATAATTATCATCATTTTTTTATTTTTTACTAAAAATTAATTTTGTCCAAAAACTTTTTTTTGCATAGTTCATTCGATTGTTACGCAATTTGTATTCGTTAATTCTTGCCAAACTGTTGAACATTGAATTAATTGTGTAACGCGCATTTTTTGAACATTTTTCTTTAAATTATAAAAAAACCTCTTAATTAATAACGACGTTTTGAATGAAAAGTTTATTTATAGAACTATTATCTTAGAATTCTTCTTACCTTAGGCGAAATAACTATGATTTTTAAATGGCATTCAAAATTAGGGTTTACTTTCTAGCTGTCAGCGTTATACAGACCAAAATTTTTGCATTCACTTACTTAATATGTATAACACTGATAACTGTACAAAATGTTATCAGTGATATGTATGAATTAAAATATTGTTTACAAATCTTCTTCGCTGAAATAATGAATGGATCAATGTTAGACCATTATTAGAAAGAAACCTGAAAAGAACTGGACGGCCTTTCTGTCCTAGTATGAGACTCCTCAGTAGTAGTGTATCCACGTCCCTCACTAATGGGCATATCAAATCAAAGACTTTCGAACTGGTGCACGACCATTGGATCGCGCTATCAAACAGTGTTAGCTTAATCCCAATCAATTCAAGGTAGTGAGCAGCAACCTTATCTACTTACTGTCTTCGCTGGGATACCGCCTTACACGCAACAGAGTTGAACTGTACTATTCACATCGAAACTCTGAAAATTCCCTCATATTAAGCAAGTCAGTGGTGTGTATATTGGAGTGATATATAATACCGTTGGATGCTGGCTCAGTAGTCTAGTGGTTAAACGCACGCTAGCGAAAGTGAGAATCTTAGATTTGATTATTATCGTATGCGAGGGTCAAGGATGCTCACTATTAAAAAGGTCTCATACTGGGATGAAACGCTCATCCAGTCAGTGCTCACAGGTTTCAAATAATGGTCCAACATTGATTGATTCATGAATAATTTGTTGAAACTCAACCATCTTCACAACATTACTTACTTACTTACTTACGCCTGTTACCCCAATGGAGCATAGGCCGCCCACCAGCAGCATTCTCCAACCAACTCTGTCATGGGCTTCCATTTCCAGTTCTGTCCAATGTTTGTTCATTCCTCTCATATCTTTCTCTATTTCTCGGCGTAATGTGTTACTTGGCCTTCCTCTTTTCCTTTTGCCTTGAGGGTTCCATGTGAGGGCTTGTCTTGTGACGCAGTTCGGTGCTTTCCGCAATGTTTGTCCTATCCACTTCCACCGCTTCTTCCTGATTTCCTCCTTCACTAGAATCTGATTTGTTTTCTCCCACAGTTCGTTGTTACTGATCGTGCCTGGTCAACGAATCCGAAGTATTTTGCGAAGACAACTGTTAATAAACACTTGTATCTTATGGATGATGGCTTTGGTAGTTCTCCATGTTTCTGCTCCATACAGTAGAACTGTCTTGACATTTGTATTGAATATCCTGATTTTTGTGTTGATTGATATTTGGTTGGAATTCCAGATATTTTTCAATCGTAGAAACGCAGCCTTTGCTTTGCCAATCCGCGCTCTCACATCTGCATCCGATCCACCTTGATTGTCGATGATGCTGCTCAGATATGTAAAGATGTCAACGTCCTTCAAGGCGCATGTTGTGTTGTATCGTAGAATCTTATTTTTCACTTTATGCATGTTGAGACCTACTGCTGCAGAGGCTGATGCTACACTGTTCGACTGCTCTTGCAATTGTTGTTGCGTGTGCGATAGAAGAGCCAGTTCATCTGCGAAGTCCAGATCGTCCAGCTGCGTCCTAACTGTACATTTGACACCGTGCTCCCCTCCAGATGTCGACGTCTTCATAATCCAGTCTATGACCAGGAGAAAGAGAAAGGGTAAGAGTAATCAATCTTGCCTGACACTGGTCTTCACCTCGAAAGAGTCTGTTAGCTGTCCTCTGTGTACGATTTTGCATTTGAATCCAATCTTCACGATATGTTTTGTTTGAAATAAAACTCTTATCTGAATACAATTTAATGAATACAAAATACGTGAACAAATTTTTTATCACTCAAGTAGAAATTTAAAAATAATATAAGCTCAGTAGATGAATACATTTCCAATTGAATGATTATCACTGTCTGAATTAGAAATTTTAAGCGTAATTATATTATGCTACATTCTGAAAAAAAGATGATAAACAATCATTGTCGTGTTTGGTATAAAACTTTGAAAAAACAAGTAACACTTATTATAAAATGTTAAGACAGTTCTACTGTACTGGGGCGGAAACATGGAGAACTTCTAAAACCATCAACCAGAAGATACAAGTTCTCATTAACTCGTTGTCTACGCCAAATACTGAGAATCTGTTGATCAGACATCATCAACAATAACCTACTATGAGTGAGAGTGAACAAACCAGATTCTAGTAAGGAAGGAAATCAGGAAGAAACGCTGACAGTGAACAGGACACTTTCACATTGCGAAATACACCAAACTGCGTCGCTTCACAAGACAAGTCCTCAATTTAAATTCTCAAGAGCAAATGAAGAAGGAAAGACTAAGGAAAATATCACACCGAGATAGAGACGGAGACAGAAACTACTACGGCGTGCCTGAGAAGATAGTTAACATCATACGGAATTCTCATGATTGATTAGACTGCAAAATCGTACACGAAGGACAGCTAACAGACTCGTTCGAGGTGAAGAACGCTGTCAGGATAGGTCACTTACTCTCACCCTTTCTCTTCCTCCTGCTAATCGACTGCATTATGAAGAAGTAAATATCACTGGGGGAAGCACGTAATACAGCGGACAGCCAGGATGCAACTGGATGACCTGGACTTCGGAGATGATCTGGCTCTTCTATCGCACATGCAACAACAAATACAAGAGAAGAAAACCAGTGTAGCAACGGCCTCAGCATCATTAAGCCGTATTTGATATACGCCAGTGGAAAAGAAGATTTATTTCATCGTTATACTTGATCATTCGTCCAAAAAAACTGGAATCAAACCGCAGACCAGATCACTGGTAGAAAAAACTCGATATATATTTCAACAGTCAAAAATACATGCTAGATTTACATGAGTGAAATGTTGTTAACATGCTGAGGACGTTAGTAGATCCTCAGAGCTCACTTGATAAAGATCCTGATTTTTGGGTTTTCTTTCTTCATGCATGAGCTGATCACAGTTGACTTTGAGATTACATTTCACACTCGGAAAATTCTTGACTGTCATTGGTTGAAAGCTTGCTTATTTTAGTTGTCTATATTTGTGGTTCTCTTAAGGATGTTTCTGTCATGTATAACTAAACTCGATTTGTGTGCTTGTCAACCTCATATTTTCTGAGTGCTTGTAGACCTCTTGATATTGTTAGTCGGACAAGGGACAAATGGATTAGAATAGCCTATCATGTCACTGGAATAATTGTCTTCGCTTTCGTTTACCGACTAAGATGAACTCGTACTAGTTTCAAGCATATCATCTGATGAGCATATCATAACAAGAAATTAAAACCAAAAAGAAAACAAGAGACGGATACTGGCTAGTACGAATAAAATTGATCTTTATCCAAAAATAAGAAGCCAATGTCTGTCTGAAGTCAATAGCTAAGTGGAGTCAGTGGTACTAGGTTCGAGTTCCGAAATGAATATCAACTCTTAGGTCCTAGTACATCCATTTGTATCCTACAGCTAACCACTATCCACTTTTGTCAATAACCTAGTTTTAAACCTCGATATATGTATATATGTATATTTAGGTTAGAAAATCTTATATTCGACAATTAATAGTTTTATTCATTAAAAACTTAGTAAAATAAATTTTAATTATTTTACGAGAGCTATTTCATCTACATATATATATTTAGTTAAAATAAACTTAGGTTCGGTATTTTTATTATGTTAGTTAAAATTCTTTTGTAGTTAAACCCTTTAAGAATGCATTTTAAAACCATTTTTATATTATGAGATTATATCAACTACAATTAGATAATTCTCATTATAGAGTTATAGGGATTGTTGTTTTGCTACTGAAATCATGAATCAATCCTTGTTCAGACCAGCAATACGTTGGATACGTTGAATAAAGTTAGATATTAACATTGTTAGCTTACTGGTGTAAATGTTAGATATTCATCTGGGTTCGATTCCCGTCAATGGGTGATGTGGAGATGCATTACTCTGATGATGAGTCTCATACTAGGACGAAACGTCTGTCAAATGGTGGTCTAACAATGATGAGTGATTCATGATTTCAGTTATATTTATATAAATAATCGCTGAGAATTATGGAATCGAATCAGTGACTCAAGTGTTTCGCATAACGACTGAATAGATAGATGTAAACACTTTGGTTGATAACTCTGTAGAAAAATTTGTTATCAAACACGTCTTTGAAGAAAAGAACATTTTTTTTCAGTAAACTTACTTGATATGCAAAGAAGAATCACTCTGACATCATAGTGTATAGTTAATTTTGATTAAAGTAATACTGACATAAAACTTTCATCCATTGAAATCATGAACTGATCAAGGATAGACCATCATTAGAAACCTCAAGGAATTGGTTGGTCGTTTCATCTTAGTATAGGACTCATTAGCAGTGGTTTTATACAACACCCACTTGTGGGTGTCAGACTCGGGATTTTTGGTTTCGCACACGAATGCTTAACCTTTAAACCACTTAGCTGGCAGTTAACAGTGTTAATATCTAACTTTCATTAATCTGAGGTATTGCACAAGTTCATCCATTGTCTTTAGTGGATAATTGCCTGTCTGCATCAGACAGTGTTCAATTCCACTGGTTACTGCTTGTCACTAGAACTCCGAGAATTTCCTCCATAAAGCTAGTAGGGACTGAACGTAAAATCACCAAATCGCTGAGTTAAAATGAAACAACTTTTGGTTCGTTGTTATAATCAGTTGATATTATCATGAAATTCTGGGGCACAGATTTCGGAGGTTTGCGTTTTTACACATTTGAAATCATCAATCAATCATTGTTAGACAACCATTAGAAACCTGGAAGCACTGGACGGCCGTTTCGTCCTAGTATGGGACTCATCAGCAGTTCTAGTTAAGAAGACGTGACTAATGGAGTTCAACCCTGTCGGGTATAGGCAGTAACTACTAAAGACAAATGGGTGAGGTCTCGCAAAATCCCTAGATCAACCAGAGTTGGAGATTAACACCATTGGATGCCGGCCGGCCCAGTGGTCCGATGGTTAGGCGTTCGCCTACAATGCCGAAGATCCTGGTTTCGAATCCTGCTAGTAACAGGAGTCATGGATGCGCACTACTGGTGAGTCCCATACCAGGACGAAACGGCTGTCCAGTGCTTCCAGATTTCCAATGGTGGTCTAACAATGATTGATTGATGATTTCAAGTGTGTATTATCATGAAACCTTTATTCAATGGCATTTTTAAGTAGTATATCACAATCCTGAAATGATCAGACTCTATTGATCGCAGCTTCTTACTATATTTCAAAAGCAATCATCACCAATAAGTATTTTGTGTTATGGTCAAAACTGTTTAATGATTTGCTCTATTCATGTCAATCCAGTAACCTATAAACCTATAAACATTCCAAATGCGCGAAAACATGTTAATGCTCATGTCACTATAATTTAAACAAACAATGCGGAAAAGTAAACCATTTTTAATTTTTGTTATTTTTTTAAAACTTTCCTAGATTATTGAACATTTTAACAAAGTACAATCAAAATGGTATTTAAATGAATCTTGTGTTTAAAACAATGATGTACTTTGTATATATGAAATGATGTAACCTACAAGTCAAGAGTGCATTGATTTTGTATAATAGTATTATGGAGAACAGTGTTTCACATTGAAATTAGGGAGCAATCATTGTTAGACGACTATGAGAAACTTGGAGCGACTAGATAGCCGTTTCGTCCTAGTATCATAAACCAGCGCCATTGCGAACGGTTTTGAGCCATGTCATTCAGGATCTCTAACCATCGATTATTATCATCTCGAGGACCCCAACCAGGTAGTCAACAACTACCGACATGGCTCAGTCCACTCGTCAATGACTTCATGGATTTCTGCCATGTTTTTGTTTGGCCGCCCCTAACTTTCTTCCAACCTACTCCTACACTACAAAACAAAGCTCGACGAGGCAGTCGGTGGTCAGGCATATGCAACACCATGTCCTAACCACCTCAACTGATCATGACTCACTACTTCATCTATTGATCTGCCATTCTTACCTAGCACCCGATTCCTAATAACAGCGTTGCTCACTCGTGTGTCCAACGATATACGGGCAATGCTTCGAAGACACCTATGATCGAAAACCCGTAACCTAAGAATATCTTCTACTCTCACTGGCCATGTTTTACAGCCATATATTAATCAAATAATGTAAAACTAGAACCCTATAACCTTTGTTAATGAAATATTTCGACCTTAACAGAAAAAAATATCGGTAAATAATAGAAAAAGAAAGCTAAATTCAATTAAACTAACAAATCAAGGTCACAAATAAAGTGAGAAATGTCCACACTAGATTCCACACACGCACACGTACACACACTAGTAGTAGTAGTAGTAGTAGTAGTAACAGTAGTAACAGTCGTAGTGTGAGTAGTAGTAGTCGCAGTGAGAGTATCAGCTGTAGTAGTAGTAGTAGTAGTAGTAGTAGTAGTAGTAGTAGTAGTAGTAGTAGTAGTAGTAGTAGTAGTAGTAGTAGTATGAGTAGTAGTAGTAGTAGTAGTAGTAGTAGTAGTAGTAGTAGTAGTAGTAGTAGTAGTAGTAGTAGTGTGAGTAGTAGTAGTAGTAGTAGTAGTAGTAGTAGTAGTAGTAGTAGTAGTAGTAGTGTGAGTAGTAGTAGTAGTAGTAGTAGTAGTTGTCAGAATAGTAGTCGGAGTAGTAGTCGGAATAGTAGTAGATAATGATTCACACTGACAAATATCGTTTTGCCTAAATTTCTATAGATGATACTATCAAATAATGAACTGACTGCTTAAAAAAATTCTGTCTTCTCTCTCTAACAGAATATATATATATATATATATATATATATATATATATATATATATATATATATGAGTGACCTATGCTTTGATTTGGTTAAACTATTATCTTGGCAATAACTTTTGAATAAAAATAACTTGACTCTATTTTTTTGACAAAAATCATTTTGATTCGTGGGAATTTTTCGATGATGAACAACAACCTTTGAAAAATAAAAATGTAAATCCCTCATTGAAAAATTTCATTTTGACCTAATTCAAAGTTTTTGTTCCGAAAATAATATTAGTAATAATAATAATGATAACTTATGAATTTCTGATATTGATATACGTTATAATAATTTATTCGTATGCCTAAAAAGATTAGAACCGGAAAAGGACACGTTTTCAAGAGAAAATAAAAAAAATTCAAATCTACCGGTTGGTTGTGTTTTCGGCCTTGATTTTGTGTTTAAAACAAAAACGTGATGAATTGATGAGATTGAACATTGTTGTATCAAAGTGAATTTTTATGCTTCTTGAAGAGTTATAATATGAATTTTATATAATTTGATTTAATTTAAAGAAAAGTTATTACGAATTAAACTGAAGGTGCTTTTTTTCGATCAAATATTTCCAATATATAAATGTAAGTATTTTCAAAGTTCATGTTCAATAAAATAACATTGAAACCATGAATCGATCATTGTTAGACTACCATAATAAACATGTGGAATGTACTGGATGGCTAACTTTTCCTAGTATAAGACTCGTGAACAGTATACATCCACGACCGTTGATCTTACTGGCTTTTAATCGCTTTTAACTGTAGGATCCAAACTGAGTTTTTGGACTGAGGAATAAAAACACTCTAGATAGTTTAGATATGCGCTATTGCCCAGTTTAAAACTAAAACAGAAGTGATTTGGGTAAATGACGGTTCTAATATTCATCATGAATATATTAATTAATATATACATCGTTTCCTAAACAAATATTACCACTCAGTTATTCCACCAACAAGTGTTCAATTATTCAAATCAACAGCAACAAATAAATGTTATTCTATTCCTCCTGGATAGATTAGATTCGTTCGACAGATAATATTTGGTTGCTTTATAACACAGAGTGTTTCCAGTTCTGAAAGAGTGATTCAATTCACAATCAAAATGCATAATCCCATTCAGTGCAACCGACATAATCAAAAGAGAAACAAATCAATATGGCTGTCGCCATGACCAAGTATCAGCTTAAACAACATCAATGCAGTTCAGAAAGAAACATAGAAACTCAGTGAAGGCGAAAGAAATAGAAACTATAATAAAATACAAATATTATCATCTCAAAATGAAAATCGAACAGACTACACAAAATGTACAACTGAAGGAATGATTAATAAGGACAAATTACAAATGTATACAACATGGAGGAATTTTGACAAACAAGGCCATCTAAAACGGATCTTACATTAACCGCTAAACTGAAGAGTCGGTGTCCAACAGTGTTAATGTCTAACTTTGATCAATCTAAAGAATTTCAGTTAACTTCAACCATTGTCTTCTGTGATTACTGATGACTACACTCGACAGGGTTGATTGAACTCAAATGGTCATGGCATTCGATTGATCAAAATTAGACAGTTACACCGTTGGATACTCGGCGTTCGTACACCTTGGTCTCAATATCATGGTCTAACACTGACTGATTCATGATTTCAATGTGAAACTATAATCTTCATAACTCTATGATGAAAAATACTATTTATTTTAATGTGAATGTTATCAGTTATGAAAGTTTCTTCACACCATAACTTACAAACTATCTATCTATTGATTAAGAATCAAGTAGTTTGTAAACATTTCAAGTACTTCCTATCTCGAATCAATATTCAATAGTTTTGTAAATATCAAAATGTGTTGAATTACTCATTTCTCTCAGGAATCACTTGAACGTTGTTTCAAATCCAACACAAAAACAACAATACTGAGCTTATAATATTTTTTATTCTGAGAAAACACTTACCTACTTGTTACTCAATAAACGAAAACATATATATACTGAAAATAGATTACAATATGAAATCTCAACCGTCTTTTTTTCAAAATATTGACTTGCCGGCCTTTAAAGCAAATAACTCTTAAGTTAGTGCGTATGTATTGCTGAGAAGTATCAAATGAGTTTGATGTAATCAACAATTTCTAATCGACTTGTCAATGTCTTCTTATATCTGTGGTAGTTTTTTGTGAAGAATAACTTGATTTTATAGTTTGTATGACTCACAAACTGAATCAACCTTTCTTTTGAGTATCCTATCAAGTCACTGGTGACGAAAACGACTGATAAATGAAACCATTAGATAAAATTCCCATCTTTGACAGCATAATAACTTTTAGTGTCTGCGAAGTAGAGCTTACCACTTTACTGCGGCCTCGATCTGGCTTCGGTTTGGATGGATGATCAGTCTAAGGATTTAGCACAACCTCATCCACACACAGTCTTTGATAGTTACTACCTATACCCAACAGGGTTGAGCTAGATTGATTGATTTCTTCTCCTCACGTGAATTCTGAGAATTTTCTCACTAATCGGATCATTTGTGAGCACATTTTATATTTTTTTCATTGTTGGATTTACAAAATGATTAAAAATCTTTTGTCTGAACGCGCTTAGACATAATTTGAACTTTGTTAAATGTTAATTATTTAGCGATACGTATTATTTATGTCATTGCTATCGTTTTCTGAAGATTGCCGAATGTCATCACTAAGAATGAAACAGAGTGAGAAAAATGTCAAATAACCGTTGAAAATCATAAAGTCATGTAAACTTGTTACTTTACAACGTTACACTCCACAGACGGTACTGGGTTGAGGTCATCAAGGTTTTACACTAACACCTATTAACCAATGAAACTGGTATACATGTCCAAAAATTAAGAAAATAACAAGAATGTGTAACTAGTCTCTCTATAGATAATTAATATGTGTTCTTTTTGGGGCACAGTTTTGGAGGTTTGCGTTTTTACACATTTGAAATCATCAATCAATCATTGTTAGACCACCATTAGAAACCTGGAAGCACTGGACGGCCGTTTCGTCCTGGTATGGGACTCATCAGTGGCAGTGCGCATCCACGACTCCTGCTCCTCGTAGGATTCGAACCCGGGACCTTTGGCATTGTAGGCGAACGCCTTACCATCGGACCACTGGGCCGGCCGGCATCCAACGGTGTTAATGTCTAACTCTGATTGATCTAGGGATTTTACGCGATCTCACTCATTTGTCTTTGGTAGTTACTGCGAGGAGCATGAGTCGTGGGTGCGCACTGCTGATGAGTCCCATACCGGGACGAAACGGCCGTCTTACAGTGCTTTCAGGTTTCTAATGGTGGTCTAACAATGATTGATTGATGATTTCAAATGTGTAATATGTGTTCACTGATGATTGAGCTTTACGAAAAAATTTTGCCGAAACACTGACTGTCCAACAGAGTTTGATTACATCAGCAGGAGACTAGTTATGAATCGAAGTTTTTTTTGCTTAAAAAAATGGTTAGAAAATTTTTCTAAATTGATTAAAAAATAAAGTTGATACTCGACTTGGAAGTAAATTTTCTCACTCTGAAAAAGATCTAAAAGTTTGAAGTCAACTTATACACTCTGCTTAAGATAAAAAAAAAGAAGTTGCCTAATACTTCCACGTCTTCAACAATTATTCGTGATTTTACTGACATAGCTGTTTGATTTTTTTTTAGATAATTCTAAATAATTTTGGATAAACTTACCATTTATAAACCTGAAAACACTAGAAGTTGACCATTTCACCCTGTATAATCGGGATTTATCATCATTCGCATGCAACACCGACAGTCCTGCGTTCGAACCTTCCGACTAGCAGGAGTCATGGATGCGTAATACTGATAAGTCCTATTATGCTTGTCGATTAAAGTGCTTGAACTAATATATAAGTTTACCTTAGTCGGTAAATGAGAGCTAAGACAGTTAGTTGATCCATTGACACGATAAGCTACTATAATCCGAGCCGCCAAAAGCCCCACTAACGATATCAATATGTCTTGATATAGCTCGCAAAGTGTATTCTATAAGCACTCAGAAACTCGGCGTCCACAAGCACACAAATTAAGTTTATTTATACATGGTAGAGACGTCCTTGAGAGAGCCACAAACTAATAACAGCCAAGGATTTTCCCGGTGGGAAGTGTAATCTCAAGGTCATCTGCGATCATCCCATGCGCGAAAACATTTAAAAATCCAAAATTAGGACTTTTATCAAGTGAGTTCTAGGGATCGTCTAACACGTCCCGCAACAAATCCATCCATGGGACGGAACAGTTGTCCAGTGCTTCTAGGTTTTTGCAAATGGTCTTTAGTCAAACATTGATTGATTTCTGCGCTTCAACATAAGAAAATAAACTTAATAATCTTCAAAATCTGATCATATTGCTAAATTCTGTTTTCTTGTCTAATCACCATTTCGATTATCGTTGAAAAAATTTATATCGAAATTAACAAACAGTAAACAACACATTTTATATTCCTGTCACTTAGATCGAAATCTATGGCTAAAACACGTACGAGTAGATTATGAATAGAGAGAGAGAGATTGAGTGTGTAGGAGAGTAATTCAATCAGTGTTTTGTTAAATTTCTCTTTGTGTACGTGTGTGTTTTAAATATTTTAACTGTGTTATCATCGGTGTTGTTGTTGTTGACAATTTAAGAAGCGAGCGGTTAACTACCGAAATGTTACAACAAATTAGTTGAGAAACAATTTAGAAGAAAAAATATAATATTTTTCTTTGATTTTATATAAGAATGAAATGAGTGAGAGAGAGATAGAGGAAACCTATTGATTGAAAGCAACAAGTTTCATTTTATAAACTGCAAAAAAAACATACATATTTTGATGGAATTTCGAAACTGGAATATTCTAAGAAAACAGGTTGGACTAATGTAAAATTTGCAAGAGTTTTGTCAGATAAGCACTGCTGATTAATGATAAATGGAAACTTACTTACTTACTTACTGATGCACTTACTTACTTACTTACTTGCTTACTTACGCCTGTTACCCCCAATGAAGCACAGGCCGCCCACCAGCAGCATTCTTCAACCAACTCTGTCCTGCACCTTCCTTTCCAGTTCTTTCCAGTTTTTGTTCATTCTTCTCATATCTTTCTCTATTTCTCGGAGTAATCTGTTCCTTGGCCTTCCTCTTTTCCTTTTGCCTTGAGGGTTCCAAGTAAGGGCTTGTCTTGTGACGCAGTTTAGCGCTTTTCGTAGTGTGTATCCTATCCGCCAACTCCACAGCTTCTTCCTGATTTCCTCCTCTACTTGAATCTGGTTTATTCTCTATCAAAGTAAGCTGTTGCTGATAGTTTCTGCCCAACAAATCCAAAGTATTTTGCTAAGACAAGTGTTGATAAATATTTGTATCTTCTGAATGATGCCTTTCGTAGTTCTCCATGTTTCCGCTCCATACAATAGAACTGTCTTGAAATTTTTATTGAAAATTCTGATTTTAGTGTTGATTGATATTTGGTTGGAGTTCAAGATAGTTTTCAATTGTAGAAATACAGCCCTTGCTTTGCCAATCCGCGCCCTCACATCTGCATCGGATCCACCTTGCTCGTCGATGATGCTGCCCAGATATGTAGAGGTGTCAACGTCCTCCAAGGCATCTCCATCAAGAGTGATTTGGTTGACGCATGTTGTGTTGTATCGTAGAATCTTACTTTTCACTTTATGTATGTTGAGACCTACTGCTGCCTAGGCTGCTGCTACACTGGTCGTCTTCTCTTGCATTTGTTGTAGCGTGCGCGATAGAAAAGCCAGTTCATCTGAGAAGTCCAGATCCTTCATGCGGAATCCTAGCTGTAAATCGGATACCGTGCCTCCGTCCAGATGCTGACGTCTTCATAATCCAGTCGATGACCAGGAGAAAGAGAAAGGGTGAGAGTAAGCAACCTTGCCTGGAACTGGTTTTCAGCTCAAAAGAATTTGTCAGCTGACCTCCGTGCACGATTTTGCAGTTTAACCCATCATAAGAATTCCGTATGATGTTGACTATCTTGCCAGGCACGCCGTAGTGAAAACAGAAGTTTAATTGGATGAAACAATAAAATCGTGACTAATCATCATTCGATCGCTGTAAGAAACCTGAAAGCATTAGATGGCCGTTTCGTTCTAGCATGTGACTCATAAGTAGTGAGCATTCACTAGTCCCGCAACTCGCAGGAGTTGAACCCATTAGCTTCAGTCTTGAGAACGAATTCTTAACGCTTACCTACACCACTGAGCCAACATCCAATGGTATTACTGTCTAACTTCGATGAATCCAAGGTGTTGATTGAGTGACCAAACCCATTATTTTAAGTAGGTGAATACCTACACTCAACATGGTTGAACTCCACTGTTCACGGCTTCTCACTAGGACCCTGTGAATTCCCTCACCGTAACTAGTCATTAGTGAGTACATTTAATGATTTTTCATCATAGAATTATGGAGATCTTGGTTTTAAATCAGAATCGTGAATCAATAAAAGATTTGGTGAAGATTGTTTAAATTAATATACAAACATTAATTTCACAGTTGTGGTTTGTGGAGATTGTTGAATGTAACTGTCTGTTGTACTGTAATGAAGGATCTTGTTTTCTCCTGCATTTGTTGTTGCGTCTGAGATAGGAGAGCTAGATCATCTGCGAATTCTAAATCGCCTAGCTGTATCCAAGCTGTTGACTATATTCCTTATTTCCCCCATGAGATGTGGAGGTTTTCACAATCCAATCGACCATCAGGACAAAACGTTTTCATTTTTGTCTCATATTTATCCTTGTTATTAGATCAACCTTCAATAATATAACATCAAGCATGTACATTGGTTTCAAATGGTTATTTCTACTCTTGACAAATTGTAAATGGGTTTAGATCAATAAATCCACTGTTTTCTGCTAAGTTCCATCTCATTATTTTAAATTAGGTTCATCAACTGTTAAAAACGTTTTACTATACGTTTTCTCGCCTAAATAGATTATGTGATTAACAGACACAATTGATGTGTTAAAACAAACAGGTAGAGGTGACTGGTTTAAATATTTTGATGCTACGAAAGAGGTAGCGCAATTATTCAAACAGGCCGCCTGAGAAATATTATAAATTGAGGAGAAATTACTCAATAGTACATTGATAAGACACAGTAGAACATTAAAATACATGTATCTAAATTCTGCTTAAACTCAGTAATTTATTTTTTATAACGAAGTACTTTCTGCTAAATTCTGCGGCAAATATTTTGATGAACATGAATTTTGAGCATGAAATTAAATAGTTCTCAGTATTTTGTAACTAGTTCATATACCATCAGTCAGTCAGTTAAAACGTAGAACGTGGGGTACGTAACTACATTTGTTCAAGTTGCGATACCACATTAGTACAGAGAAGCAATTCTCAATTCAAATCCCGATCGTAGCTGCTACCTTGATGTGGTGGTCAGGCTTGCCTATCGTGATGACATAATCGAGATATATTGGCTGTAATATATATTTCTGCCAGGCAGGTTGACTGGAGAACGGTATGACTAAAAGTGGCAACTTAAGATCTGAGGACGAAGTCGTACTGCCGACAGTAAAGAGGTGTTCCCCTCGGACGACCGGCATCAGCTGCCTTCTCACAAGGAAGGAAGGGTAAGTAAAGGTCAACCCTAAAAATGTCACACCTCACGTTATTCCATCGAATTTTTGTCTCTGACGATAAGCTCTTTTAAAATGAACGGAGCTAACACTTAAAAATCTTCAAGCAGTTATCCTTTGGGTTCTACGATCTCACTCTCCTAGGTGAATAAGACCAACACTAACCCGATTTCCTATTCAGGCTCCTCAAGAAACACCTTTCCATGGTGTGGGCAGTAGGGTAGTGACATCTGCCCTAATACCTACTTGTAAAAGCGCACGAAACCAAATCGGTCACAATCAAACCATATACTAACGTTTAGATATCATTTATCTCAGTAGGTAAACAAATACACTAAACAAAATAAGAAACACTTCTGCCTATTCGATGAAAAAAATACCTAATCAGAATCACTTCAAGCTTTTTGAGATTTTATATTTTTATTCGATATACCTTGAAAAACAAAATCAAGTGTTTCTCACAATGTAATAAAAGTTGAAACATAAGTTGAACAGAAAAATATATGTTGATTCTGTCAAAATTCTAGTGTCATATCAATTTTTTCTATTCAAATTGAATAAAACTTCACCAAATAATTTTACTGATATCATGCATTGATTAGTGTTAGGCAACTATAAGAAACCTGAAAGCATTGGACGGCCGTTTTCTCCTACTATGGATCTAGTCAGTAATGCGTCGTATCCACGACTCTATAAGTGGAAATTGAACTCAGGCCTTACAGTCTCGCACGCGAACACTCAACCTACCGACCACTGAATGACATCCAACACTGTTAGTGCCTAACTCGAATCATTCTACGATATCGTGCGACTGCATTCATACATAGCGTTTGGTAAGTAACTGCCTGACGCCAGACACGATTGGACTCCACAGTTTTTCTGACTCCTGGCTAGATTTCCGAAAATTACATCATGAAGTTAGCCTCAAGTGTAACTACATGATAGCTGTCATTACAGGCTTGTTCATTGCTAGGACGAGATGGCTATCCAGGACTTTCATGATTTCGACGAAACTCACCAATCTGCAATCTGCATTATTTAACAAGTTCTTTTCAAGGCAATACAGTTCAGACTTCGAAATTGCACAATGATACAAACAGGGTCATGATAGATGAAACAAGTGTGTTTTCTCAAGTCTTAACTAGTAAGTAATAGAAACCAACTTCATATTACATTATTGGTGCTGAGTAATTAGCCAAAAATTTCTCTAACGATTGAATTATACTCTTTCATCAAAAATATTTTCTTGCGCGCGAACGCCTAAACTCTGAACCATTATTAAGCTGGCCTACGTCCACTGGTATTGATGTCTAATTCTAATTGATCTAGGGATTTTGCGACACTTCACCGATTTGTCTTCGGTAGTTACTTCTGCCTACACCCGACAGGGTTGAACTTCACTGACCAGGTCTTTTCATCAGAACTCCGAGAATTTCCTGGCGAATCTAGTCACTAGTGACTACTAGATTGACTGACGCAATCCTGGGTCGAAAATAATCATCTCTTGTATTGGTGGTTCATCATGGCGTCAGGTAACAGTGTGTGGTTGCACTACAAGATTACCTTTGGCAATCTTCTTGATTCTCCTGAACGCCAATGTAAAAATTGCCCTTGCCAAAAGAGATATGCTCAACCATTGTATATGGTAAGTAGTCTTGTAGTGAAGGAGAACACAGGTGGGGCAACCGGATTGTATTTAACGAAAATTACAGTTATTCAATAAAATAGATTAACCATATCGTAAATCGTTAATTTGCAAAATACCAGTTCATCATATCGAACTGGACTGTCCCTGTTGCAAACAACATCAATCAATTGTCACTCACTATTCATGCGTTTCATACAAATTCCATTGTGTTCTCCGTTCTTCCTTTCTTGATCTTCCCCCCATCTTCCGCTGACAGACATTACGTTTTTACTCACGTCATATACTACTAATAAGTAGCTCACACCACAGTCTAAGTAGTCTCGAAAAATCATGGATCTAACAAAGTGAACATTTCTCATTCATCCATTTTTTGAAATTTGTGAAAATTTATTGATTATCTTTTTTTTAAAAAATATTTTCATTTTTAGTTGTTTCTTTTTAGATTATGAGGCTATATTTGCCTAAATTATATCTTATATTAATAACAAATTTAATACTTTGGAATGAAATTGACAGTAAATCAACAGGTAATTTGATTGCATTTTTTTCGTCATAAATGATTGTAGTTAATCGTAACTTGTTTTACTGTATAGAGAAATATTACTGAAATCATGAATCAGTCATTGTTAAACCATAACACCATTAGAAATCTGAAAGCATTGAATGATTGAGGCTACGCCCTGGTATGTGACGACTGCTCATCAGCAGCAGCAGCAGCAGTGCGAAACCACAACTCCCGGTACTCGTACACGATTCTCGAACACAGGACTTTCGGTTTCGCGCGCGAACGCCTAATGTCTGGACCTATGAGCTGACCGGCATACAAGGATATTAATTTACAGCATTGCGCATTCCCACCCCCGTTTCTCTTCAGTGTAGGTAACTGCCTACACTCGAACATAATTGAACTGTAGATTGAATCACGACTTCAGAAATCGACATGTGTAATGAAAAATTGTATAGAAATATATTGGAAAGATGTTGGTTTTTGTCGGTGTATAGCATTTGAAATTCCTCTGGACGGAGATAAACTTTAAAAAAAAAGCGGTGTTAGTTTGCGTTATGTGGCCGTGTTGGATTCGACGTCAAGCTCATCAATTTTGTTGTAGGTGGTGTGCTCACCAGTTCTATGGCGGTCAGTATTCTATATAATACCTAAACTTCATATACTGATCGTCCTGATAACCGTTATTAGATAACGCCCAACGGTGTATAGATCAGAAGTAGAATATTAACAGTTGAAGACGTTTATTATCACACCAAATACAGGTCACAAAACTACAGGCCTACGAAGTAAAAATGATATGCAAGTGCTTGAGAGCAAACGAGCTAGTCAGTGAGCGCATCAATGAGTAGAATTAACATGTACATAGGAAAATGAATCAATCACCGAGTGATTTAAGCGGTTAACATGATAAATTAATATGTGTATAGGTGGCAAGCGGTACTCAATTATACCTGCTCACACAAACTGATAAGTTGTTGTTGTTGTACAAAGGACATTATCTGTTAAATAACTTAATCAAAATGGCTTCACCAAATTAAACGTGTAAACAAACTCATATGTATGTAAGATGCTACAGTGGTATATGGTGTTTTTTGGCCTGCGCTTATTGTTATTTTGAATAATGTCATACAGTGATATTCAAGGCGTTTGTTTCAACTCATTTTCTGCTTGGATCTGATTTTATATGTCAGTATTTTCATTAAACCTTAAGTGTAACGTCAATCTCTGAAAAAAAACCATGATTTCTTACTAATCTTAAGTAAACATCTAACTATTAGTTATAAAATGACACTTATTTGTGATGAAGTTTCATTCTCCACGTTGGATGTCTTGGTTGTGGAGCTTTCATTGTTCTTCTAATGAACAATGATGCCAGCAGATACTTCAGATAGAAGTGAAACAGTTGAATTTCTCCACGTTGGACTTGCAACTTGTTTTATTGACAATTAACAACAAACAATGAAGATCAAGGAAGTGCTGGATGACTGTTTCGTCATAGTATGAGACTCGTCAGCAGTGAGCGTTTACCACGTCGGCACGCAGGAATCAAATCTAGGTCCTTGGTTTTCGCAAATGAACCACTGAGTCGACATTGTACTATGTTAATGTCTAACTTCAATGAAACTCAACAATCTAGACAAGCATTTAATGACAATTATCATTTGTTGACCAATGACTAGCTTCATGAGGAAATTACCAAAGTTCTGATGAGAAGCCATGAACAATGTAGCTCTACCGTGTTGGGTGTGAGGTAGTTACACACCGAATACACTGGATGAGGTTGCGTAATATCGTTGGTTGACTAATGTTAGACATTAACATCGTTAGAAAATAATTTCCAATTTTTTAATATGGAAATTCGCATTATCGGGTTGTGAAGATGGCTAAGTTATATTTCGAAATCACGAATCTATCAATGTTAGACTACACTATTAGAAACCTGAAAGTATTAGACGGTCGTTTCGTCCCCCGATGATATTGATTGAAGTTAGACATTAACACTGTGTTGGATGTCGACTCAGTGATGCACAAGTTAAGCGTTCGTGCCCTCAAAGCTGAAGTTCCTAGCTTCCAATCCTGTGAGTAGCAGAAGTCGCGGATACATCATTGCTGATGAATAGTTCCATACCAGAACGATACAGCCGTTCAGTGCTTCCAAGTTTCTTTCTAGTGATTATCTTACATGGATCAGTTCATAATTTCAAAATATTGAAATAGTTTTCAACTTTTCATACAAATTTCGTAATCATATATATATCCATAATAAGATTTTTAAAATCAATACAACTCATGAACGAACACACTAAATCGAAAATTGTTTGTTTTTGGTTTTTTTTTTAAATTTCGCATCATTCTAGAATATGGTGAGCAGTATATTCATTCAAACAATCCACTATCTTCTATATTCCATGAAAATATTGACAATGATTTAACATTGAACGAGAATAATGATATAGATGATTTAAATGATCAGAATGATTATATAATTGCAGAAAATCCACAACATGATCCTGAAAAACTATTCCAACCGATTGAATATGATTTACAATGGAGAAATACACACAAACACGATAAACACAGTCAACCATTGGAACCATTGAACATTGAACATGATGAAAGAATCATTTCAGATAATTTGCTGAAAAAACTTACAGAGAATTTATTGAAACAATCAACCATGCCACAGATTAGTCCTACATCAATGTCGTCGTCGTCATCATCGTTGCCGTCTACAACATCATCCACATCGTCAGGATTATTACCGCCATCGCCTATGTTTCATGCATCATTGTCTAGACCATCAATAATACCGTATTCATGGTTAAAACGTTCAGTATTGATGCGTGGTAGACCATATCGATGGAAACGTGATGATCTTGGTTGGAAAAGAAGCGGTATACATTATCATGTGTGAATCTAAAGAAGCAGAAAAAAAACTAACCGATTCAATGGTTTTGAAGTTCATTGATACAATGCAACATTTAATAATATAATCGTGAACAATTGAACAAAACTTGACTGACTAACTAACTAACTAATTAATTAATTAATTAACTAAACAGGGAACTATTTTTGACAGAATATATATCTATTCACATATATATACGTACTTATATATATATATATATACAAATATGCATAAACTGTCATAATTCTATAGGTTTTACTTTTCTCACCCTATGGGAGGGTGAACGTTCCGGCTGATCTTGTGGGACAAAAAACTCGATCTTTAGCTTCGTATGGGGTCTTGAGAGCTCCGGTCGATTGTATTAGCAAAAGGTAGTTGGAGGTCAGATGGTTGGAACGGCTGTTGGTTGGCTCGGTAATCCGTTTCGGGATGATAGATCTGTTTGGGTAAGCCCGCCTTGCCGATAGGGGACTTTGGATAGTAGACTGGTTGGAGGAATCGAGTTGATTCATAAGTGCTTGAAAGGGGGCCACTGTTCGTGTGAGTGCTGTTTGGACATCCGACTTGTCTGCGGGCTAATATAGACAACTTGTGCGTTCCCGTATGGGGTAGAGGTGGTCATTAAACAGCTACTGTGAGAATCCTTGTGTTGCCTAAAAAGCTGCGGCGTGCAAGTGTAGCAGGCTTGTTGGTTAACCAAGATGTACATATATATATATTACTTACTTACGCCTGTTACCCCCAATGGAGCATAGGCCGCCCACCAGTTTTCTCCAACCAACTCTGTCCTGGGGTTGCCTTTCTAGTTTCGTCCAATTTTTATTGATTCTTCTCATGCCTATCTCCATTTCTCGGCATAATATGTTCCTTGGCCTTCCTCTTTTTCTTCGACCTTGAGGGTTCCAAATGAGGACTTGTCTTGTTATGTTTTTGGGTGCTTACCTCAACGTGCGACCTATCAACTTTCAGCGCTTCTTCCTGATATATATATATATATATATACGCAATATTTTGACTAAGTATCTATGAATACCATTATGATAGTCAGTGAAGTAAGCATATAAGGTGGTCTGTTGAAGGACATTTAATCAACAAAAATCGATTAGATTTGAACTTAATATCTGTTGTGTATAAGAGGACTGCTTTCAAGGCTTGGATTAGTAATCAGTATAATTACTAACATTGTCATAAATGGTGTTCACTTAGGATAAAAACGATTTATTTAATAGTCTACGTTTTGAACTAATTATATACTGTGTTATGACAAGTAATTCAAGGAATTGTTGTGAAAGACATGAACAGTATTTAGTGTACATAGTTTGACTTCATAATAAACGCAGATTAGAATCGATAATCAATGATATTACTTACTTACTTACTTATTTACGCCTGTTATTCCCAACGGAGTATAGGCCGCCGATCAGTAAGTTACTCTGGTTGTCAGAAGAGGCATCGGCCCCGTGACTTGCAAGGGAACTCGGCTCTTATCACGCGAAGTCATGATTCTTCTTACAACTCCCAGGGCAGAGTTAAAATAGTTTGAATTATTTTTTCTGGTTAGCGTTTTTTTGGCAAGTTATTTTTTGACGGGATGGGGTCGCCAACCGCATGCCAAACCCTCCTCCTTTATCCGGGCCTGGAACTGACAGTAGCCCCGAGTTAATCAATGATATACCACACTTCATATCGTATATATTCATTGACTTGATTGAGTTAATGAGTAACCCTACAAATCAATTCTAATACACACACAATAGGAAATGTGAACAGAAGAGGGAAACTGTGCTTAGTCAATGACTAATAGGGGAATAAGTCTTCATATACGGGGAATAATGTTTGAAACTAGCTATAAACAATTATAATTTGAATGACATACCCCTAGAAATCAATCATAGAAAATGGGATTCAATATAGGGACCGGTTAAAATGTCATATTTAGTACTCGGACAAAAATAGATTACGTAGTTCGATTGTGTGTGTTTCCAGTGAGACAACTATCATGAGTGTAAATGCACGATAGTGACGCAATACAATGGATATTAAACCAGCGCTCTCAGTGAAGAGAGCTTCCTACTCTCATTAGAAAACCAAAATTTGATTTCCGAAATAGACTGTGAATTGAAGAGTTTCACCCTCGGACAAATTAGTTGTTCTATGGAGGCGATAACGTCATTTAGTGGTGTGAAAATCTTTATCCTTTTAGGTTACATCATAATAGTGAAATGCTAAAATAAGAGCTCAGCAGCACGACTACTGAAACTGTTTGGAATATAAGTGTAGCATACACACCAACAGAATCACTTCAATCAATCCTATGCAGATCAAAGGATAAAATGACAAAAGAAGAAAAACCAAATATCATCTACAAAGTTAATTGCTCAAACTGTGAAAAACACTACATAGGACAAAGTGGACGACCTCTTCAGCTTTTTTTTGCGTGAACATCAGTTAGTAGTAAAATGCCGTGGCAGCTCTTCCTCTATATCATAACATTCGTGTTATGTTTGTCACCTTAGTCGATAAACGAGAAAGAGACAATGAATCAGCGTCCAAGTAGGCTACTCAGATCCCTTGACCCAAATGTACTAGCAAGAAGTCTTGATATAGCGTAGAACGTGTATTCTACAAACACCCAGCCAGCACGTAATGAATTCAAGCACACAAATCGCGTTTATTTTTACACTATAGAGACATCCTTGGGAGAGCCACAAAAATAGCACACTGAAATAACACAGTAACCAATCACAGCCAGGGCTTCTCCTGGTGGGGAATGTGATCTCAAGGTCGACTGATCGTCCCATGAATAAAATCCGAAATAAAGACATTTATCAAGCGAGTTCTGGGGATCTAACATCCTCAACACGAATGGAACGATATTGAAGTAGTGGATAAGAGAAGCACAAAGAACACTACAGAATTTTCAGAAGCTTGGCACTCACGTCAGTCGGCAATTCAGAAATACACAGACATTGATCCAATTTATCAACTAATCAGAAAAATCCTAGAAACACAAAAGATCTAGAAACAGATCAAAGGGGGATACAATTAAAATAAAGGTGCAAACAACGACAGGTTTAAGGCCAATAGCAATCAATCAAGATTGAGGTTAACAGATTAAGCTACGTGTCAAATATACGGAGAAATCCGAATACTTCACTTCTTGATTTCAACTTTGTGCTGATGATGTTGTTCAGTAGAAGAAGAACAATGAAAGCTTCAAAACTAAAACATCCAACTCAGTGAACTTCAACTCCACCACAATAAATTCCGATGAAAAGTGTTGATATTCCAATGTCATTCAACCGGTTGATAAAGTCACTGAGTTCAACCCCGTTGGGTGTAGGCAGTAACTACAAAAGACAAATGAGTGAGGTCTCGTAAAATCCCTAGATTGATTAGAGTTGGACATTAATACCGTTAGATGCCGGCCCAGTGGTCCAGGAATTAGGAGTTTGTGGAGGTCCGAAGGTCTCGGATTCGAGTGCTGCGAGGTGCAGGAGTCGTGGGTGCGCACTGCTGATGACTCCTATACCAGGACAAAACGTCTGTCCAGTGCTTACAGATTTCCAGTGGTTTAGTCTAACAGTGACTGACTGTCACTGTCGCTGTCATCTTTGAAGTTCCTACATAAATATCCTATCGGTTCGTCTCAATTATGCTGTTAGTAATTAGGGTTTCGCAACCCACATTGTTAACTTAGTGAAGGTTGACTTATTTTTTAAGTTAGTGCTTGATTAATAGTGATTATTAACTATTGGTCTTCAGTTCAATACGTCTTATGTCTAATTATCGGTTACAACATTTCTACCACACATGGTATCACGGAAATTCTGTGTCCACGTTTCATCTTCTCAAGTCATAAAGAAGTCAAGATATGTGAGAAAAATACATGACTTCTGTTTGATAGGGAAAATATCGAGTTCATTCTCAAGACTTATGAATCTTTAAACACAACTGTATACTTAATAAAGACGTACATTTCATCACAAACGGAACAGACAGCACTTTAAATCTTACTCAGGGATGTACTTAACGGTATGCCAGAAAGACGATTGGAATGTGGAATCCGAAGATTTTGAGTTTAACTTTGACCGGTGGAATTGTAAATGTGCACTGGTGAAGAATCCCAGTCTGAAAAGAAAACCGACGTCCATTGTTTCTAGATTTTTAATGTTTGTCTAACTTTGACCCTATACTAACTAATTTCAAAGTATCCATACATTCCAAACAATCTTTACGCAAAAAACTCTTGATTGATATATAAATCTCTAAATAATGAGATCTATAACCATAGTAAAAAATGGATATTTTAATAAAATGTTTGAAAATCATACAAAACACATGAGCAAAACCAAAATTAGAGTAATAACTCTTTGATAGCCACAAAACTTCTATTGGTTTATATCTAATACTCTTTCCTCAATTATCAATCAGTATACCTCATTAAACAAGACTGACGGTATATGCATATATACAACCTTGAATATTAAGTAACACAGCTTGACCAATCAATCATATATATGCATGTATAACAATCGTTTAATAGAGGAGCATGGTAAAAACGTATTACTATTATTATTATTGATCAGTTTGTTTGACGCATATGCATCCCCTGCAGATTTCCTTGATTGATGATTTCAAATGTGTAAAAACACTAATCTCCATAACTCAAATTGAAAATATCCTAAAATGTGCTCACTAGTGACTAGAGTTTCGTGAGGAAATCATCGGACTTCTTGTGAGAAGACGTGACCAGTGGATTTCACCCCTGTCGGGTGTAGGCAGTAACTAACGAAGACAAATGGATGAGGTCGCTCAAAATCCCTAGATCAGTCAGAGTTAGAAATTAACAACATTGGGTGCCGGCCCAGTAGTCCGATGGTTAGGCGTTCGCGCTCAATACCGAAGGTCGCAGAAGTCATGGATGAGCACTGCTAATGAGTCCCATATCAGGACGAAACGGTCGTCCAGTGCTTCCAGGTTTTTAATCGTGGTCTAAAAATGATCGATTGATGATTTCTAATGTGTAAAAAAAACACTAATCTCCATTACTCTAATTGAAAAACAGTGGTGGATAGGGTCTAGCAATGGGATCCAGGACGTGCGTTTCGTCCTACTTGTGACATATCAACTGGATATATCTCCACTCTGGTGTATCGTCTACTATACTAACAGATATTTCTCTGAAATGATAGAAGAACACTGACAACTCAGATTACTAATCTTGATGATGTTGGATTCGCTGAGTTGGATGATTTGATTGTTAAATCTTTCATGAAGTAGGCACAGGAAGAAGAGATCCTCAAAAATTCATCTGTTTTTAATCGTCGTTAGTGTCAAGCTAAATGGACAGTTTTTTGGACAAAAAAAAAACACAAGATTCACTTGTATTGGTTGTGTTGAATCTTTCTATTGATTTTAACGACTAAAATTGTGAAATCTCTTTAGCATTTGTGCATCCTGTGAAGATTTCCTTGACATTGCTTTTGGATCACAAGCCTTATCAACAGAGTTGAATATGAGCTAGCAATGGAATCCAGAATGTACGTTTTGTACACTTCATGTGACTTGTCGTCAACTGGATGTACCGAGATCTCCACTGACAACAAATATTGGTAGTTATAAAAACTGTTTTTACTGTAGGCATGATCTTTTTAATATGAGGTCGTGGAAAAGTGTTCACAGGCTTAAATAAAATTTAGCAACTATACATTTTGCATTAGAGTATTATGGAGATCATGATTTTACCCGGGACTCATGAATGCATCAATGTTAAATTACTATTAGAAACCTGAAAGCACTGAAAGATGGCGGTTTCGTCTTGGTATGTGTTATACTCGTTACTTGATAAGCTTACAACTATTACGAGTTCACCTTAGTAGTCGGTAAACGAGAGTGAAGACAAATGATCCAGTGACACGATAGACTACTCTAATCCAAGCGTTCCAAGGCCCCGCTAAGTAGAAGAAGAAGAAGCCTTCATATGGCCTAGAAAGTGTATTCTACCAGGACCAAGAAAATGAGTTTTTAAACACGCAAACCAAATTTATCGATACATGATAGAAACATCTTTGGGAGAGCCCGAAATTAGCGTACTTAAATAACACATCAACCAATGACAGCCAAAGGAGTTTCCGGGTGGGAAATGTAATTTCAGGGTCCACTGATCAGCCCATGAGAGAAAGCATAAAATCTCAAATAAGGACGTTTATCAAGTGAGTTATGGGGATCTAACGTCCTCAACAGTGTTAAGATTTATCATTAGCAGTGCGTGTCCAATATACATTTCTCTCATCTCTCATAAATCTTCTATTTCATGTTAGTTTTTGATGAAATTAGCAAAGAACATTATATATTCTGCTGATATGTCACCGCAAATGTTTCACAATCATACTTCAGCAGCAGTCGGGTATAGGTACAACACTCGATCGCCAACCATTTTCAAGGCTGGTTGACTTGGCAAGTTAGTTGTTGCACACTGCTTAATAATGGCTTCCGATTTCCATGGCCACCAACCAAGACCAAGCAACGTATTTTGTGGTATCTCATGAATGTCGCATTCATTTCACAATGTCACTTCTGCTTACCGAAGATGGCTCACTTGGCATGCACATTGAATGCAAAACTCCAATTAAGCCAATTAATTCTCTCATCGATTTAAAGTTTGAGTCTAGATTGAGGATGATTAATCTCGAATGCCTCTAATCATTATCAAACATGTAAAAATTTATAAGGCATTTTGATATTGATAATATATATATTTTGTTGAAGCTAAATGTTAGAATTCTATACTTCGTTTCATAGATGTATCAGTCGGCGAGTTCATTTGAATATAAATTCACTGTTTCAGAAACTGCTATCTTATTTCAAATCGATTATAAATGTGCAAATACATAGCCGATAAGTTCACTCTCTACAAAATGCCTGTAAATTTAGCAAGCAAGCAAACAATATCCATTAGAATTTAGAACAAATGAGAGTTTTCTTTGATGTCATCTTTGAAATCCAACACTGTTAATGCCTAACTCGAATCATTCTACGTTATCGCGCCACTGCAGTCATTGTGTTTGGCGCGTAACTGCCTGACACCAAACACGATTGGACTCCACAGTTTTTCTGACTCCTGGCTAGATTTCCGAAAATTCCATCATGATGTTAGCCTCAAGTGTAACTAACTACATGATAGCTGTCATTACAGGCTTGTTCATTGCTAGGACGAGATGGCTGTCCAGTACTTTCATGATTTCCACGAAACTCACCAATCTGCAATCTGCATTATTTAACAAGTTCTTTTCAAGGCAATACAGTCCAGACTTCGAAATTGCACAATGATACAAAGGGTCATGATAGATGAAACAAGTGTGTTTAGTTACTTACTTACGCCTGTTACCCCCAATGGAGCATAGGCCGCCCACCAGTTTTATCTAACCAACTCTGTCCTGGGCTTCTCTCTCCAGTTCTGTCCAATGTTTGTTCATTCCTCTCATATCTTTCTTCATTTCACGGAGTAATGTGTTCCTTGGCCTTCCTCTTTTCCTTTTGCCTTGAGGGTTCCATATGAGGGATTGTCTTGTGACACAGTTAGGTGCTTTTCGTAGTGTGTGTCCTATCCACCAACTCCACCGCTTCTTCCTGATTACCTCCTCCACTGGAGTCTGGTTTGTTTTCTTCCACAGTAAGTTGTTGCTGATAGTGTCTAGTCCGCTAGTACCGATCTAAGTGTTATAATTCCGTAGATCAAACTTATATTGACAAATTCTTTTAAAACTGTCAAAGTTTGTTCAGAAGAAATGATTTGTCAACTTGAAAACAGTCAATAATTATCAAAAAATGATATATTTATTAGTTGATAATTCCCCCTGCATTGCAAATTATCTGAAATTAATTATGCCATGATCTCAAATAATTGGTCGGAAAAAATCGTTGACGCTGAGAAAAGTTAAAAGCCGCTGGAAACAACAATATCTTATCATAGCCGTTGTGTTTTCCTGAAATTCTAACACTTACTATTAATTACAATCAATTCTGCTCTTATAACTTCACCTGGAGCTCCTATGGGGCTACTGCCGGTTAGGCATTCGACTGGCGACCTCCATAGTGTATACTCATATACGTATACGTGAGTTTGTCTAACCACCGACTGCCTCGACGATCGTTGTTTTGTGGTGTAAGAGTAGGTTGGAAGAAAGCTAGGGGTAGCAAAACCCAAAAACATAGCACAAATCCATGAAGTCACTGATATCTAGACTGAGCCAAGTTGGTAGGTGTAGACCACTTGTTTAGAGTTCGCAAGATGATAGTAATCGATGTTTAGACACGACTTGAAATCGTTTGCAGTGGTGCAGGTGCATGCATTCTAAAATGTTCGCCCAAATCTTAATCCTCTAAACTCCTCATCGCCACTATATTTGTCCTTTTAAATTTATTTCGCTGAGTATTATCGTCAAAACCTAATCTTCTCTATTACCTCTTGTTACCTCCAATGAAGCATAGACGACACAGAGCAAATGAGGGCTTGTCTTATGACGCATTTGTGTGCTTTCTTCAATTTGTGTGTATCCTATACACCAACTCCACTGAATCTTCCTAATTTCGTACTTACTTACTTACTTACTTCTGTTACCCTACCTGAGGCAGGCATAGGCCGCCGACCAATGTTCACCAACCTACTATTCTGTCATGGCTTTGATTTTCTAGTTCTGTCCAATTTTCGTTCATTCTTCTCATGCCTTTCTCTATTTCTCGGCCTAAATTGTTTCATGACCTTCTTCTTTTCCTCTGACCTTGGGGGGTTCCACCATGTAAGGCCTTGTCTTGTTACACAGTTGGGTGGCTTCCTCAATATGTGTCCTATCCACTTCCAGCGCTATTGTCTGATTGCCTCCTCCACTGAAATCTGGTTTATTCTCTTCCATAGTAGGTTCTCACTTATACTGTCCAACCAATGGATTCGAAGTATCTTGCATAGACAACTGTCAACGAACACTTCTATCTTCTAAATGATAACTTTCATAGTTCTCATGATTTTCATTATCCCTACATACTACTATATATTCATTGTATAGATTTTTCACATGTTAAAACACATACACTTTCTCGTTTGTTTTTTTTTCTGAACAACCCAAACCCTACTCTATTCATTGTTCCCTTTCCTACCATTATTCTTTTCTCTCAGTGCAATTAACTACTTTATTATCCCCACTTTCTGTTTGTTTTTTATATCCTGAAAAGAAGAAGATTCCTTTTCTTATTTCTGTCAAAAAATGAAAATTAATCATGACATGTACATTTTACTTTACTTTATATGCATATGCATATGCATACTACTTGACTAATAAGTAGTATTATCAGTAGTATTAGTAGTAGTAGTAATGTTATTGTTTTAATAAGAGTAACACTAATAAAAATTCAAAATTTTACTTCATAAAAACAAGAGAGATGGATTTTAACAAGCAAAAAAAACAACCATTATGTTATATTTTCTTATTTGTTTGTTATTTGGCAGTTGGTTTTACCACACGTACGCTACATTTTTTTAGCCCGACTCATCTCCCACTGGTTTCTTTTATTCAATTTTCAATGTGTTTTTTTTCGGCTTTTTTAATCAACGACACGTACTTATTATTATTATTGAATGAATAAATTAGATTTTCATTACATTACATTACATTAAAGTCAAAACAAATTCATGAATAATCATAATAATAATAAAATAGATTTTTTTTTCATTAGAGAGTTTTAGAGATTGGGTGTTTTATGACACATTGAAATCATGAATCAATCATTGTTAGACCAAAAATATCATTAGAAACATGGAAGTATTGAAAGACGGACGTTTCGTTCTGGTATAGGACGATTCCTACTGTTACTAGCATGATTCGAACCCAAGACTTTCAGTTTTGCGCGCCAATGGCTAACCACTGGATCACTGGGCTAGAATCCAACGGATTTCGCACAACCTCACCCTCCTTTGTTTTTAGTAATTGCTGCCTACATCCGACAAGGTTGAACTATACTGGTCACATCTTCTCACTAGAACTACGAGAATTTCCTCACGAAGCTAGAAGTCATTAGTGAGCACATTTTTGGATGCCGACACGGTGGTCCAGAGGTTAGGAGTTCGCGTGAAAGACCATATGTCTTGAGTTCAAAGCCAGAGTTGTGGATGAGCACTTACTTACTTACGCCTGTTACCTTCAATGGAGTATAGGCTGCCGACCAGCATTCTGCAACCTAGTCTGTCCTCGGTCTTCCTTTCTAGTTCTGTCCAAATGTTGTTCATTCTTCTCATGTATGCCTTCATTTCTCGATGTAATGTGTTCTTCCGCCTTCCTCTTTCCATTTTAACTTGAGGGTTTCAAGTGAGGGCGCAGTTGTATGCTTTCCTCAGTGTGTCTGTGTGTCCAATACACTTCCATCACTTCTACGAAATTTGTTCCTCAGCTGTAATCTGGATTGTTCCTCCCACATTAGGTTCTTGTTGATTGTGTCTGGCCAATGGATCTTCAGTATCTTGAGTAGACTACTGTTCATAAATATTTGTATCTCCTGGATGATGGCTTTCCGCTCCATACAGTATAACTGTCTTGACATTTGTATTGAAAATGTTGATTTTGGTATTGATTGATATTTGTTTGGAGTTCCAGATATTTTTCAATTGTAGAAATACAGCCTTTGATTTACCAATCCGCGCCCTCATATCTGCATCGGATCCACCTTTCTGGTCGATGGTGCTGCCAAGATTTGTAAAGATGTTAACGTCCTCCAAAGCATTTCCATCGAGCGTGATTTGGTTGGCGCATGTTGTGCTGTATCGTAGAGCCTTACTTTTCCCTTTATGTATGTTGAGACCTACAGAGGCTGCTGCTACACTGGTCGTCTTTGCTTGCATTTGTTGTTGCATGTGCCATAGAAGAGCCAGATCATCTGCGAAGTCCAGATTGTCTAGCTGCATCGTAATTGTCCATTGAATACCATGCTTCCCTACAGATTCCGACGTCTTCATAACTCAATCGATCACCAGGAGTAAGAGAAAGTATGAGAGTAAGCAACCTTGCCTCACACCGGTCTTCACCTCGAACAAATCTGTCAACTGTCCCCCATGCATAATTTTCCAGTTTAATCCATCATAAAAATTCCATATGATGTTAACTATCTTCTCAGTCTCCCTGTTGTGTAGAACAAGCTTCACTGTCCACGTTATCGAATGCTTTCTCCCAGTCAATAGTCATGATTTCAGTAAATCATTTGTGTGAATACGTTTACTTCTACTCAATCTCACTAGCTCTCTCTCGCTCCCGTCCAAAACATGGAGGAGGAGGCGAGAAAACATACATCTGTGACAATAACACTTCACCATATAACAACACCATGTCAATATGTTAGCTAACTTTTATTTTTCAAACATAACAAAATTGTGTTGTTTTTAGTTTTGGTTTTGTTTCGGAAAAAAAATTTAATTGATTCTGATAAAACTAATTCGTTTTATTTTTTTTACTTCTGTTTTGCGTTTATATGCAATACAGTAGAAGAATTATTTCATTGTTAATGTAAAGTTTCAAAATGTTTCCTCGGCCGAACAAAAAAAAACTATTAAGTTAGATCTTTCCATAACCATGAAATGATTTCAGCGTAGGCGGTTTATTTAAAATATACGTATATATATACAGAGAGAGAGATGTATGAAATTTTTTATTGTAAGGATATATTGTCACGTCGTTTAGTGTTGATAAAACATTTCACAGTACACTCTCTCTCTCTCATGAGCTTAGTTCGGTTTGGTTTGGTTTGGTTTGGTTCGGTTTCATGTTTTCATAGTGTCACACCCATTCATGCATGTAAGATTTCCGCATCTTATTGAATTGAACGGACAGGGTTGATGGAGTAACAAAATATACCAATGGTACATATGAGTTGTTGCTATACAAATGGCTTGGTTAAATAAATTAATCGAAAGGGCTTAACCAAGTTAGATGTAAGAGAACTGGAATATATGTGGAGGCACTACACAACCACTTCCTCTTAAACGTACTGATCACAACACTTAACCTTGATCAACAGATTTCAAAAAACACATTGTAAGTAGAATGTGTTCTGAAATATTTTTTATGATGGAGTTTCGTTCTCTCTGAGCTGGATGTTTTTTTTTGTTGTTGTGGAGCTTTGATTGTTCATCAGGTCGAAAAGTGAACTATTCAAATTTCTTCAAGTTTGACCTGTAATTTCCTCTGATTAACCTCGATAGGTTTAAGATCAATTACAACCAATCAAGATTGAGGTCAGCTAGAACAAGCGACAAATCAAACGTGGAGAAATTCGAATAGTTCACTTGAAGTTTGTGCTGATAATGTGTTATTTAGACGAACAATATAAACTCCACAAGAAAACAACATCCAGCTCAGAGAGCGAAACTCCATCATAAAAAATATTTCAGTACACATTGTATTTACAATAGATCGATCAATGAATAGTGACCAATATAATAAAGATCAAGTCTGTTTTGAATTTTGTTTGAAATCTGTTGATCAAGGTCAAGTGCGATTATTAAGTTTAGGGTGAAGTGGTTGTACGTGCAAGGGGGTGAAGCACTGTACTCTCACTTACTTACTTCCCTACTCCTGTTATCCCTAATGTGAGGCGAAGGCAACCGACCAGCAAATCATTTTTCTGGTAAGCCTTTTTGGTTTTCAGCGAGTTGGATTTTCAAGCGGAAGGGTTCGCTAACCTTACATGCCCAATTCTCCACCTTTATACACTCTGGGGACTAGTAATAACTCCAGAAGTGTTCCAGGTGGAGTGAGTAAAACTGAATAGCTCTGTTTTACCACAAAAATGCATATGTTTATGCTCTTTATTGTAAAACTATTTTCTTAAATATTACTGATAGATTTTAGTGAGATAACTTCTAAAATAACAGTAAGCACCTGACAAATGTTTCATCCTTATATGGGATATATATATTCATATAAACTGTGAACTTTTAAGTCTCAAAATAGAGACTGTCCAATGTTACTGTCCAATGGTTTGAATGTCCAATCCATAATCAAACAAAACCAATATGAGAAGTCGTGACCAGTGGAGTTCAACCCAGTCCCGGTTCGAATCCTGCGGGTAGCAGGAGTTGTGGATGCTCACTGCCACTGAGTAGTAGTAGTCGCATACCAAGACGAGACGGCTATCTTTCAGTGTTTACAGGTTTCCAATGGTTTAATGATTTCAAAAAACACAATATCCTTGATTATTGGTTGATAGATAGTGGACATTCTCATCCTATCAGTGCCTTTTGTGCTTGTTTAGACAGCACTGGTGTAACTCGCTGTGTTTGTGAGGCATTTTTATTCTTCATGGCCGGAGTACAACAGCAGCTTTCCTAAAGCTATAGTCAGATGTCCAACTTGCGTCCCATGCGTTTCACTGATATTAAAAATACCTCCAGGTTGTACCTTTTCATCATCTCTGCAGCAACTGGGATTAGTCTTTCAGTCTCTCACTATGTTCGAACGTTCCACATACCTAAAACAATGGCTGCTCTGGTTGTCAAAATGGTCATCGGCCTCGTAACTTCCAAAGGAACTTGGCTTTCATCACGAGCCATCATCATAACTCTTCTTTAAGAAGAACTTCTAACTCCTAAGGCAGAGTTAAAATGGTTTAAATTCATGTTTAGCGAGTTAGTTTTTTATGAAATTATGCCGCTAACCCCATACCGAACCGTCTTCCTATATCCAGGTTTGGGACTTGCATTAGCCGCAGAGGGGCTCCAAATGGAGTTGATATTTGACACTAATAGATTATTCATTCACATATATATATATATATATATATATATATATATATATATATATATATATATATATATATATAGTTACTTTAGAAGTCTACTGATAATTTATAAATGAATATGAGATATGAATGAATAATAAACAAAGTTAATGAGAAAAACAAACTAAATATTCATTGTTCAATGTTCTTCATTGAACATTATAACTCTTCAATCATTCCTTTTAACAGAACATAATACTACGTTATTATTATTATTATTATTATTATTATTATTATTATTATTATTATTATTATCAATATAACAGGAATCAGTGATGAATGAATAATAATATGACGTGACCAAACGAACATTGAATATTGAATAAATTCATTGAAATATCAATTTTCAATTTGTGTATTCGATCGTTAGTTAGTTAGTTGTTTATAAAAGGTGCTTTTAATTACTAATATGAACTATCAGCAAACATCAATAATCATTGGAAAGAGATGTTCAGTAAGTTAAATAATTTCAGTTTATATTTAATAAAAAAATTAGGTTTTACATTAAAACCCACAGGGCTTGCCCTGAGCTTTTCTGGCAAAGTAACTAATCCAGTCTACCTGAGTCACTATTCCTTTCTCTTTTTTGACCATGTTGACTGAATATTCACTCACAGCTTAGTTGTTTCTATTTGAGTGCATATCTGTTAGCTCAGTTGCATTCTGTCATTGTGAACGATTGCTTTAAAATAAATTGATCTAGACGAATTCACATATTTAGCTTCTTGATTACCGTCGTCACATAAACTGAGTTCGCCTAAATATGATATACTCGATCCAACCAAGTTAGTCTACATCTCTACTAACATGTCTCAGTCCAATTGTCAGTGACTCCATGGGTTTGTTTCAAGTTTTGTATTGGGCCTCTCCTAGCTTTCTTCTAGCCTTACTTCTACATCACAAAACATTAATCATCAAGGTAGTTAATGAGTGGTTGAGCATTCGTAACACATGTCCTCACCATCTCAACTGACTAAGATTCACTACTTCATCTAGTATTGATCTGCCATCCCTACCTAGCACTCACTTCTTACCACTAACATTACTTACTCGGTAGTCCTAGTAGGATATGCTAGCAAAGCTTCGAAGACATCCACCACAATTGACAACCAGTAAGTAACCTAAAAATCTCCTCTACACTAACTGGCTATGTTTTAAAGTCATAAAGGAGCAGAACGAACTTGTCCTTTAGTTAGCTAACAGATATCTTACCCGCATCATAAATGACTCCAGTTGTCAAAAAACCAATCGGGCTTTCTATATATGGTTACCGAGATTTCATCACACATCAGTCCATCAGCACTGATGATACTCTCAAGATAAGTGAGGCGGTCACCACACACCCAGCCACTTCATTTCTTATCACTAGTTCACGTCCCGATACAATGCAGCAATCTTGCCGGAACAGAAGTTGGAACAAGAAGTATAAACAAAAAATTACAATGAAGTTGTTTATTCATACAATAACATTTACAAATTATCAATGATAACCTATGTAAATCTATTTTTTAAATCTATTTTTTTCTCTTTCCATTTACTAATAATAATAATAATAATAACAAATGTAATTAAAGCAAGTGTAAAATAAAACAAACGAAAACGAAATTGAAATTATTGAACATTGAAACTTTTTCTTTTTCTTGAATAATTTATCTCAATCAAATTGTTGTTGTTGTTTTAATTTAACGCTAATAATTTCTTCTTTTCTTTTTAACGATAGTTGTTTATGTGAAAAAAAGAAGAATAAATTATTATTTAATGTCATTATATAAATTAGAATAATTTTTTTGTTTCAATGAATAACTAACTGTATTAAAACACACAAAACGGAGCGTTGTTTTTTTTGTAGTGAACGAGAACACAGGTGGTGAGGGCAACCGGATTGTATTTAACCAAAATTACAGAGTTACTCAGTCAGTAAAATAGGAAAACCATATTGTAAATCGTTCATTTGCAAAATATCAGTTCATCATATCGAACTGGACTGTTCCTGTTGCAAACAACATCAATCCATTGTTACTCAGTATTCATGCGTTTCATACAAATTCCATTGTGTTCTAACTCTTCCTTTCTTTGATCTCCCCCCATCTTCTGCTGTCAGACATTACGTTGACACTCACGTCATATCCTACTTATAAGTAGCTCGCACCACACTCGTCCCCCCTTTTTTAATGAGCTGTCATCGTAGTCTTTCAAAACAGGGACCCTGGTCAGTTAATATCACCTTCCGTGTTCCGTGACACGCTACAATATTCCGGATTACTACTTCGGTCATTGTTCTTACCCGCTGGTCTGGAATGGATGCGGCATCCATCCAACGTGTAGCGTTTACTAGTTCCCGCTGCTGGGACACTGCGGCAGGCACACTCTCGATGAATTGCGACGCCAACAACTGAGCTTCCGACTCCTCACCGATACTAGGCAGCGCACGGCGTGGCAACATCGTGAGCTCCACAGCCAGCACCAACGGGTCACCATCAGCCGACAGCTTCGCCAACCGGAACCTGTGCGGCGCCTCCTCCCTGTCCACCAGGCTGTCGAACTCCGTCATCGGCCACCCGGTGACCGTCTCCCACGCCGTCTTCCCGGCAGCACCGTCCACGCTGTCGTGTACCACCTTCGCATTACCTCCGCGCAGCGTCCCCAGCACCGCAAACTCCGCCCCGGGCCCCTTCATCCCACCAGTTCCACCTCCTCCTCCAGGAAGCTCCGTAAATCTCCGTCCTCCAACTCCTTCGGCCACGGGAGCTCCTTCCTTCGACACTAAATGTAATGAACGAGAACATAGGTGAGGACAACCGGATTGTATTTAACGAAAATTACAGAGTTACTCAGTAAAATAGGAAAACCATATCGTAAATGGTTAATTCGTAAAATATCAGTTCATCATATCGAACTGGACTGTTCCTGTTGCAAACAACATCAATCCATTGTCACTCACTATTCATGCGTTTCATACAAATTCCATTGTTTTCTAACTCTTCCTTCCTTGATCTTCTCCCATCTTCTGCTGCCAGACATTACGTTTTTACTCACGTCATATACTACTTATAAGTAGCTCATATCACAGTTTTACTAAACGGATAATGGTTGGTTATTTTTTTTGTAATTCATTGTTTATATTTGTATGCAGAATTTTGAATATATGAGATGAATGAGTATAATCGTTTTATTCTAGTGAATTTCATTGAATTTATATAAATGTATAAGTAAACAAATTACTGTTACTTACTTACTAACCGCCGACCAGCATGCTCCCCGACCTACTCTGTCCTAGGCCTTGCTTTCTAGTCATGTCATTCAATCTTCTCATGTCTGTCTCCATTTCTCAACATAATATGTTTTTTTATTGGTTTTTACTTTTTGCTTCATTTGACCTTGAGGGTTCCATGTGAAGGTTTGTCTCGTGATACAGTTTGAGTACTTTACACTATGTGTATGCCATCCACTTCCAGCGTTTCCTCATTATTTCCTACTCAATATAGTAATTGATGATATCTGACCAGAGGATCCTCAGTTATCGCAGAAGAAGGTATTGTTTAGAAGTAGGGAACGCCTACGTACTATCTTCCTAGGAGCTTCGTAGTTTTCAGAAATTTACTTTTGAATCACCCGGGACCGCATTAGAGGAAGTTGAAGCCGATGTACTGGTTGTCATGCTTGAAAAAGTTGCTTTCAAGTTATATCTGAATATCAAAGATAGTCTAACTAAGATTTTGTAACTCCACCTGGAACTCTTTTAAGGTTACTACCGGTTCCAAGCCCGGACAAATAATGAGGGTTGAGCATGTGGGGTTAGCGACCTCGTCCCGTAGAAATCCAACTCGCTAAATAATCGCTACCCGGAAAAATAATGTGCTGCTCGGCGGGCTATATTCCATTCGGGGTAACAGGCATAAGTAAGTAATTATATTTTATTAGCTAAGTTGCTTGAATCATATATTCGGGGTCAACCGCCTGAAACGCAGTACATGCACTCACATATGCTGCTTTTACAGATCACAAAGGTTCGCACGGCTGTTCAACATAATTCCCCTCGCACAAGAGGGTACGAACTTGTTGTTTAACTTCTCATACAGGTTAGCGGGATATTCAATCAATATATGCGTGAATAGTCAATCTTGTGCGGGTGCTTATGAATCAACTCGATGCCTTCAACCGTACCACAATCCACTTTCCTTACTCAGCAAGAGCAGCAAGGCGGGTAAACCCAGCTAGATCTGGAAATCCGTACAGGTTACCAAGCCGTCAAGCAGTGCACCAACCCGCAGCTATTTTTAAACAACTAATCTCCAACTCCCTCATGCACAGGACAATCGACCAGAACCGTATGAACTCCACATAAAACCAAGGATCGTTTATCTCGCAACATCAGCCAGAACGTGCACACTCCTATGGGGTCGATGTCATGTAAACGACCGATCGCAAGAATTCAGACAAGTTGGTCTAATCCCACCACAATAGGGTGTACAGATATCATGTGCGAACAAGCGCCGATTCAGCTCAGGATCTCATCCACCCAACTGAAGACACTTGGTTAAAGGGGCCTCAACGTGACTTGACACACCACACTGAGGCATAGAGTGTTCGAGGCAACCACATAGGTTGGATATATGATAGGTAGGAAATATGATCTCAAGGCCAACTGATCGGTTCATGAAATAAATCCAAAATAAAGATATTTATCAAGCGAGTTCTAGGGATCTAACATCCCCAACATTCCTCCCCTTCTTAATAGCGTGCACTCCTGAGGTCGACTTGCATCTTAACTGTTATTCGCCGCTGTCTGAGATGATACATTCAGGAACGAAGATCAGCTTGTAACTGAGTTTCTTCTCGTGCGGGGAGGGTTGCTGGTAGGCTAAAGGTATCAAGCAAGATGTCAAGGAGAAGATTTTCTGCTCTTAATGGACGATTTGGGGCTAACCGTTTGGGCTGTTAACAACGCCACATTGCCTAGCAAGACAATGAAAAGGCAGTCACCAGCAAAACTCTCATTACTCTCTCTATTTACACCACGTATTGGTCAAATTAGATAACAACACATTTGACTACTAACTTGAATCAGATAAATATTTTGTTGAAGATAATTCATCCAAAGAGAGAGAAGATCACATTTGCGTCAATTTTAAAGCGACGTTTTTTTTGGTGGGAAATTTAATTGTGTGTGGCTATAATATGGTAGTTGCATTTAGTTCTAATGAAAATTAAATTACACTCAGTGTAATTAAAAGTCACTAAATTTAGAAATAATAATTAAGTTCGCTTCAGTGTAATAATAATAATAATAATAATAATAATAATGTCGTCCGACAAATTGTTTTTAAATAATCAATGATGTTATTATTTTCTATTATTATAGTGCCTTAAGGGGTTTAAAAGTAATTAGAACTGTTTTATTTAAGATAGTATCATGGTTGTATATGATATGCAAAGGCTATTTCGATGAGATTTCATATATATAATACACTGCCTGACTGGTTGTTTTTTTCGGAAAAACGGTTTAAAATATGAATAGTAGGTTGTAAAGAAACAATTTTCATCTATTCGTTTGGATAAAAATACAACATTTGAAGTTGGTGCTCAATAGTTTTAGTTAGAGCTTTGGAGATTTGTGTTTTTTTTACACATTTGAAATCATCAATCAATCACTGTTAGACTACTTACTTACTTACTAATTACTTACGCCTGTTACCCCCAATGGAGCATAGGCCGCCCACCAGCAGCATTCTCCAACCAACTCTGTCCTGGGCTTCCCTCTCCAGTTCTGTCCAATGTTTGTTCATTCCTCTCAAATATTTCTCTATTTCTCGGCGTAGTGTGTTCTTTGGCCTTTTGCCTTGAGGGTTCCATGCGAGGGATTGTCTCGTGACGCAGTTAGGTGCTTTCCGCAATGTGTGTCCTATCCACTTCCACTGAAATCTGGTTTGTCCTCTCCCACAGTACGTTGTTGCTGATAGTGTCTGGCCAACGAATACGAAGTATTTTGCGTAGACAACTGTTGATAAATACTCGTATCTTCTGGATGATGCCTTTCGTAGTTCTCTAGGTTTCCGCTCCATACAGTATAACTGTCTTGACATTTGTATTGAAAATGCTGATTTTGGTTTTGGTTGAAAGTTGTTTGGAGTTCCAGATATTTTTTTCAACTGTAGAAATGCAGCCCTTGCTTTGCCGATCCGCGCCCTCACATCTGCATCTGATCCACCTTGATTGTCGAAGATGCTGCCAAGATATGTAAACGTGTTAATGTCATCCAAGGCATCTCCATCAAGAGTGAGTGATTTGGTTGTTGCATGTTTTGTTGCGTCGGAGAATCTCGCTTTTTCCTTTACGTATGTTGAGACCTACTGCTGCAGAGGCTGCTGTTACACTGGTCGTCTTCTCTTGAATTTGTTGTTGCGTGTGCGATAGAAAAGCCAGGTCGTCCAGCTGCGTCCTTACTATCCAGTTAATACCGTGCTTCCCTCCAGATGTCGACGTCTTCATAATTCAGTCGATGACCAGGAGAAAGAGAAAGGATGAGAGTAAGCAAACTTGCCTGACACCGGTCTTCACCTCAAAAGAGTCTGTTAGCTGTCCTTCGTGTACGTTTTTGCAGTTGAATCCATCATAAGAATTCAGTATGATTTTCACTATTTTCTCAGGCACACCGTAGTGTCGAAGAAGAGTCCACAGTGTTTTCCTGTCCACGCTATCAAATGCTTTCTCGTAGTCGATGAAGTTGATGTAGAGTGGTGAGTTCCATTCAATTGATTGTTCCACAATGATCTGTAATGTAGCAATTCGGTCAGTACACGAAATCTGGCCTGTTGATCTCGAAGTTGGGCGTCTACGAAGTCCTTCATTCTGTTTAACAATACCCTGTTGAAGACTTTGCCTGGTATTGAAAGAAGAGTGATGCCTCTGTAGTTCTCACACTTGCTGAGATCGCCTTTCTTTGGTATTTTGATCAGGTATCCTTCTTTCCAATCTGATGGTACTTGTTCCTCATCTCAAATCTTCTTGAAGAGGATGTGAAATATTTTCGCAGTTGCTTCCACATCTGCTTTCATTGCGTCTGCTGGAATGTTGTCTGGTCCTGCTGCTTTGCCGCTCTTGATTTGTATGATGGCCATACTGATCTTCTCAATTGTAGGTGCGCCAATATTAATTGGGAGGTCCTTGGATGCTGCTTCGATGTTGGGTGTGTTCAGTGGAGCTGGTCGATTCAATAGTTCCTGAAAGTGCTCTACCCACCTATTTCTCTGTTATTCAGTGTTGCTGATTACTTTTTTTAAAAAAAATAATAATTGTTAGACTAGCACCATTAGAAGAAACCTAGAAGCACTGAAAAACAGCTGTTTCGTCCTGGTATATGGGACTCATCAGCAGGCATTCGTGCACAATACCGAAAGTCACGGGTTCGAATCCTCCGAGGTGCGCAGGAGTCGAGGACGCGCACTGCCACTGATAAGTAGTCCCATACCAGGACTTGACAACCGTCCAGTACTTCCAGATTTCTAATTGTGCTAGTCTAACAATGATTGATTCATGATTTCAAATGCTTAATATTTCGTTTGTTTTTCTTTTGACTACTGAATTCATATTTGACTGACTACTTAAAAATTGTTTTTACACTTTATTTCGTTGATGTTGAATCAAACACATGTAACTAATGTGAATGTTGAGAAAGGTTCGAAAGATTCTATAAACAGAGTGTACCATTATCGTTTACTTTACTAGTATGTGACTGTTCAGTAGTGATCACTCACAACTCTGCCAGGAATCGAACCCTGAACATTGTGGTAAGCACTAGACCACTAGCACCTACAGGTCAGTGTTAGATGCAAAAAAACTTTACCTTCAAACAGTTAGAGATATTTGTGAAGTCCTAGTGTGGTCACGACTACTCAGAAAAATGGCTAATAAGTTGTATGCAGAGAAATATCACCTAGAATTTGCTCTTGAAGAGAAAGAGTATCAAGTAATCTAAATTCATGGCATGACCAGAGCATTTTGAAAACTGAAATCTTCAATCTACTAGTTATTGCAAAATAGATGATTGCAGATTATATGTACATAATTTGTAAACAGTGTAGTCTTGACTTCTGTTATATAATCCTAACAAGAGGTTGTGACTGATAGAATTTAACCATGTCGTGGAAAAATCATCAATAATAGTGGAGGATACTTACTTACTTACTTACTTAGTTACTTACACCTGTTACCCTAAATGTGGAGTATAGGCCACCGACTAGAGAATTATTTTTATTGTTAGATTTCTACAGGATAGGGTCGCTAACCTCATGCCCAAGCCTATTCCTTTATTCTTGCTTGGTAACAGTAGTAACCCTAGAAGAGCTCCAGATGGATGATAATGGTTGCTTAATACCACGAATTGATTGAGGAAAGAAATGTAAACCAGTGCATCCCAACTTTTTGATGTGGATGTCAATCCCCCACCTGTGAAACCTCATATTGTGGATTCGATCCCTAGTCGGAGTTGTAAATTTATTAATAGTACCAAAACAAATGAGATCGATCGGATGATGGCGAATAGAATTTTAAAAAAATTAATGTTCATCTCTATTCAGCGCTTCAACTGTACTTCACATTGCTGATTGTTATGTTAATTTCTTCTACTACTCTGAAACCCCTTTATAAATGTAATTGATTTACGGGATTTTGATAAAATTAACAGCCAGAGCTCATTATGAGACCCTAGTAAATGTGAGAATAAGAGAGCTTTAACAGAGAAATGTACTACTCAGTGCGCAGTGAGCATCCACAACTCCTGCTACTCACAGGATTCGAACCTAGAGCCTTCGGTCTAGCGCGTGAACGGCTGAACTTGTAGACTACTGAACCAGCATCCGACGGTCTAACTTTAATCAATCTAGAGATTCTGCTCAACCTAACCCATTGTCTTCGGTTGTTACTGCCTACATCCGATGGGTTTGAACTCCACTGGTCATGTCTTCTCACTAGAATTCCGAGAATTTCCTCACAAAGCTCTAGTCACTAGTGAGCACATTTTTTAGAGTTTGGTATAATAGAATTATAGAGATCGTTGTTTTTCACACATTGAAATCATGAATACATCATTATTAGACCATCATCATTAGAAACCTGGAAGCACTGAGAGACGGATGTTTCGTCCTGGTATGAGACTACTCATCAGTAGTTCACATCCACGACAACTACTACTGTTACGCTCGTTACTAGTTACGCTTAAACTACTACGAGTTCACCTTAGTTGATGAACGAAAACCAAACAATGAACCAGTGACACAGTAGACTACTCTGATCAAGTGCCCCAAAAGAACTAACAAAGAAGTCTTGATATAGTAGTGTAGAAAGTGTATTCTACAAACACCCAACCAGCACACACAATGAATCCAAGCACACAAATCGCGTTTATTTATACACCATAGAGATGTCTTTGGGAGAGTCACAAAAATAGCACACTAAAATGACACAGTAACCACCAATCATAGCCAAGGATTTTGCTGGTGGGAAATGTGATCTCAAGGTCAACTGATCGGTCCATGAAATCAAACCAAAATAAAGATATTTATTCAGTGAGTTCTGAGGATCTAACATCCCCCCAACAACTACCCGCACTGCTTATGAGTACTTCCAGATTTCTAATTCTGGTCTAAAAATGCTACCTTCATGATTTCAACGTAAAACCACAATCTCCATATTAGGCCAATGCGGAATATCAAATTTATCAACTTCTCAACAGATTGAACGAAAATTTGAAATCAAACGAAAACCCATCCTCAATGTTAAGAGACAGCTTACTTACTTACTTACTTACTTACGCATGTTACCCCCAATGCAGCATAGGCCGCCCACCAGCAGCATTCTCCAACCAATTCTGTTCTGGGCTTTCCCTTCCAGTTCTGTCCAATGTTTGTTCATTCCTCTCATATCTTTCTCTATTTCTCGGCGTAATGTATGCCTTAGCCTTCCTCTTTTCCTTTTGCCTTGAGGGTTCCATGTGAGGGCTTGTCTCGTGACGCAGTTAGGTGCTTTTCGTAATGTGTGTCCTATCCACTTCCACCGCTTATTCCTGATTTCCTCCTCCAATGCAATCTGGTTTGTTCTCTCCCACAATACGTTGTTGCTGATGGTGTCTGGCCAACGAATCTGAAGTATTTTGCGTCTAAAACTTACTTATATCGTTAATAAAAAAATTTTTGAGAAAACGTATATTAAACGATAGTTTAAATCAATCTATGTGTACGTGTTTTTTCTAGTGTTTACAAATAGGAAAAAATTTGTGGGGAGTGTATCATTTCATAAACATTCTTTATAATCCTTTCTAGTTATTTTTCTCGTTGATTATCTATTTACCAAAACTGACGCCTGATTGGTTAATAATTCGCCCAAATTTTTATGGCGGTCATTTTAAAATATCGGTAAAAACCAATCCTTCAACTCTCTTACCGAAGCATTCATTGTTATTATTATTATTATAGATGATACAAATCAGATTACTTTCATCAATGTTTATTAGTGAATCATGATAAAAAAATTTTCCAGTAAACAAATTGTATTGTCAATTTATCTAAAAACCATATCAGTATTTTAATTGTAAACGACTAATAACAAATACTACTTATAATCAAATAACAAATACTACTTATTACCTATGTCAACAGGGTGGTTTCATTTCGAAATATACATTTATATATATATATATATATATATATATATATATATATATATATATATATATATATATATATATATACTATATTTATGGAAATAGAAATCAGTTGATCTGTTCAATAGATAAGTACTTTTTTGTGTGTGTTTTAATTATTACCCGGTTGAAGTGCGCGCCTATTTAAATGATTAACATCAGCTATGTTGAAAAGCGGAATTTTGGGCTATTGTTGATATTGTTTTTAACCAGAAAATAAGTAAATAAATGTAAATAAATTATTGTAAACATTATATTTGTTTATTTAGTTGAAAAATGTTTAGCTGTCTTCAAAAACAGAAAAACAAAACCAACCCATAAATGGTAATTAGAGGATATTGTTTCCAGTGAGTACTCTAATCTCTCTCTACATACATCTCTCTCTCTCGTCTAAACCAAAAAACTTGTACTAATGTTCATAAAAGACCAATATCTTCATCAGTAGTGTGTTCTTTCTGAACTCTTGTTTTCACTATACAAAATCTTCAAAGCACATATAATGAAAATATTATTAGTTTTGGATTAAACCTTTCAAATTATTTGTAAATATAGTTTATTCAATTAGAGTTATGGCTGTGAAACAGGGTCAGTGAAAGTAGAAGATATTCGTACATTTCTGGTTTTCGATCATAGGTGTCTTCGAAGCATTGCTAGTATATCGTGGGAATCGGATGTTAGGTAAAAATGGCAGATCAATTGACGCAGTAGTGACACTTCATCAGTTGAGGTGGTTGGGACATGTGTTACGTATGCCTAACCACCGACTGCCTCGTCGAGCCTTGTTTTGTAGTGTAGGAGTAGGTTGGAAGAATGCTAGAGGCGGTCAGACCAAAACATGGCACAAATCCATGAAGTCACTGACAAGTGGACTGAGTCATGTTGGTAGATGTAGACTACCTGGTTGGGGTCCGCGAGACGAAAGTCATCAATGGTTAGAGACCTTGAACGACATGGCTCAAAATCGTTTGCAATGGCGCCGGTGCATTTATTCTTTGTGTTCTCTCAAACCCTAATCTTCTGGATTCTTCAACACCTCTAGTTTTGACTTTCTAAACTTTTCTCATTTAATCATACTTCTTGAATAATATCTTCTAATCCTAACCTCTCCGATTTCTCCTAATGCCTTTACTACCTCTTATACTATTGGATTTGAATTGACAGTTACATCTCTGTGCTGATGTGGTATGGCGACATGAACTGATGTACTTACGTACGAAGTTCTACGTTCCATCTGACTGACTGATTAAGGTTTTAACATAATGAAATCATCAATCGATCATTTTTAAACACCAGCGTTATAAACGTGGAAGAACTGAAAGACGCGGTCCTTTTTGTCTTGATAGAGGCTTACTCATCAGTGGTAGTGCGTATCCACGACTCCTACTACTACTCATAGGATTGAAACCCATCACCTTTGAATGTCTAACCTCTGGACCACTGAGATGACATTCGACACTGTCAATGTCTAACTCCGTCCAATCTAGGCATTTCGCCCGACCTCACCTGCCTATACTAGGGAAGAGTTAAACTCCAGTGATCAGGTGTAGGCAGTAGCTACCGAAGACAAATGTATGGGGTCACGCGAAATATCTACTTGAAAATTTCAATTGTTTATAGATCACTTTGAATAATACAGAAAATTTTTATAATTTTGTGGAAGTTTTTTTTTATAAAGATTGCTTAAGTTGAACACTGGTGTGGTTTGTCAGTGTTGTTGTTAGGTGTAATCAAATACTACTTCCTGGCTTTCTGAGAATTGTAACGTGCACATACCCTTATGTGCACCCTATTATAAGATGGGCTACGAAAACATCATTTTTTTCTGAGGGAACAGACTATACCAACAGTTAGGTGGGTCATTGTTGTATGGGTCAATTTTAACACTGTGTAACTGATTAATTCACGTTTGATTAGCCCTTTCTTTCAATTACCCTGGTCATTTTCACGGTCTGTAACGGCTCAGTAATCGATGTGTGTATGTGTTATAGCTGAACATTGGAGGCAAACTAAGAGTTATGCGCAGTTAAATAAGCATAAATGTATCAAGTCACTATATTACTGTATCACGACTATTGATTTGAAGATATCAGTACAAATCGATATCAGTTAACATCATTAGTTTCCATTAAACTGAAGTTAAAAGTGTGTACCATCGGATCTTGACTCTACAGTGTAGAAACAAGGAGCCTCGGGTCATGCTTCGAAATTCTCATACTCACCGTCGATCACATTAGAAGAGTTTGAAGTCTCCCAACCGAAGCTGCTACCTTCACGTGGTGGTCAGGCCTTCTGACAAGGAAGGAATGGTTAGAAAATGTCGGCCCCAAAAAAGTCACAACTCTCCCTACCTCACGGATTTCCGTCTCCGGCGGTAATGGTGCCCACTAAGGGCTTTCAAGAGCTGAGCTAATACTCAAAAAACCTTTCATCAAAATGCCGTGCGTGACTGGCCTCAAGCAGTTGTCCCTTGGACTCTGCGGTCATGCACCCAGGTCTCTGAGACCAACAATAATCTATCTTCTTTTTCAGGTTCCTCATGAAACAACCTTCCACTGTGTGGGCAGCCGGGAACTGACAACCGCCCTCATACCTGTAACAGCACACACGTTTGAAGTCTAATGCTGATTATTGAGAAACATACAACGTTTCAATTAGATCGTTCTATTACTGTACTCGTTAATTTATAAAGCTCTTATATATTGAAAACCCATTGATCACCATCATTAACATTCTAATAATAGTTTGTTTATATGACGCTTATTTAAATTGGCCACCTTTTTTCAAGGTTCATTGTTCAATAGTTAAAAGCATAAACACTAATGAATCTCAATGCACAGCTTAACCCGTCACAAAAAACTATCAAATTTATTAGCATTGCCAACAATAATTTTTCAACAAAATATTCAGTTAAAAAGAGGAAATTGTTTTGTCAAAACTTCACTGTCCAACAATACTTTACTCACTCACACCGAAAATCATACATTCAATCAACGAGTCATTTCAATAAGACAATTCAATATTCAATGTTTTATTTATTCAAATTTCCAATGAATTATTATTATGTAAATATGTTTTGTGAAATTTTGTATTTACCACCAAAGTAAAAAAATACATATATATAAACAATTTCTTCTTTATATCGAATCTACTCTGTTCATATATTACTTACTTACTTACGCCTGTTACCCCCAATGCAGCATAGGCCGCCCACCAGCAGCATTCTCCAACCAACTCTGTCATGGGCTTCTCTCTCCAGTTCTGTCCAATGTTTGTTCATTCCCCTCATATCTTTCTTTATTTCTCGGTGTAATGTATTCTTTGGCCTTCCTCTTTTCCTTTTGCCTTGAGGGTTCCATGTGAGGGTTTGTCTTGTGACTCAGTTGGGTGCTTTTCGTAATGTGTGTCCCATCCACTTCCACCGCTTTTTCCTGATTTCCTCTTCCACTGGAATCTGACTTGTTCTCTCCCACAGTTCGTTGTTGCTGATGGTGTCTGGCCAACGAATACGAAGTATTTTGTGAAGACAACTGTTAATAAACACTTGTATCTTGTGGATGATGGCTTTTGTAGTTCTCTAGGTTTCCGCTCCATACAGTAGAACTGTCTTGATATTTCTATTGAAAATCCTGATTTTTGTGTTGATTGATATTTGTTTGGAGTTCCAGATAATTTTCAACTGTAGAAATGCAGCCCTTGCTTTGACGATCCGCGCCTTCACATGTGCATCGGATCCACCTTTCTCGTCGATGATGCTGCCCGGATATGTAAAGGTGTTAACATACTCCAAGGTATCTCCCTCAAGAGTGATTTTGTTAGTGCATGTTGTGTTGCATCGTAGAATCTCGCTTTTTCCTTTATGTATGTCGAGACCTACTGCTGCAGAGGCTGCTGCTACACTGGTTGTCTTCTCTTGCATTTTTTGTTGCGTGTGCGATCTGTTCATATATAGAACCCTTGAAATTTACTATTGATCATTTAGTAATTTCATATTGTATTATTAAAACAAATTTTTTACTGAATGAAAAGTGAGAAAAATAACGAAACACGAATTTTGATCATTGTACACAACTCGTATTACTTTTTTTGCAATTACTACAGGAACTACTTATTTCAGTAGTATAGTTAACAACATTGCATTCATATTGTTAAACTAATAGACAGAAAGAGAAATTGTTTCATTTGTTTTAAAATTATATATATTTCCTAACTGAATTTTAACGAGTTTTCATTTTGTTGGCATTATGCTTATTGTAAGAAGAAGGGATGTACATCCAAGTGACATGAGTGAAATGAGACAAAAAAGGAAATTTCAAATTCGCCAACCAGGTTCCATCTCTAAAATAAATCTTGTAATAAAATGGCTGTAACGAATAAAAACTCTGCCTAGAGCCCCTCTCAGGGTACTGTCGGTTCCAAGCCAGGATAAATGAAGAAGGTTGGGCATGATGTGGCTAGCTAGTGAGTGCATGCAGTAGAAACCTAACTTGGCAAAAATAAACGCTAAAAATCGAAACAATCAGTACAGGATTTTCGTCTCTTAACGAAGACTCAGCTAAAATTTAGTCAAAACAAACTGACAACAGGATTTTTTTGATGATAATTATTTTCAATTGGAGTTATGGAGATTAGTGTTTTTACACATTTGAAATCATCAATCAATCATTGTTAGACCAGACCATTAGAAACCTTGAAGCACTGGACGGCCATTTCGTCCTGATATGGGACTCATCAGTAGCAGTGCGTTTCCACGACTGCAGCATCTCTCAGGATTCGGACCCACGAACGCCCAAACCTGTGAACCACTGGCCGACATCCAACAGTGCTAATGCTGACGAGTCCCATGCAAGGACTAAATGGCAGTCCAGTGCTTACAGGTTTCTAATGGTGGTTTAACAATAATTGATTGATGATTTCAGATGATAATTATATCAGTATCATTTCTGCTGCACCAATGAGGGCCTGTCTGAAGTCAATATTTCAGTGGGTAACGTATTAGAGGTTTAAAGTTTACGCCGACCGGTTGATACAGACATGAGAAGAATGAACAAAAATTACAGAGAACTGGAAAAGGAAGCCTAAGACAGAGGAGGTTGGAGAATTTCGGTGGGCGGCCTATATAATCCATCCAGGGTAACAGGCGTAAGTGTTGGAGACGTTAGATCCCCAGAACTCACTTGATAGAGGTCTTAATTTTGGTTTTTTTTTCATGTTTTCACGCATAGGCTGATCAGTTGACCTTGACATCACATTTTCCAATCGGAAAATCCTTGACTGTCAATGGTTAATGGATTGTTTCAGTACCCTATTTCGTAGCTCTCTCAAGGGCGTTTCTATCAGTGTATAAATAAACTCGATTTGTGTGCTTGTGGACATCGATTTTCTGGGTGCTTGTAGAATACACTTTCTACGTCTTAGTAAGTAAGTAAGTAGATATTGGTTCCCGAAGTCGTCTCAACGTTGGACTCAACTAGATCACATCGCCATCAGCCACCGATGGAGGGGTTCGATAGAAGACTGTCGCTCGTTCTGGGGCACATGTTTGGATTCAGATCATGCTCTAGTGCGAGCTCGTATCTGCTTAAGGCTTACTGGACGTAGGAAAGACACCGTAAGGAAACCTCTTAGGGTTTTACTTGATGGTAATCAAACCAAGAAAATATTTCAGGAGCAACTAGAAAGAGAGTTAAGCAACCATGCAAGCGATTCCCATCCAGAATCAGGTTGGTATGATATCAAAAAGGCTGTGAAAACAGCAGTGATATCTGCTAGCAAGGTTGACCATAAGGCTAGAATGAAGCCGTGGATCTCAGTAGCATCCACCGATCTGATGGATGCCCGAAAACTCATCCCACCTGGCTCTGAACATGATGAAGAGCGTAGTCAACTTAGGCGCAGACTTATAAAAAGCCTACGTAACGACCGTGAACAGTGGTGGGTGGCGAAAGCGACGGAGATGGAAAAGGCAGCGGCGATAGGCAACAGTAGGCAACTATTTAGACTCATCAAGGAAACTGGTATTAGGAACCCAACTGTGAGTGAAACTATTTCAGAAAAGGATGGTCTTATTATCCATTCTCAATGCAGGAGACTGGATCGATGGGCAGAACACTTTAGGGATCAGTTCAACTGGCCTCGAGCCACTCTTCGGTTACCCACGATCTCCAGTCATCCTGAATGGCAAATCGACGTAAGTCCCCCCAGTCTTAATGAAGTTGAGAAAGCGTTAGGAAATCTGAAACGAGGACGAGCTGCAGGTCCTGATAGACTGACCCCTGAGATATTTAAGGATGGTGGTCCAGTTTTAGCAGCTAGGTTGACTGAGATCTTAGGTAGAATCTGGGAACTGGACGCAATCCCATCCGACTGGTCTCAATCCTTGATTGTCCCAATCTATAAGAAAGGACAAAAGTCTTCTTGTGACAATCACAGGGGAATAAGTCTAACTAATATAGTATCTAAAATACTGGCCTCAATAATACTTCGACGCTTAACGAAAGCTCGTGAAGAGCAGACTCGAGAAAACCAGGCTGGTTTTCGACCTGGACGTGGCTGTATAGACCACGTCTTCACACTCAGACAGGTCCTGGAACACAGACACACATTTAGGCGTCCTACAATAGTTGTTTTCCTGGATCTTAAGGCGGCATTCGACTCTGTGGATCGTGAGGTTCTGTGGCAGTGTCTGTCATTGAAAGGTGTACCAAAGAAGTACATTAACCTCATACAAGCTCTCTACTCCAACACCACTGGTCGAGTGAGGGCTTATGGCGAACTGTCACCGGAATTCTCTACATCAAGTGGTGTCCGTCAAGGCTGTCCACTCTCTCCATTCTTGTTTAATTTTATCATAGACATGCTCCTAGAAATAACCTTATCCTCGTCTGAATTTTCAGGAGTAGACCTTCTACCAGGTGGCTCGCTTATTGACTTAGAATATGCCGATGACATTGTCCTACTTGGTGAAGACGCTGACGAAATGCAGAGTCTTCTGACTACCCCAAGCAACAATGCAACCATGTTCGGGATGCGGTTTTCTCCCTCGAAATGCAAAATGTTGCTTCAAGACTGGGTTGCATCGGCACCTGAACTAGTGATAGGGAGTGAAGTAGTCGAACGTGTAGACCGCTTCACTTATCTTGGTAGTCTCATCAGTGCCGATGGCCTGGTGACTGACGAAATCTCAGCACGGATACAGAAGGCTCGATTGGCTTTTGCCAACCTGCGTCACTTATGGCGTAGGCGAGATATCCGTTTGCTCACTAAAGGACGAGTGTACTGTGCAGTGGTTCGCTCCGTCTTACTTTATGGCTGTGAAACATGGCCAATGAGAGTAGAAGATACTTGTCGGTTACTGGTTTTCGATCATAGGTGTCTTCGAAGCATTGCTCGTATATCGTGGGACACCCGAGTGAGCAACGCTGTTATTAGGAATCGGGTGTTAGGTAAGAATGGCAGATCAGTCGATGAAGTATTGAAACTTCATCAGTTGAGGTGGTCGGGACATGTGCTGCGTATGCCTAACCACCGACTGCCTCGACGAGCTGTGTTTTGTGGTGTAGGAGTAGATTGGAAGAAAGCTAGGGGCGGCCAAACCAAAACATGGCACAAATCCATGAAGTCATTGACGAGTGGACTTAGCCATGTCGGTAATTGTCGACTACCTGGTTGGGGTCCGCGAGATGATACTTACCGATGGTTAGAGACCTTGAATGACATGGCTCAAAATCGTTTGCAATGGCGCCGGTGCATTTATTCTTTGTGTTCTCTCAAATCCTAATCTTCTGGATTCTTCAACCCCTCTAGTTTCGACTCTCTAAACTTTTCTCACAGAATCATACCTCTTGAATAGTATCTTCTAATCCTAACCTCTCCGATTACTTCTAATTCCCTTACTACCTCTTCTACTATTGGATCTGAATTGACGATTACTTCTCTGTGCTGATGTGGTATGGCAACATGAACTGATGTACTTATGTACAAAGTTCTACGTTGCATCTGACTGACTGACTATTGGTTACAATGAGCTACTTCTAACAGTGGAATCTGACAGATTCCGTTTTATTCTATTTAACTCTTGTCAGTTGGATGTACATGCTGTACGTTGGGATATCTTACATCTTAAAGTACTAATGTGTGGTTGACTAAACTACTGAGTTCGAATCGGAATTAACATATTGAAGAAATTCTGTGGATCTTTTAAATTCAAGTTAATTTCGATACATCTAATGTTCTTGGGCTTAATATCCAGTAGTAACATAATGCGTTCTCATTGTTGACAAGTCTCATACTCGAAGAGCAGTGACTCAGTGACAAGACATGTCCCCCGCCCTGCTCACTAGATCAAGAAGTCTTGATAAGGCGTGGACAGAATGTATTTTATAGGTACCCAGAAAATACGATGTTGACAAGCACACAAATCGAGCTTATTTATGCAATCATAGAAACGTCTTTGGGAGATCCACAAAATAGCGTACTAAAATACTCCATCAACCAATGACAGTCAGTCATTTTGTTGGGGACGTTTGATTCCCAGAAATCGCTTGATAAATATCTTTATTTAGGATTTTTCTGGTGGGCTGATCAGTTGACCTTGAGTTCACATTTCACACCAGGAAAATCTTAGGCTGTGATTGGTTGATGTGTTATTTTAGTGTGCTGTTTTTGTGACTCTCCCAAATGATGTTTCTATGATGTATAAATAAACTCGATTTGTGTGCTTGAGTTTATTGTGTGCTGGCTGGGTGTTTGAAAAATACACTTTCTACGCCATATCAAAATTTTCCTCTTCAGTTAGTTGTGACAACGGATCAGATTAGCCTACCGTGTCACTGGTTCATTGTCTTGTTTGTCGTTTATCGACAAAGGTGAATTCGTAATAGTAATAGTTTCAAGCATATCAAGTGACGAGCATAACATGTTTTCCGAGTGTGAAGTGAAATGAAATCTCAGGATCAACTAAGCAGCGTATGCGCGAAAATTAGGAATTTTTCCAAGTGAGTTCTAGAGATCTAATGCCCCCAACAATTATGCCGTTTTGAACTAAAAAGCTCTCGTAATTTTCTGAAACTAAGATTATATATAATGTAAATGTGTACAGTGTGATTTCAATGGCGCATACAACTACTTCAAAATATAATTTTCAAATCACTCTTCACTTTCAAGTCTAGATTTTAGATAATCAAAAAATCCAATAAATTCTTTTCATGCTTCTACAGTTATAGATTTCAATTAATAAATAATTCAGTATACATCGTTGCAGATTCAAGCATGTGAATTTATGTTTGCGCGTATAAAAATTTCATCGTTCATATTTGGATGCAAAGTCTGAAGTGTTGAATTTAAAGTAAAAAATTTATGCTTAAAATGAGAAGAATAAACAAAAATTAGAGAGAACTGGAAAAGGAGGCCTAGGAAAGAGGAGGTTGGAGAATCCTGGTGGGCGGCCTAGATAATCCATCCAGGGTAACAGGCGTAAGTGTTGGCGACGTTAGATCTCCATAACTCACTTGATAGAGGTCTTAATTTTGGTTTATTTTTATGTTTTCGCACATGGGCTGATCAGTTGACCTTGAGACCACATTTTCCACTCCGAAAATCCTTGACTGTCATTGGTTAATGGATTATTTTAGTACCCTATTTCGTGGCTTTCTCAATGGCGTTTCTACTAGAATTAAGGTTAGTTTTCGTTAACATCTGATGTGCTCGAATACCATCTTACTCGGTTGACGGAATGAAGAGCAATGACTCAGTGACATGATAGGCTATTCTAATTCGATTGTCCCAAGCCCTACTAACTAAATCAAGAAGCCTTGATGAGGCGTAGAAAGTCTATTTTACGGGCACTCAGAAAATATGAGGTAGACAAGCATACAAATCAAGTTTATTTATACAATGTTAGAAACGCCCTTGGTGAGAGCTAAAAAAGATAGCGTACTAAAATAATCCATCAACCAATGACAGTCAAGGATTTTCCTGGTGGGAAATGTGTAAGCTGAAGGTCAACTAAACGTCTTTGGCGCGAAAACATGGAGATTCAAAATTTTTTAGAATAAAATTACAAAACTAACACCTTTTCCAAGTGAGTTCAGAGAATCTAACATCCCCGACAACATCATCATCAGACTCTAAGTATTATGTACTTTAAGCTAAAAAGCTCTCCTAATTTTCAAACCTTCACCTTCAAGTCTAGATTTTAGACAATTAAAATAAGAATAAATTCTTTTCATGCTTCTACAGTTATAGATTTCAATTAATAAATAATTCAGTCTACATCACTGAAGATTCAAGCATATGAATTTATGTTTGCGCGTATAAAAATTTCATCGTTCATATTTGGATGCAATGTGTGAAGTGTTGAATTTAAAGTAGAAAAAATTTATGTTCAGAATGAAATCAAGCAATAAATAATCGGAGTGTAAGAGACGATTATGTAATCACAAATCACGTATCATGTAAGATATATATAGATATACATATATATATATATATATATATTTAGAGAATAACATGAACGAGGTAAGAATTCTACGTATTTGAAAAAAGAACTTATTCAAAACTGAACACATCAAATTAGTAGTTATCCGAATGCCTACAAAATTTACAAATTCACATATGTTCCCTTTTTCAAAACAATGTATTTTGCCCTAAAATCGGATCATTTGCTTTAAATTATTAATTAAGATTTACAAATGTGTAGAACTCGAAGAGATTTTATTGAAAAACATTATTACGCCTTTGAAAGATCTGTGTTTGAATTGATCGACCGTAGCTGCTACCTTGACGTGGTGGTGGTCAGGCTTTCCCTATCGTGTGATGACCCAGCCGAGCTATATTGGCTGGAACATATGTTCCTGAAGGTTCTACCATGCCAGGCAGGTCGATTGGAGAACGATCAGACTAAAAGTAGCTACCCAAGGTCTGAGGGCGAAGTCATACTGCTGACTGTAGAGGGGTATGACAGCAGTAAGGGGTTTCACTCAGACAACCAGCATCTGCAGCGATGCTGCCTTCTCACTAGGAAGGAAGGGTAAGAAAAGGTCGACCCTAAAAATGTCACACCTCACCCTACCTCACGGATTTCCGTCTCCGGCAGTAATGGTGCCCACTAAGGGCTTTTAATAGCGGAGCTAATACTCAAAAAACTTCTCATAAAAAGGACGTGCGTGACCGGCCTCAAGCAGTTGTCGCTTGGAATCTGCGGTCACGCACGCAGGACTCTAAGACCAACACTAATCTATCTTCCTTTTCAGGTTCGTCAAGAAACAACCTTTCACGGTGTGGGCAGCCGGGAAGTGACAACCGCCTTCATACCCGTAACAGCACACGAGACCGAATAGGTCGAAATCAAATCTTTCCTACACCCCTTAATACTTCTCCTCTCTCCACAACAAACTCTACACACATTCCTTTATCTCACTGTTCCGCTAATGCAGACAAAGCGAGTTCACGAAAAGTCATTCCTCGTCTCTTTAAACTACCTGGTAGGGGTCCGCGAGATGATAACGATCGATGGTTAGAGACCCTGAATGACATGGCTCAAAATCGTTCGCAATGGCGCCGGTGCATTTATTCTTTGTGTTCTCTCAAATCCTAATCTTCTGAATTCGTCAGCACCTCTACCTTTGTCTTTCTAACCTTATCTCACTGAATCATACTTCTTGAATAATATCTTCTAATCCTAACCTCTCCGGTTACTTCTAATTCCCTTACTAACTCTTCTACTATTGGATTTGGAGTGACAATTATATCTCTGTGCTGATAAGGTATGGCAACATGAACAGATGTACTTACGTTCGAAGTTCCACGTTGCATCTGACTGACTGACTGACTGTTTGAATCGAATAGGAATTTTTCAAAAAATATAGTTTTTCATTGGTTCAATTATGCGATTAGTTACAACAGATTAGCCAAATTCATTACTCATATGTGATTCTGCTGTTCAACTGTTTTCTTTAGCGTGAAAGCAATCGAATCTATCACTTCACTTGGAAATAATTTTAATTATGGTTGTTGACCTTGAGACGATATTTCCCGCCCGCAAAATGCTTGACTGTTATTGGTTGATGTGTTATTTCAGTAGGCTATTTTTGTTACAATCTCAAGTTAGTTTCTATCGTGTATAAATAAACTCAATTTATGTGCTTTTTAACCTCATATTTTTTGGGCGCCTGTAGAATGCACTCTGTACGTCTTACCAAGAATTCTTTATATAAATATCAGGGGACAACGGATTAGAATAGCCTATCGTGTCACTGAATAGATTGTCTTCGTTCAGTTCATCGGATCAAGTGAACTCATAATAGTTCAAGCATATCAATTACATAAATAAAAACAATTTAAATGCTTGATCAACGTATTAATTGTATTTTTCTGGAGATGATCAAATATTTCTGTTTGATTAATTTGTTTACTACTTATACGTAAATAAGTAGTAAAATGTTTAAACAAAAAATAAATAACCATAACGTCAGCCATCGTCAAGTATATTAGCCCAAACAAGTACATTAATACTTTAGCCGTTCGGAAAGGAGACAAAAATGCAAAAATGTTAGTAGATAGCAAAGGGGGAATGATAATAACAGTGGTGATGACAGAAATCCGTAAACCCAGATTCATAAAAGAATGAAACCCACATAAATTAAACTATGAGCTATCATGGAATTTATGTGGCCTAATTCAGCAATACTTATTTGATAAAGTCTCTCTCAAAACATCAAAATCTTCCACATCATAACGAATCTTATGAGGATGGTGGAACAACAACTGCTTTTACTGTAAATAAATATATCACTAAACTGTTAACGAAGCATAAATTGTTGATCTCTGGAAAGAATAGCTCAAAAGACGAATAACACTCTTGTTTGTTTGTTGTGGTGTTTCGTTCTCTGAGCTGGTTGTTTTGGTTGTGGCGCTTTCATTGTTCTTCTGAACAACATCATCATCAGCACAAACTTCAGATAGAAGTGAAGCATTCGAATTTCTCCACGTTTGACCTGTAGCTTGTTCTGCTAACCTCGATCTGGATTGGTTGCTGTTGACTTTTGACCTGTCGTTGTTTGCAACTTTGTTTTGATTGCAGCCCCCCTTTTGATCTGTTTCTTGATCCTGTGTCACCTATGATTTTTCTTATTGGTTGATAAATTGAGTCAATGTCGATGTGTTTGTTGATTACTGAATGACCTGAGTGCCAAGCTTCTAAAAATTCTCTAGTGTTCTTTGTCCTCCCCCCTACCCAGTATTTTCACATTGTTCCAATCAAATGTGTGTCCATAATTGTCGGTGTGTATTGAGATAAGCGAAGCGTTGTCATCGCGTTTGACTGCTAATTGATGTTCACGTAAACGGAGCTGGAGAGGTCGTCTACTTTATCCTATGTAGTGTTTTTCACAGTTTGAGCAATTTATTTTGTAGATGATATTTGGTTTTTCTTCCTTTGTCATTTTGTCCTTTGGTCTACATAGGATTGATTGAAGTGATTCTGTTGGTTTGTGTGCCACACCTATTCCAAATGGTTTCAGTACTCGTGCCGTATGCTCCGATATGTCTTTGATGTATGGCAGGATGATGCGCTTATTTGTTTGTCACATGCACTAAAAATGATTGTGTTAGGATATTCACCAAACATTCTAAGAGTACTATTTTTGGAAGTATAATCCTATTGGTCGATTTCTATTTGTCAAAATTATGGTCGTTTTAATTGTCAAAGTCAAATACTTCAATGTTGTCTCTGATTGGTCATCCGGACTGTCAATGTCATTTCAAATGTTCTTTCCTATTGGTCGTCGTCCTAAAATGTCAATGCAACAGACTTTGATGCTCTTTCCTATTTGACCTAAATGTATCAATACGCGCTATCTGTAAGACTTCATAATTTCGTTTCTTCCTGCCTACCTCTCTTCTGTACTCGATCCAATAAACAACTCCATCCCACGGTGTTGCTTTCTGATATATGGGAGATTTGGAAATAGCATTTTGGGTCGTATTGGGATATTTGAATTGGACGCCGCTAGGACTGAATAGCTATACGTTGTAGTATTATAACAAAATGATAACTGAACAATCTAGCTTATTTACTGGCAGTCAAATTTGTATAAGTTGAATTATCGGTGTATAAATCAGATGACAAATACGAAGCATTGAAGACGTTTATTATCGCACTGCACACAGCTCACCAAAACGATAGGTACACGAAATGATAATGATATGAGAGTGACGGAGAGCAAGCGGGCGAGCGAGTGACTAGTCAGTCAGTCAGTCAGATGCAACGTAGAACTTCGTACGTAAGTACATCAGTTCATGTCGCCATACCACATCAACACAGAGATGTAATTGTCAATTCAAATCCAATAGTAGAAGAGGTATTAAAGGTATTAGAAGGAATCGGAGAGGTTAGGATTAGAAGATATTATTCAAGAAGTATAAGTAAATGAGAAAAGTTTAGAAAGTCAAAACTAGAGTTGTTGAAGAATCCATAAGATTAGGATTTGAGAGAACACAAAGAATAAATGCACCGGCGCCATTGTACTTCAGTACTTTTAAGAAACTCTGCTCATTTATTTTGTTTGAGATTATTAAATATCCTTAAATTTGTGACACTTTTTATCCATAATGTCACTTGATATGAATTTACCTAAAATTTAATGAAAACAAACAGGATTATACCGGTTATTGTACACGTATATAGCTGATCACACACAGTGCATTCTCAATATCACATTTTATACTCATATCCATTTCAGTGTAAACATGACATCAAGTAACTCCGCCAGTAGAACCTTCGGGGCTACTGCCGGTCCCAAGCCCGGATAAACGAGGAGGGTTTGACATGAAGTTAATGAGCCGATTCCGTCGAAATCTCACTTGCCAAAAAAACGCTAACCAGAAAATATAAATCAAACCATTTTAACTCTGCCCTGGGAGTTGGAAGAAGAAGTATGATGTCGCGTGATGAAAGCCGAGTTCCCTCGGAAGTCACAGGGCTGATGCCTCTTCTGACAACCAGAACAACCATTTTTTTAGGTACATGGAACGTTCGTACATTGTGGGAGACTGAAAGACTATTTCAAGTTGCGGCAGAAATGAAAAGATACAACCTCGAGGTGCTCGGCATCAGTGAAACGCATTGGACGCAGGCAGGACAATTGAGACTAGCTTCAGGGGAACTGCTGTTATACTCTGGTCATGAAGAGGAAAATGCTTCACATACACAGGGAGTTGCACTGATGCTGTCCAAACATGCACAAAATGCACTAATAGGATGGAAATATCATGGACCCAGGATCATTACAGCATCCTTCAAAACAAAGAAACAGGACATTACAATGAACGTCATTCAATGTTATGCACCTACCAATGACTACAATGATGACGTTAAAGATCAATTCTACGAAAGGCTGCAGTCAATCGTCGAGAAATGTTCACCAAAGGATTTGACGATTCTTATGAGACCTGAATGCCAAGGTTGGAATGGACAACACTAGATATGAAGACATCATGGGACGACATGGACTGGGAGAAAGAAACGAAAACGGTGAGAGATTTGCAAACCTATGTGCCTTCAACAAACTGGTCATCGGTGGCACAATATTCCCGCACAAACGCATTCACAAAGCCACATGGATTTCACCGGACCACACTACTCAAAACCAGATTGACCATATCTGTATCAACAAAACGTTGAGAAGGAACATGGAGGATGTGAGAACCAAGAGAGGAGCTGATATAGCTTCAGATCACCATTTGCTGATCGCCAAAATGAAACTAAAACTAAAGAAGCACTGGACAACGGGACAGACAACATCACAGAAGTTTAATACGGCCTTTCTTCGGGATACTGTAAAGCTCAACGAATTCAGGATAGCCCTCACCAATAGGTTCCAGGCCTTTCAGGATCTACTCAATGGAGAGGACACAACATTGGAGAACAATTGGAAAGGGATTAATGAGGCAATCACTTCAACATGTCACGAAGTTCTGGGTCACAAGAAGTACCATCACAAGGAATGGATCTCTGTTGATACTCTCGCAAAAATTGAAGAAAGGAGGAACAAGAAGGCAGCAGTGAATGTCAGCCGAACAAGAGCGGAGAAAGTTACCGCACAAGCTGCATACACAGAAGTAAACAGGGAAGCGAAGAAGAGCATCAGAGCTGACAAACGAAAATATGTGGAAGATCTATCAATGACGGCGGAAAAGGCTGCAAGAGAAGGAAAGTTGAGACAGTTGTACGAAACTACAAATAAGCTCGCCGGTAACTATCGTAAACCAGAACGACCAGTGAAAAGCAAGGAAGGCAAAGTAATCAGCAACACTGAAGAACAGCGAAATAGGTGGGTAGAGCACTTTAAGGAACTAGTGAATCGACCAGCTCCACTGAACACACCCAACATCGAAGCAGCATCCACGGATCTCCCAATTAATATTGGTGCACCTACAATTGAGGAGATCAGTATGGCCATGAGACAAATCAAGAGCGGCAAAGCGGCAGAACCAGATGACATTCCAGCAGAGGCAATGAAAGTAGATGCAGAAGCAACTGCGAAAATATTTCACATCCTCTTCAAGAAGATTTGGGATGAGGAACAAGTACCATCAGATTGGAAAGAAGGATACCTGATCAAAATACCAAAGAAAGGAGATCTCAGCAAGTGTGAGAACTACTGAGGCATCACTCTTCTTTCAATACCAGGCAAAGTCTTCAACAGGGTAGTGTTAAACAGAATGAAGGACTTCGTAGACGCCCACCTTCGAGATCAACAGGCCAGATTTCGTGTACTGACCAAATTGCGACATTACGGATCATTGTGGAACAATCAATTGAATGGAACTCACCACTCTACATCAACTTCATCGACTACGAGAAAGCATTTGATAGCGTGGACAGGAAAACACTGTGGAGGCTTCCTCGACACTACGGTGTGCCTGAGAAAATAGTTAACATCATATGGAATTCTTATGATGGATTCAACTGCAAAATCATGGACGGAGGACAGCTAACCGACTCTTTCGAGGTGAAGACCGGTGTCAGGCAAGTTTGCCTACTCTCACCCTTTCTCTTTCTCCTGGTCACCGACTGGATTATGAAGACGTCGACATCTGGAGGGAAGCATGGTATCAACTGGATAGTTAGGACGCAGCCGAACAATCTGGACTTCGCAGATGACCTGGCTCTTCTATCTCACACGCAACAACGAATGCAAGAGAAGACGACCAGTGTAGCAGCAGCCTCTGCAGCAGTAGGTCTCAACATACATAAAGGAAAAAGCAAAATTCTCCGATGCAACACAACATGCACAAACCAAATCACTCTTGATGGAGATGCCTTGGGGGACGTTAAAACCTTTACATATTTGGGCAGCATCATCTACGAGAAAGGTGGATCCGATGCAGATGTGAGGGCGCGGACTGGCAAAGCAAGGGTTGCATTTCTACAGTTGAAAAATATCTGGAACTCCAAACAACTTTCAACCAAAACCAAAATCAGCATTTTCAATACAAATGTAAAGACTTATGGAGCGGAAACTTGGCGAACTACCAAAACCATCATCCAGAAGATACAAGTGTTTATTAACAGTTGTCTACACAAAATACTTCGGATTCGTTGGCCAGACACCATCAGCAACAACGTACTGTGGGAGAAAACAAATTAGATTGCAGTGGAGAAGGAAATCAGGAAGAAGCGGTGGAAGTGGATAGGATACACACTGCGAAAAGCACCTAATTGCGTCACAAGACAATACATCACATGGAACCCTCAAGGCAAAAGGAAAAGAGGAAGGCCAAGGAACACACTACGCCGAGAAATAGAGAAAGATATGAGAGGAATGAACAAATATTGGACAGAATTGGAGAGAGAAGCCCAGGACAGAGTTGGCTGGAGAATGCTGCTGGTGGGCGGCCTATGCTCCATTGTGGGCAACAGGCGTAAGTAAGTAAGTAAGTAATGACATCAAGTAATCATCTAAAAATCAATAAACGATAACAAAAACATTCAGCTAATTTTTTTAAGATTCACTATACATCTAAAACGTTAGTGTTTAAGTGTTGACGGTTAGCCATAATAGGCGTAGAATCTGGCATAAATGTGTGTCAGCCTAAGTTATCATACCAAGTTAGCATAACGAGATAGAAATTACACAGTACATGTAACCAGAGTCTAAATAACGTTTTAGATGTGATAGTCGCAATAAATAAATACTCTGAACATGATTTGAAAGGGAATGAAAGGTTATGCTTGATGAAATAGTATAAAAGAGAGATTTAGAATGTAAAGAGTTAATATATTAGAGTTGGTGAGATACACTCATATCCATATCATCTAATGTCTATAAACACTGTGGTAGGGAGTAGGCTGGAAGAAAGCTAGGGTCGGCTAAACCAAAACATGGCACAAATCCATGAAGTCAGTGACGAGTGGACTGAGTCATGTTGGCATGTGTTGACTACCTAATTGGAGTCCACGAGACGATAGTAACCGATGGTTAGAGACCTTGGACGACATGGCTTGAAATCGTGTGCAATGGCACAGGTGCATTCACCCTATGTTCTTTCAAACTTCAGGCTTCTGAATTTCTCATCACCTCTATGTTTCTCTTTTCAAATTTTTCTCACTGAATCAAACTTCTTAAATAATATCTTCGAATCCTAATCTTCTCCATAACCACTAATACTTCTAGTATCTCTATTACTATGTGGTTCGGCATTTTGAATTAATGTGTAATCGTGTGCAGTCAACGCAAGAAGCTCTACGTTGTTAATGACTAACTGACCGCTCTGACGATATTTATAATCAAATACTAGCCAACGAAGAGTGTTATTTAAGTCCCTATAGTGTACTTCTTAATCACTCATGCAAAGCAAACTTCTTCACAGTATAATACCCACAGCATGCTAGTTTCTTGATTGATAGATATCTTGCCTTTATCACAGGATTATGAAAGTTTATTTTAAGTAGCAGAGTATGGATCTGTTCCAAAAATCTGATATGGTCTTAATGTTCATTTAGTTTAACAAATGTGAACCTTTGTGTAGTACCCATAGCTATCCATAATACTTAAAGAATGCCTACAAATGTTTCTATATCAGCAATCACAAAGTGTGTTGTTAAAAATTTAATCGCTGTATATTTTAGCTGCTATTTTATACCTACAGGTAATCAGACTTGACGTTGAAAATGTTAGCTTTAAAAATCTAATCTAGCTAACAGCACATGAAGAAGCACAGATGACAATCTGTCGTCGCTCCTTCCAAATTTTCACTAACCAACTTAGTGGCTTTAGTCTCACTTACAACTAAGATCAACAGAATAAACTGCTTCATCCTAGCTTATATTGTTCAATCCTTTATCACTGACCAATTATGCACGTAAACCTTAGCAATATAGGGAAACTTAGAACTCTTAGTATCCTGTTAAATTTAGCTAATTATGACCGTCAAATGAGTGAGTTAATTGCTCAGATTTTTTAAATTTACATCATAAATGTTAAATTTATTTCACAAACGTATGATGCTGTTAGAAAGACAATAGTCGGTTAAAAAAGAAACAGAGAATGAAAATATCTTGACGTATTAACCAATGCAAATTTTTCACAAATAGAACCCTAGAAGTTCATAATATTCAGATCAAGTTCAAATTTTATCGAGAATCATTATAGCAGCAGACAGTGATACAGTATGAATTGAATGTTACTGATATCGAAACTTTGAAACTTATATTTTTTGGTTCTGTGGGAATGTATAAATATGAGGTGACATTGTACTCCCAGCGCCACTGAGGAAGTTAATTTCTTGAAGAACTTCTGGATCACCTTCTCCAACTAATGCCAACCTGATTTCTGAATAATATGAATATCCAACTATTAAAAATCCAATCTGAAACAAAAAACATAACTTATTTTCATTCCTTCTAATTTGAAAGAAGTTTAATCTAATTGTAAAAAGAAGAGATCCCAGTTCTCAGACTGTTTTCGTCTACTTGCGAATAAATATAAACGGCCATGCTATCATCCACGGTTTCAAGAACGAGATCAATCTCTACTTTATACGACCAGCAAACTATCCAACACCATAACTGCAAAAGAAATTTATGATAGCTTATTGTAATATGTTAAAAAATAAATCTTAATACACTGAATGTACAACGAGGCTTTGACAACGACCAACGGGACGAATTGGCACAACAACTGAAATTAAACAAACCCTAACTCACATAAAGAACGTAGCATACAATGAAATACATCACACTGAAGATCAAGTACGGTGCACGCTGAAAGTTCATTAAACAGATTAACACAAACAGACGTCCTTACCCATGCAGCTAGTCCATACCAAGAATATGTATACACACCAACCCCTAAATTAGCAATCTGATACAAAACCATGATTATGCACCAAGCTCGAAGATATGATTTCAAATGGTAAAGTCTCTAAAAATATAACTGATGTACTACTTCTATATTACATATCTCGCTGGCCAAGAAATTGCAACAATCACAATGGTAGACATGATCACAAGAATAAGATTTGCAAAAAACATGAAGATATCACACAATATGAAGCCTAAAAAAGTGAAATTCGATTGTGGAATTATCTCAAACCTTTCCAAAACCTGATACGCCAGTAAGTCGGGAACTGAGGATCAATAACGAAATCTGGAATTGCCCAAGTCACTAGATCAAGCACCACGAATATCCATGATATGGTAGCACTAATCTGAATACAATTCATTAAAAACTAAATACATGGTTACTGCAGTGGTTATTGTCGATATAAAACAACCCAAACGGTTATCAAGGCAAAAGCATCCACGAAGTGGGAATATAGGGGATACTCCATCTTTTCGTCTGATTAGCCACACCATTTCGCGGTGAATAAACGAAAAAAATGCTGTCAACTAATAATCAAATAGAACGGAAACCCGTCGCATTTTAAATTTCCTCCTAAAAATTATCAACAATATCTGAATTGTACAAACACAGCCACAATTACAATTAGCATAAGTGCAGTTTGATCGCGTAATTTCATAACTATCATCACCGGATATTAATGTACATTTTTTCATCGTTTCACAATAACGCAGATGATGAAACTGTACAGAAAGTACGGCTGCTTTATTCCATCTCATGAAAAATATATCGGATATTGGATTTCATTAGTACACAATTTGTCAATGGGCTGCCCGGAAAACAATACCTATGTCACCTTCTTTCATAAGACCAATATTTTCTTCACATGCGATTCCTGTTTTCTAGGAAAGATTCAAGTAATTGGTAAGTGTGGCAGTTTAATCACCCCCATTGCGCTACTTCCATTCAGTACGAAGATGTTGAGGGAATTATATGTCATATATGGAAGTAAGTGTTATTTTATATTATGTTATGTTATATTATGAGGACAATAGTTGTCCGGGCAATCAGGACAGTGAACGATTTCTCTGCAGCAAAATGATGCCTCTGGATAAGATAAATAACCGTTGTATTGCAAGTAAGCCACCTGGAATTCTACTCTGATGTTTCTAGTGGAAACATACAATGATCACAAGCTTTATATCCATATAGTTTGTTCCATGAAAACTGACAGCATATTAAAGAATCTTCTGAAAAAAGAATATCTCCAGGATTTATAAACTGAGTAGTGACTAGTCCCATTTTATCCTGTGACTCTCACTAACAGTCGAAGTTCTATTTATGACCAGCTAAGATTTCCAATGTCCGCTTAATCAGCATACCATGTAGTTACACTTACATCTTATTTCGTAAAAGTTACCAATCGCAGAAATTTGGTTTTTTACTATTAGGAATCATAAGTTATAGCAAATGGGAATGTTGCCTTGTTAAGATAATTGGAGAGGGGAGAGTTAAGTTTTGATCTTACACTAACTATTGCGGTGAACTTTAATGAACTGTTTGCTTCTAATATAGACAAATTTAAGTGTTCACTAGATGTTGGACTTGTTTACGTGGATTACTATAGCAGACACGTATCTCAAACCCAACACAATCTTACGGAGTTATTATTCCTATCTCACATACATTTTCTGAGATAGGATGACATCATGACGTCGTGACTTATATCATGTAGGAAGCTCAGGTGCAATATGTTTAGGCGTAGGTTATTGCTTCGGACTAATAAGAACCTATATGGAAAGAAACCACCAATGTTATTGAGTTAGTTTGTGACATATGTTAATTGTATAACTCCAGGGCATTAATTTGTAGTTTCATTCAGCCTTCCACCGTTTCAGCAAGAAATTGCGATTGGATTCAGCAACTCAACAGCAAATTTCCTGTTCGTAAGCCGAAGATTCGGAGAAAAATGAAAATCAAAAAACGACTGCAAGTAAATAGTAACATCGTTCTCTAATATATGTTGCTGAGCATTTAAAGGTCAGAGTTTTATAAAACGATTTGTGATTCACATCGACAATTTGTGAACTTTTGAAAGGAGGGTTTACTTGAGACAATTTCAAACGAAGCCACCCACACTGTCCGTAACTTCCATCCAACACTTTTTAACTCTTCATCTTCTTTGGAAAGCAAGTAAAGTCAGGCCATTTTTGATGCAAATTTAATACTAGGTTATTGAAAAGCCATGATTACGTTATCTCTGTTACTTCTATATGATTGGTTCAATCTAAGCAATTTCTCTTCATATGGCAGCTTCGCGATTCCAAGAATCAAATTGGTTGCGGCTCTTTAGGTCTTTGCCAACAATCCATGGTCCCATTTCAGGCAGGCACTGACTGCCTGTATACAATACTCAAGCTTAGGACGAATAAACATTACATACAGATTCGAAAATGTCAAATTATCGACATGGTTGAAGGCTCTATGTATAGACCACAGGGTTCTAAAATCTTTAGCGGTTATCGCACAGTGATATGCACTAGTTTTCAAGTATCGGCAAAAGATAACACCTCTGTCATTGTGGTTCTGGATAACAGGTAGCTCAGAGCTATTTAGCGTGTATTTATTTGTGCGTTGATGAACAGTATATATCATGATGCACTTCGAAGCGTCTGTCGACAGCAGCTATATTCTAGACCATTCAGTTAACTCACGTTTCGATCGTTCTTCAGATTACAAGGATGTAACTAAACAGATGAGCAAAAAAATAAAAAAGTCACATACATAATAAATCAACAACGCCTGAAAACAAACTTTACCCTGTAGCTCGACTTCTTGTAGTTAACCCGTACACATCTCAAACTTCCATCATATGCCACTACTAGATGAAAGTGGCCATACAGTTCCCATCTTCGTACTCCATATCCGAATTAACAACAGTTTATTAGTTGGCCAGACTAAACGATTGCAGACATCATAAACCCAGCAACCTCAGTAGACTAGAAAAGAAAAACAGAATACCCCATTTGAACAACTTGAGGGGTATTACGAAATTTTTACGTAGAAGTATTACATCAGGAACTCCTTGGACTATGATGAAGAAGGTGAGAAACTCCACACGGTAGCCCATTAAGAAAATTAGCACTGTTCTCGGTAAAAGGGAAAGAATGTGTTGAAAATTTAGGACATTTGGCACTGATGTGACAAAATCTCAATATCGGGAACCCCGAAGTATTTGTGTATCAACTCTCCGCATGTCTGGAAGATTGCATTCAGAGAGGCTAGTAAGAGAGTCTACAGACTGCCAAAAACGCGTATACTCAAACAAAAACCAACATCATAAAAGAAGAAGCAGCATACCAGAGACAGTAGTACTGCATCATTGATGGGAAACGCTAAGTTAAGGCTCCACTGCAGTCAAACTACTTTAGCCGTGTATAGCACAGTGATACTTCTCGTCACAGTTCATATAAGCCTTTCCGCACAAACTCTGCACACAATGCTCATTAAAGAACTACATTTCAATTTTAGATAAGCTTGATTCGAGTAAATCTGTTGGAACCGATGAAATGCATTCTAGATTAATGAAGGAACTTTCACATTTATCACAGATCCACTAGACATACGTGTTAATCTATCGGTAAACTGCCAAACGACTGGAACAATACCTGTCTTCAAAATGGTTACGAAATATAAACTTGAGTGTGGTTTTAAAGAGCGATGAAAAGATAATTTTCAAAACCAGATACACAAAATGGATACTTATTTGAATATACTTCAGTGTTTTTCTCATTTAAACGACATAAGAAAGAAATAAGTCACTGGTCATTAGCTACTTTTTCAAGACTATACAATAATTATGACATCTTGATGTACTTCAACATCTTAACGTTCACTGACTACATTATCCATCACTTCTTGAAATACAGATAGGGAGAACCCTAAACAAGATGAAGCATTGAACGTCGTCATGATAAATGATTGGTCTAGTGGGATTTGAAAAAAGCATCTTTTAAACCGACTTTCAATACTACTTTTAAACCATGAAGTCGATTAAAATATCTTAGACTTCCACTAAGATTCATGTTTGCTTCAACAAACAGGAATTCAGTATCACTCTTTACAAGATGTTTGTGTCCAGTAATCCCCACTACCTGAACTTCTGTACAATGACGTCAAGATCTAACGACTTAGAGTTCTGGAAACAAATAATGGACTACATGTCGCCTCTATCAACGATTATATCATGGAATGAACCAGATGAAGTACATAAGTGCTTCTGCATTAGATTTCTTTCACGGCACTCGAAGTTTGTGAATTTAACGCGATTAATTAGTTCTTCCATAGCTTCATAGGAAGGTGAAGATGTTTATCTGGAAATGCCATATTTTTAGTACATTATATGCACCGTTTCCTATGAATGCAAGAAGATGAGCCACAGTTTTATTATCTTTGATATCTTTACCTGTGATACTCCAGATTTCAGACCTCTTCATATACTCAACGATGTCGTTAAAATATGGATGTTTATCCAACTGTCCAATCACATGCTAAAACACGACGCCAATATAAAGTTTTAAAGTACTTGTATTTTGTATAGTAATCAAGCAGTCAAATATGAACCAGTATAAAAGTCAAAAAACACCGTGTATACAATCGGACGTACTATATATTTGGAATTCAAATCAAGCGCATAATAATGTACAAGGAGTCATCACCCAGTACAATCGCCACAAACTGTCAAATGAAATAAAACACTTAAAACATTTAAAACGATGCTTGTCTATAAAGTGGTTGTAGTTAGATGCCTAAATGATTTGCCTTTCAACCAATAAATCACAAATCCAAAAGTAGCTCCCTTCTTCAGTTTGGTTATTTAGTCATTATGGTTCAAAGCTGCATAAATAAAAAACTTTACTTAGTGAATGAGTTCACAAATAAACATGATTTGGTCGGTTTGGTTGTAGTAGATTCTAGTGTAGACTATTGACAATCTTAAATGTTGTATCGGAACGGATATTTTAAAACATAACTGTTGGGACTGTTTTATGAACAATTGCAGTTAGTAATCTCATTCTATGATCAATAAACATTTTTACTGTTCAGCTTTTTGTTGGTACATAATACTTTTACATATTTTACTCACCTTATTGTTATCGTGAACTAATTACGGACCTACTGACTAGATCTCTTTCATTCATTAAATATTGATGCGTAAATTACAATCTTTTACGCATGTTACTGTACGATAAAGAATTTAATCATTATTATTATATGTATAGTCATAATGATAAGAGAACAATATAACTAACAGCTACTCACTATCATAGTCTCCTGATTGGACACTGAATCATATACGGTTCACAGACCAATCGGCATCAAGGTGTCGGTCATTGCTCACTGGTTACTTTTATGAATTAAGTGCGTTCAGGTTATACGGGTGATGCAGAGCAAATGAATCAGTAAGTGGACAGGATCATTGTTACCTAGTTCCTTAATAAGTAAGTTAACCATAATGAGACAATACCGAAGAAATTCCTTATTTTGAATGTTTGATAAAATCCTATAAGGCGTACAATCGGTCTTACTGTAACTTGTCAACTAAAAGACACTACAATCATACTACGGCTACTTCTTCAAATTGTAATTGAGCATCAATGTAGATAAAATGTCGTTCAAATTGAAATCCGAACAAGAAAACAGACTTTGAATATTTTCCCTGGAAAGCTGGAATTGTCAAATCGAACGATAATTTTCATTCATTATAATACGGATGGTAGATGGGGTCGGAGACAGTCAACAAGAAGCCCTCTGCCAAATGATATTTGTCAAAAAGACGTAACGGTTATTTCAGAAAGAACTGATTTCTTTTTCGCGTAATTTGAATGTAGGAAAAAACTAGGTAAATCAATATGCATAAACTAGATAAAAAATAGTGAGATTGACTGCTGTAATCAATTAGAGGAAAAATAGTTATGATATTCTGTTATTATCAACTGTAAACTACTATAAAACATTGAAATAGTGAATCTGTATTTAACATTGATCAATTACTGGTTCAATGGCCAATCATTGTAAATAATCGGGTTCTAAAGGAGAGGTAAGTTGCAGCTTGAATAACTATAACGATCTCCTAAGCTTCGGTACTAGATTAGACTGCATTCGAATCCACCAGCGAGTATCAGTTTCCCTGAAGATGGTAGGTACGTTTCGTTGATGAATCATTGATTCAGCGTGTCGTTTTTTTTCCTACCAACTAATTGAAATCGTCTAACAACAGCCACGAACATTGACTAAAAGTTTGATTTTTATAAATTTGCCACGGTCAATGTTCAATTTCAACTTGTACAGTGAGAGAAATAAGAGACAGCAAGATACATAATCAAAAAATATTAACAACCACTCGAAAGAAAAAAAGATTGGATAAACACATAAAGTAGTATAATTCGATTGTTTCACAAGTAATCATAATATCAATATATATTTGCTAAAGCCACCATTATTGTCAGTTTGTAGTGTAGCAGTAGTAGTAGTAGTCTACAAAGAGCAAAACTTATACAAAATAAGGTCATAAGTCAGGTCATAAGTTAACTAGTTAAATTATTCTGATAAAACAAAAAACTTTCTTTGATTAAGAGTTAGGGAGATTGTTGTTTATTACTGAAATCATTGAAATCCATGACTCCTACTACTCACATGATTCGAACTCAGGAATTTCGGTCATGCACGCGAATGCTTAAATTCAAAATCATCGGGTTAGCATATAACGGTGTTAATGTCTTACTCTGTACAATCTAGAGAATTTGCGCAACCCCAACCATTTGCCTTCGGTAATTACTGTCTACGCCCGACAATGGGTGAGATCAAGCGAAATCCCTGGATTAATCAGAGATAGGTCATAACAGCGCTGGATGACGGTCAAATTGTCTCGAGTTTAATCATTCACGCACAAGATCGAAGGTCCTAAGTCCGAATCTTGAGAGCAGCAGGAGTCGTGGATGCACACTGTTGATGAGTAGTCCCATGCCAGGAAGAAACGGCTGCCCAATGCTTCCAGGTTTCTAATGGTGGTCTGAAAACAGCTCTGTCATTCAACGAATCAGTGTGATCGTCATAAATGAATCTAAATGAAAACATTTGAAAACTGTACATAAAGTAGCTAATCAATTAGATCACCTTAGTAGACTATGTTAGAAGACCTACAATACTTAATTACTTACTTACACCTGTTACCCCCAATGGAGCATAGGCCGCCCACCAGTTTTCGCCAACCAACTCTGTCCTGGGATTCCCTCTCCAGTTCTGGCCAATGCTTGTTCATTCCTCTCATATATTTTTCTATTTCTCAGCGCAATGTGTTCCTTCCTCTTTTCCTTTTACCTTGAGGGTTCCATGTGATGGATTGTCTCGTGACGCAGTTAGGTGCTTTCCGCAATGTGTGTCCTATCCACTTCCACCGCTTCTTCCTGATTTCCTCCTCCACTGAAATCTGGTTTGTTTTCTTCCACAGTACGTTGTCGCTGATGGTGTCTGGCCAACGAATCTGAAGTATTTTGCGTAGACAACTGTTAATAAACACTTGTATCTTCTGGATGATGGCTTACGTAGTTCTCCATGTTTCTGCTCCATACCGTATAACTGTCTTGACATTTGTATTGAAAATCCTGATTTTGGTATTGATTGATATTTGTTTGGAGTTCCAGATATTTTTCAACTGTAACCTACAATACTATCAGGCATAAAATAACTTCACTCTATCATGAAATTATACTGAATCAAATCGCTAATATGAAAATTCTTTTAATCGTACAACTAAAGTAGAGAACAACATCGTTTGAAAATCACAGTATCTACTCACATTTGCATTAGAATTTTCACAAAGACTGAGAAGAGGTTTATTCGACACGAATTTAAATGGGTGAAATAAACTTTAGTTCTCAACTTTTAATAGATAAAAGTCAGCTATCTAAGTATACAGAGTGACGATTCGAGGAAGTAAAGAAATAGTCTTCAGATCTCAACCAACTTCCAGTACACTATTCTAGTAATGACGACAAACATTGGCAGTACTCAACGTTTAAAAACCAAGTCCGATGCATATTCTGGCTTACGAAAGCTGAGTACTATTACACCTAAAAGACATTATTTAGAAATAAGAATAAAAAAGAGCGTTTTGAAGGGAACAGAAATTAACTAAAATACCAGGGACCACTGGTAAAAAAATATCTTGTCAGGATGTAAGACTTCTTAGTAGGATAATAAACACTATCTACAAGTTTCATAACGAGTAAAATACCCTTCATCCATTAGTCAGCACTTATTGCTTTCTATTTTTTTCTAACTTAAATAGAATATTTGTGTTATAAGGTTGGTGCTGCCTAGTCTCATGTGACACACTCACACCCAATTATCGATCAGACAAGTAAGAACCAGATACATAAACCGGAACAAGAATATATCATGATAAAATAAGAAGATGAGTAGAGATGCTTTCAAATTGTTTATTTTCACAAGACATAAATCTAATGTAACGCAATCACTATTTACTAGTATTAGTGCATGACTATATCAATGTTTGATTAGCTTGACTCCAAAGGCCACAACGATGACAATCTTCTTACCAAGAATCCGAGAATTCAGTTTAGTGCTAGCCAGTCACGCTGTCATCATATGCGATGTCTGAGATATTTGAACACGATAAGTGGATGAAGAAATCAAGAAGAAGCGCTAGAATTGGTGGAAACACATTGCGGAAAGCACTCAACTAAATCAGAAGACAATTTCTCACTTGGAACCCTCAAGGTCAAAGAAAAAAGAGGAAGGCAAAGGAACACATTACGTCGAGAAATGAAGACAGACATGAGAAGAATGAACAAAAATTGAACAGAACTGGAAAGGAAAGCTCAGGACAGAGTAGGTTGGAGAATACTGGTCGGCAGCCTATGCTCCATTGGGGGTAACAGGCGTAAGTAAGTAAGTAAGTAATTTGGTAACCTCCCACAACTGGTTACTTAAGTAAGAAGTCAAGTGTAGTAGTGAAAGTTTATCTGGTTACAGGATAGCTACCAAATGACCTTATTTGGCCACTTCTGATTGGATCATTACATACCATTCGAGCACTTAATTATTATTTAGATAAGTTACATGTAGTTTGAAGATAATTTTCACTAACAACTATAGTCTAACTGAAAGCCTCAATACATTAGTCATTAGTTCAATTAGTAAGAAAGGTTAATGAGATTGTTATGAATGCATGTGACCACGTTAATTGATTTGCTTGAATACTATTACGAGTTCATCTTAGTCGGTAAACGATTAGCGAGAATCAATGATCCGGCGACACGACAGGCTACTCTTTAATCCGAGCGTCCCAAACCCCCATTAAATGGAAGAAGAATAAGACTTTATATGAAGTAGAGAGTGTATTCTACAAGAACACAGAAAGTACGCGGTCCAAGTCCAGAAGAAGATAAGGATTCCGGATCATAAAACGTTATACATGATGCCTATTTATACAGTTAAGATAACCAATAGAAAACAACATTTAAAGTCTGTGACATTGATCTTTCAGGACGACCAATAAGAATTAACCAATAGGAATTGACCAATAGAATTAGACTTTGATGAATATCCTAACACAGATTACAAAATAAAATAATTTTGTTATGTGTACACCATAAACATTGGATTTTAAAAGGGCAAAAATGAAAAAAAAACCTTAATGACCTATTTTTAAAAAAATATATATATAAGAAAGAAATAACACATTTTTTCATACACACACACACAAAAATAGTTCATTATGATCCTTTAATTAATTAATTAATTAATTACTTGATTAACCAACATTCCATCGTAGAAAATTATTATCTAGTGTTTTACTATCATGTTGACTTTTTTCTAATTGTTCTGCACGTTTTTGTTGTCTTCTCACTTTGTCTAAATCTTTAATTCCACGTGATTCACTTTCAGCTATTCGACGTTCCATTGCTTCAGCTTGTATTCGTCGACGAGTTTCTAAATCTATAGGATTTTTACTACTACCACTACCATCATAACGATTAGTTGAGTTGTTATCAGCACCGATAGAATTTGGACGACAACAACAACAACACCACCAGAACAGATTTTTAAACTGAAAAGAAAAAAAAAAGTCAAAAACAAAGAATTCAGTCAGTCAGTCAGTGAGGTACTAGGGGGTGTAGGAAGGATCTTGAGGGACCTGAAAAGGAAGATAGATTAGTGTTGGTGTTGGAGACCTGGGAGCGTGACCGCAGAGTCCAAGGGACAACTGCTTGAGGCCGGTCACGCACGGCCTTTTTATTAAAGGTTTTTTGAGTATTAGCTCATCTCTTGAAAGCCCTTAGTGGGCACCCTTACCCAAGGAGACGGAAATCCGTGAGGTAGGGTGAGGTGTGACATTTTTAGGGTCGACCTTTTCTAACCCTTCCTTCCTTGTGAGAAGGCAGCATCGCTGCACATGCTGGTTATCCGAGGGAAACACCTTACTGCTGTCACACCCCTCTGCAGTCAGCAGTACGACTTCGCCCTCAGACCTTGGGTAGCTGCTTTTAGTCTCATCGTTATCCAATCGACCGGCCTGGCATGGTAGGACCTGCAGGAACATATGTTCCAGCCAGTATAGCCTGGTTGGGTCATCACGATAGGCAAGCCCGACCACCACGTCAAGGTAGCAGCTAGTTTGATAGAGTGTTAGGATATACATCGAATTATCGTAAGAGAATAAATTTTGTGCAAGTCTAATTCTATATTGGTCAGTTCCTATTGGTCGTCCTTGCTATCAATGTCACACACACACTTCAATGTTGTTTCTTATTCGACCAAACTGTATAAATATGCATTATCTGTAATGTTTTATGACCCAAATCCTTAGTCCAAGATCTTTAGCCTATTTTTGGACTTGGATCTCGTACTTTCTGGATACTTGTAGAATACATGTTCTACTTTATATCAAGTCTTCTTTTTCTACTCAATGGGGGGGTTTGGGACATTCGGATTAGATTAGCATATCGTGTCAATGGATCACTTGTCTTAGCTCTCGTTTACCGACTAAGTTGAACTCGTAATAGTTCAAGCATATCAGTTGACTTGGTCAAGCGCATGCGTAACACACAAACAGAACTATTTAGTGAATAAATTTATCACTGAATAACGTCGAACTCCAAGTTGTTGTAACATCCTTAAGCGATGAGTAAACTTTACAAGTGAAGTTGAAGTATGACTGACAGTTTTTTTTATAGGTCAAATACTTCTGGAATAACTTAACAATGATGTCTTCAAATACGAAAACATTAGTTCAATTACAAATGTACCTTACTGATGATGAGCCTAGACTGGTATGAAATGTAAGCTCAAAATTTTCTGGAATTCCGTTCTGTCTGGTTAGTTGCGTCATACTTGGAACAAAAACTGACAGCCAAATGTGGCTTTGATATAAGTACTCTCTTATCTAAAAAAAAGGCTGACTGGCTGATGTTCATGAAAGACACACGGTTTTTATGAACATAATTTATGTGCATTATGGGGTTGTGAAAAGTGTTGAGTTACTTATTGAAATCCATTAGAAACCTGGAAGCACTGAAAGTACAGCCATTTTGTCCTGGTATATGGGACTCGTCGAATTCGAAACCAGGACCTTCGGTCTTGCACGTGAACGCCTAACCTCTGGATCACTGAGTAGGTATCTAATAGTGTTAATGTCTAATTTTGATCAATTCACGGTCTTGCGCAACCACATACACTGTCTTCAGGCGAGCAATGCTTCACACCCGAACAAAGTTGAACTTCATTGTGCTAACTAGATAAACTATAAGTGACTGTCAAATGATTTTATGCACATTACCTATTGATAAGTTACATAACGATCAACATTAACTATTGAGTTGTAAACAAACACAGAGCACTGAAATGTTAACATAAGAAACACAAACATTTTCAGCGATATTTGAAGAAATTTGAAGAAATACTACTACTGTTGTTGTTTCATCAACCACTACTACTAATAATAGTGGAGGAATTCAGGATACTAGTTCTTTTGCATCTTCAAAACAATTTCCACCAAGACATTATTATTCATTATGTTAATCTGTTATAAATAAGGTATGTTTTCACACAGTTCATGTAATCAGAGTTTACATGCAAAACTGATTGATTCAAGTTATACAACCGTTGAGAATCAGGAAATATTTGAAACTGAATAAATGTTCTGTCTGTAGGGTTCGTCACTAGGTACGCTTGAAGCTATTACGAGTTCACCTTGGTAAATAAACGCGAACGAGACAATCACCAGCGTCCAGATAGGCTACCTCGAATCCCAAGCTGAAGATAGAAGACTTAGTAAGCGTAGAAAGTATATTCTACAAACATCCAGCAATCATAATACAATCAAGCAGACACAAATCTCATTTATTTATACATCATAGAACAGTTACGAAAATAGCACACTAAAATACACAACAGCCAATCACAGACATGGATTTTCCTGGTGGGAAATGAAATCTCAAGGTCAACTGATCAGCCCATACTGGCAAACGTGAAATCCAAAATAAGGCATTTAACAAGCGAGTTTTGGGAATCTAACATCCCCAACACTGTCCTAATAAGCGACTTTTCAGTAGTGTATATCTACGACTAGTAAATAAAAACTATGACAATTCAACAATTTCTATAAACCCCGGGTCACAATAATACTGAAGTATTCAATAATAATGATCATGTTTGAGAGGTGATTTATTGAAATTTTAATGAGACCAAGAGTAGTGGGGGTAAGGTAGTTAGTTCACCAACGAAGATAATAAAAGGTAGTCACGTATTGACTATGAATTAACTGAAATTATACCAGTCAGTCTGCAATAACGTAGCACTTCGCGTGTATCATCTACATCAGCATTCAAGTTGCCATATCATATTAGCACACAGAGATGCAATGGTCAATTCAAATTCAATAGTAGTAGAAGTATGAACAGTAATCAGAAGGATTAGGGTTCGAAGATATTATTCAAGGAGTATAATTCAGAGAGATAAATTTGAGGAGAAAGATGAAGATCATAAGGAGTTTAGAATAGAATTTAGGAGAACACAAAGAATGAATGCACCTACATCATTCCAAACAATTTTCAGGTATGTCATTCACGGTCTCTAATCATCGGTTGCTAACATCTCGCGAACCCCAGCCAGGTAGTCCACAACTACCAACATGGCTCAGTTCACTTGTCAGTGACTTCATGGATGCTACATGGTACTACTACACTAAATAATGATCAGTTTACGTTAAAAATCATATTTACGGTGCGACAATAATCAGCACTTAGCAAAGACCATCAAAGCATAACCATTTGAATAATGATTGAACGGATAAAAAGTGTATCAACCAATAAGAAAAGTTAGTTTATCATGGATCAATGGAAAACACGTACGATAAAGGTTATGGTACGACCTGGTCGCCCGAACTGAAGCAAGGATTCAGACCAAGGTTGTATGTCTTAACTCCTAACTAGTTCTTCACTCAATTGATTTTCACCTCCAGGATTATAAAAACAAAGATACCATTAATCAGAGGGACGCATGAATAGTTCACCAATTTTGTTTGCCAACTTAAACAAGAAAACCATCGTAATTGGTCGGCCATTTTCATTTTCTACTTTTCACAATGTTTGCCGGATATAGTAGTATCTATCATTGAATAAGAACTCATTTCATTGGAATTATACCTGTTCAAAGGCTAACTAACTAACTAATAAAAACGAGTTCAATTAACAGTTAGCTTTGTCGCCTGCTTGCTCGCGTGCTTACTTGCCCATCAGTGTTAACATTGAACATTTAACAATCAAGTAAAACAGATTAGTTTTTCTGGTTAGCGTTTAAAACATCTGGAACTCCAAACAACTTTCAACCAAAACCAAAATCAGGATTTTCAATACAAATGTCAAGACAGTTAAACTGTATGGAGCGGAAACTTGGAGAACTACCAAAGCCATCATCCAGAAGATACAAGTGTTGATGAACAGTTGTCTATGCAAAATACTTCGGATTCGTTGGCCAGACACCATCAGAAACAACGTATTGTGGGAGAAAACAAACCAGATTCCAGTGGAGGAGGAAATCAGTAAGAAGTGGTGGAAGTGGATAGGACACACATTGCGGAAAGCACCTAACTGCGTCACGAGACAAGCCCTCACATGGAACCCACAAGGCAAAAGGAAAAGAGGAAGGCCAAAGATATGAGAGGAATGAACAAACATTGGACAGAACTGGAGAAGGAAGCCCAGGACAGAGTTGGTTGGAGAAAACTGGTGGGCGTAAGTAAGTAAGTAAGTAAGTAAGTAAGTAAGTAAGTAAGTAAGTAAGTAAAACAGATTAACATTCTACTTCACTTCACTTCATACTTAGTTTAATTTGAACTGACTGCATTCATGTGTATATATTATCTTCAACAAACAACAATCACTACTAACAAAGTAATTCTTAAATCAATAGAAAAAAAACTACTACCGAAAACAGATTTATTGACAATCTGAAAATTTATATATTTTATTACGTATTTTTATACAAAATGGGTTTATTTTTTTTACAAATTTATTCCATTGTTGAGAGAGTATTGATTTATTTTTTCATGTGCATTGAAGGAAGTGCAGTGGAGTGAGGGTTAAATGTTGAAGAATTTCATGAAATTATTCAACATTTAATTCTGTTCAATATCACAGTCACCACCATCATCATCATCATCAACTCCATCTTCGTCATTGTCGTCATCATCTTCAGAGGATGTGACACTTAATGCACCATTGGTCTTTTCCATTTCACATTTTGAACAATCACACCAAAATAAATAATTTGATGATAAATATTTACGTCGAGTATGACGACTACGTGATTGTAAACAATGATCTAAATAAGAGATAGTGATTTCTTCACCTTCTTGTATTGATGTCAATGCCACTACAGATAATCGACTATTGATACCATTGAAACGTATAATTGCATTCGGTGAACAACTATGATTTATTCGACCTAAGGGAGTATAATGGAAAAAAAAGTAATGACAGGTTATTTCGGTTAGTCAGTCAGTCAATCAGCTGGAACATAAAACTTCGTACGCACGTACGTAAATTAGTTCAAGTAGCCAAACCACATTAACATAAAATAGATCGAATTGTCAATTCAAATCCCATAGGAGCAGAGATAGTAGAAGTATTAGAGGTAATGAAGAAGATTAGGGTTTGAAGATATAATTAAAGAAGTATAATTCAGTGAAATAAATCTCAAAAAGAGAAAGATAAAGGTGATCAGTGATTCAGAAGAAAAGAACTCGAAAAACACAAGGAGTGGATGCATCTGCTTCATTGCAAACGATTTTGAGCCATGTCGTTCAAGGTCTCTAACCATCGATTACTACCATCTCGCGGACCCCAACCACGTAGTCTACATATGCTAACATGACTCAGTCAACTTGTCAGTGACTTTATAGATTTGTGCCATGCTTTGGTTTGGCCTCTCCTAGTTTTCTTCCAACCTAATCCTTCCTACATCAGGCATCACTACTCGCCGAAGGAGTGGGTGGTTGGGCATTCGTGATACACTTCCCAACCACCTCAACTGATGAAGTTTCAACACTTCGTCTATTGATCTACCATCCTTACCTAGTACACCCTTTTCCTAACACCAGCATTTCTTACTCGGTCATCCCAGGATATACGAGCAAACCAACACAATGAAATTGTGGTTTGGAACACAGAGATAGAGAGAAAGGAAAGTGAGTACAATATTTTTAAAAATGAATACAAATCGATGTATGAAACTGAATAAATAATAATAGTAGTAATTATAATAGAAACGATAATAGGAGAAACAATTCAGTCACGGAAAATACAACCAGAAAGAATTGTAGTTTAAGAAGTTCATCTTACTTATGTGAAGAAGTTAAAAGGAAGTTACAGCAGGAAAGCCACTGGTTTCGACTCTCAGCCATGACCGATAACGTCTCAAGCAACTGAGTTGTGTCATCTCTAGAGCCTCACTCCAGAAGTTGCTGGAGACCAACAGATACCAGGCCAGTACAGCTTTATTTCATACTTCAACATAATGCCATACACTAACCGGCTCTCAGCTTTTAAAACCAGTCACAGTGTTGGCAAAGAATGTACAATGTGAGATTTGCTCGAACGACGAATGTTCAATCCGCCAAAGTCGATATTTCAGGATAGTGACACTAATTGCATTATCGTTGCAGATTAACAAACCTCTGCATTACTAACACAGTGTTACCAATCGTTCAGGGTTAATGGTAATCGGACACAAAGTTTCTTAATATATTCGGCTCTCAGAGACTAGATTTCACAAGCCCGACCTCTGACAGTCTAAACAGCATTACAACGATACCAAAGATGGTCCAGGTTGGCATAAACTATTATGGCTTTCATTATATATGAATTAGTCTCATCACTCACGCCATCATCGACGTATACCCAGTTACCTAGATGCACGAACTTGTCGACTACTCCTTTCTGCTCAGCACCAAGAATGAGTGCAGGTTCAGCGTCCTTCTAGTTTTGTAAGAGTACTTTGCACTTGCAATGTGTAAAATACATGCCATTACCTATAGAAACCGTTTGGCAATCGATCAAGTGTGGATCGCATGGCGTGAGAACCACCGTTATCTACAATCATCAGGGCTGTTTCCAGAACGTCATCGATGGCAAAGTTTCAGAGGAATGGTGAGATTAGACCATCCTGACTGATCCCACTGCTTGAATGAAACAATGGAGAGGTGGTTGTATGCTCTCATTTCGTCTGTGTTTGTGTATGGAACCTTCAAGATATGAGAAAACATCTAAGGTACACTCTTATTCAAATAGACAAATTCAAAGAACAGTCCTTTCCAACGAATTAAAGACGACCTTATTGTTGAGAAATATAACGATTGCTGGTTTTCTATAGGTATAGCGGTGTTCTAACATTTAGCAGAGGGTGAAGATATGATCGATACATCTTTGATTAGAACGAAAACCAACTTACTTCTCATGAGTAAATCTTCTCCTGGTTTTGAACAATCTACAAAGTATGGATGGAAGTCAATAATCTGAATACAATCGGAAGTAAACTTATCCCTCGACAGTTGATACATAAATGACGTAAACCCTCTAAAGATAAGGACAACTATCGACTAATTCCAAGATGTCGGAACACTCTAATTGTCAAACTTAGTCAGTCAATTGCCTAATCAAAATAGAAGTTCACAAGAGCAAACCCATATAGCAAGCACATATAACAAGCACATGACTATTAGTGATTCAATGATTAGGGGATTCGACTACCAATCACTAAGTCACAGGTGGTTATTTTCATTTGGGCAGCTGGCTACTACCACCAGGAACATAGCACTAAGCTCCTCAAATGGAGCAACAAAAATATCGTCAGCCACTTCGGATCACTGTCAGTCAGTTAGTCAGTCAATTACAACGTCGAACGTCGTACATAAGTACATCAGTTCAGGTTGCCGTGAAGTGACATCCACCTTCACACATACCTGTACCAGCGCACACGAGGAGACTAAATTGGTCACAATCCAATCACTGTGAATAGATTAAATGAAATGTGTTAAACTCAATCAAAAAAAATACCTACTTTGATAGTAGTACAAACCGACTCCTTCATTATCTAAGAAAGAACCAACATGATTATCAATTGCTGTATATAGCTGATTAATAAAAAGATTAAATTCCGTAGACAACTGTTCATTCATTGTACTAACTAACTTCTCAGCTTGATTAACCCAAACACTGAATGCACTAGTTGCAATACCTTGACCATTACGACTAATTAAACATAAAGCATTTAGAAAATGATCTTTCACTAATAAATTATTCAATCCAACTTTATGCAGTGTTTGAATACATTCATCATTTGACGCAGTCTGAATAAATTTTTGACATAAAAATACAAGTACTTCAATAAATGCATTATGAATTTGTTCAATATGTACAACAAATTGATCATTGAGTATACGATGATAAAGGACACTATTATTGGCGCCATCTTCATTAGTCATTGTACTTGTTGTTGTATCAGAAACAAATTGTTTCAATGATTCAATTAAATGTTGTGATGTCGATGAACCCATAAAATATGCTGATAAACATGCAGCAGCAATACGAACAAGTAAAAAAATAGTACCAGTTTCTGGAGGATAATGTGATTGTCGCCAAATTGCATCTAATTTTTCTAATGGATTTTCACTGCCTTCTTCTTCAATGAATCCAACACACATTGCTGAATGATATGTAAGTGAAGCGGATTCAAGACAAGCATGTGAACAATAATTAACTGAACAATTAGGACAATGAATAATTTCTTTACAACAAAATGATACTTCTGGATAAGGTAATATAATTGTTGGATTATTAGTAAGTCTTCTAGCATTCTCCTCGGATGTTTCCAGCGGACACATACAATGATCACAAGCTTTATATCCATAAAGTTTGTTCCATGAAAATTGACAACATATTAAAGGATCTTCGGAAAAAAGAATATCTTCAGGATTTATAAGCTGAGTAGCGACAAGACCTCTTCCACGAATTGATCCAAAATTAGCTTCTTTTGTGAGATTCATAGGGTTCCAATGGTTCTATTATATAAATTATAAAATAATTAGACACTTAGTTCCTTCTTTAAACATGCAATACACGTTATATTAAGAGAGTGTACATCTAAAAGGTATTTAGAGGATTAGCTCCGTTCTTAAAAGCCCTTAGTGGGCATCCTTACCCAAGGAGACGGAAATCCGTGAGGTCGGGTGAGGTGTGACATTTTTAGGGTCGATCTTTTCTTCTTCTTCTTCCTTCCTTGTGAAAAGGTAGCAGCATCGCTGCAGATGCTGGTTATCCGAGGGAAACACCTTACTGCTGCTGTCACACCCCTCTGCAGTCAGCAGTACGACTTCGCCCTCAGACCTTGAGTAGCTGCTTTTAGTCTGCTTTTAGACTGACTGACTGACTGACTGACTACTACGTAACTCAGAACTAACACAAACATTCACCGTGTATACGTAGTTTAAGAATGATGCACAAATTCCACTGTTTCGACTATGTATACATGACACAATCTTGTAGTCTAAAGTGAATGAATGTAAACAGTAATTACCTTATGACATAGGTCAGTCAGTTGCAACGTAGAACTTCGTACGTATGTACATAAGTTCATGTTGCCATACCACATTAGCACAGAGACGCAAATGTCAAATCAAATCCCATAGTGATAAAGACAGTAGAGGTATTATTGGTAATGAAGAAGACTAGGGTTCGAAGATATTATTCAAGAAGTATAATTCAGTGAGATAAGGTTAGAAAGACAAAGATAGAGGTGCTGACGAATCCAGAAGATTAGGAATTGAGAGAGCTCAACGAATGGATGCACTTGCGCCATTGCAAACGATGTTGAGCCATATCGTTCAAGGTCTCTAACCATTGGTGACTTTCGTCTAGCGGACACCAACCAGATAGTTTACATCTACCAACATGACTCAGTCAACTTGTCAGTGATTTCATGGATTTCCGCCATGTTTTGGTCTGGCCACCCCTAAATTTCTTCCAACCTACTCCTACACTACAAAACAGAGTTCGTCGAGGCAGTCGGTGGTTAGGCATTCGTAACACATGTCCCAACCACCTCAACTGATGAAGTTTCACTACTTCATCTATTGATCTGCCATCCTTACCTAGCACCCGTTTCCTAACGACAGCATTGCTTACTCGGTTGTCCCATGGTATACAAGCAATGCTTCTAAAACATCTATGATCGAATACTAGTAACCTACGAACATCTACTCTTAACGGCCATGTTTCACATCCATATAGAGAACGGAGCGAACTGTGTGATAGGTAGCTCAGATATGCGCTAAAAGTTATTTCCACTGTTCTCTAAAGTGTTCTGCACACCGGTTTGGTCCATTGGATTAAGGGTGAATAGGAGTTTTATCTTTTCCTGTGAATCTAACTAACAGTCAAACTTCTAATGCCACTTACTTTGATAAGTATGAACAATTGTTCACCGTGATCTATCGCCGCTGCCTATTACATCTCGTTTGCTTTCGCTACTTACTACTACTCACGATCACTGCGCAGGCTTTTTATCACCCTGTGTTTAAGCTGCCTATCGGGAAGTAACGTCCGCCCTCATACCCATTAGAGCACACGATTGATTGATTGACAATGTGAGGCCAAGTGAATAACTCTACCTGGACCCTGCATGAACGTTTCGGTCACACAGCATAAACCAATGGCGCAAGGTTCTACAATCCTAGCTACGTATGTGTTATCCTATTTAGCACAGGGTTTGGACATTGGAAGGTCAAAAATATATTTTACAGCGTGGTTTCAGGAAGGAAGCTGAGTTAGCGTTGATTTTTGTGGCCCGGAGGCGTGACCACGGAGTCCGAGAGACAACTTAAGGCTGATAAAGCACCTTTTAAACAGGTGTTTGAAGTATTAGCTCCGCCTTACCGCCATACACGAAAATCGATGTGGCAGGGTGTGACATTTTCAGAGTAAACCTTTTCCAACCTTTACACCGGTCATGAGGAAACAGCATCACTACAGATGCTAGTTAACTGAAGGAAACATCTTGCTGCTGTCAAAATCCTCTATAGTCAGCAACACAACTTCGCCCTTAGATGTTAAGTTGGCGCTATTATTCCTACCGTTCTTCAACCAACCTGCCTGGCATAATAGAACCTGGAGGAAGATGTGCTTCAGCCGATACATTTTGGTTGAGTCACCACGATAGGCAAGCCTGATCACCACATCAAGAAAGTAGCTATAGTCAAGCTTATGACATTGATGAAAAGTGAGACGTTACCGAGTAGTATAAGTTTACAGATGAAGACTTAAAAAACTGAACTTTTCTCTATAAGCCTAAAAGACTCAAACAAACAGAACCCATTTTCAACAACTATGAGTATCTCAAAATAGAGTTTGTACGTATGTACATCAGTTTAAGTTGTCATACAATATTAGCACAGGGAGATGAAATTGTCAGTCCAAATTCCAGAGTAGTAAAGGTAGAAACAGTGTTGGTAATAATAAAAAAAAGTTTAGGGATCGAAGATAAGATTCTAGAAAACTCAAATCAGTGAAATAAATTTTTAGTAAAGAAGAACAGTCACAAAGACTTCATAAGTCTAGTATTTGGAGGAAGACAAAGAATGTACGGGGACCTTCGACTCGTTACTAACCACTTAATTAGGACCTTTACTAGTAGTATTAGCAGTTATAATGTGCGTTCTAGTGATAGCACTATTTCTGTGTATACTGCCCAACACACTAAGTAGTAGAATACTCTACTCTTTAGTCTTTCCAGTCTAGTGAGACAGGGCATACCATCTAGTAAAACAGTTATTATTTCGCAACTATTATCGATTGCTACTAAAAATTATAAGTCAGCACAAATGAAAAACTTGCCTTGTCATGAAAATTGGAGAGAGGAGAGTTAAGTTTTGATCTTACACTACGTATTCCGGCGAACTTTATTGAACTGTTCGCTTTTAGTATAGACAAATTTAAGTGTTCAGCAGAAGTTGGACATGTGTACGTGGATTACTATGAGAGATGTGTATCTCAATCCTGACACAATAATAAGGAGTTATTATTCCCATCTTACATAAATTTTCCTAGATAGGGTGACATCACTTTTCGTGACTTATATCAGTCAGTCAGATGCAACGTAGAACTTCGTACGTAAGTACATCAGTTCATGTCGCCATACCACATCAGCACAGAGATATAATTGTCAATTCAAATCCAACAGTAGGAGAGGTAGTAAAGGTATTAGGAGTAATCGGAGAGGTTAGGATTAGAAGATATTATTCAAGAAGTGTGATTTAATGAGAAAAGTTTAGAAAGTCAAAACTAGAGTTGTTGAGGAATCCAGAAGATTAGGATTTGAGAGAACACAAAGAATAAATGCACTGGCGCCATTGCGAACGATTTTGAGCCATGTCATTCAAGGTCTCTAACCATCGATTATTATCATCTCGTGGACCCCAACCAGGTAGTCGACAATTACCGACATGGCTAAGTCCACATGTTAATGACTTCATGGATTTGTGCCATGTTTTGGTTTGACCGCCCCTAACTTTCTTCCAACCTATTCCTACACTACAAAACAAAGCTCGACGAGGCAGTCGGTGGTTAAGCATACGCAAGACATGTCCCAACCACCTCAACTGATCAAGTTTCATTACTTCATCTATTGATCTGCCATTCTTACCTAGCACCCGATTCCTAATAACAACGTTGCTCACTCGAGTGTCCCACGATATACGAGCAATGCTTCGAAGGCACCTATGATCGAAAACCAGTAACCTACGAATATCTTCTACTCTCACTGGCCATGTTTCACAGCCATAAAGTAAGACGGAGCGGACCACTGCACAGTACACTCGTCCTTTAGTCAGCAAACGGATATCTCGCCTTCGCCATAGGTGACACAGGTTGGAAAAAGCCAATCGAGCTTTCTGTATCCGAGCAGAGATTTCGTCAGTCACCAGGCGATCGGCACTGATGAGACTCCCAAGATGAGTGAAGCGGTCTACACGTTCGACTACTTCACTCCCTATCCCTAGTTCAGGTGCCGATGAAACCCAATCTTGAAGCAACATTTTGCGTTTCGAGGGGGAAAACCGCATCCCAAACATGCTTGCATTGTTGCTTAGGGTAGTCAGAAGACTAAATTTTGTCAGCGTCTTCACCAAGTAGGACAATGTCATCGGCATATTCTAAGTCAATTAGCGAGCCACCTGGTAAAAGGTCTACTCCTGAAAATTCAGACGAGGATAAGTTTATTTCTAGCGTGACATATCATGTAGGAGGTTCAGGTGCAATATGTTTATACGTTGATTATTGCTTCAGACTAATAAAAGCCTACATGAAAAGTTATAACCAATATTATAGAGTTGTAATACCTCATATATATTGTGTACTTTTATCATTATTGAGGTTGTATGCTCACGTATGATGGGGCATTGCTTATCGCCTAAGCACATAGTTATTCGTCTAACTTTATCCATTTTTTTTCAACAATTCAATAACGATATCGAATACATTTAATTGTATTAAATCTGATATTTGTAGTAATCATTATATATTTCGAATAATAAAGAAATTGTGGCGACGACTCTGGATCTGTAGTAAAGGTCGTCAGGACAGCCATATACGGAATTCAGGAGGATATCGAATGTCTATCGCCACAGTTATTGTATTTTACATTTGTTAATAGTATAGCACCACGGCATTAATTTGTAGCATTAATAAACAGCTTACGTCCTCGTCAACAAGAACGAATGAAATTTTTATTCGGCTCCAACAACTGGCTGCTGAACAATAAATTATTTTCCTATAGAGATTATGCAACATTGACGGATATTATGGATAGCTACTACCCGAACGACGGTTTTTATTTAAGAGCATAAACCACACTGTATCGGTGAGAAAATTTTACAACAAAAATAACTTTCATTCAGATAACCGAGGAATAGAAGAGATCGTTCAGTTACAACAACCTCAAAACATACCAACAAAATATGACGCCATACAAAACTAATGAAGTGAGTCGATTGAGATGTGAAACTATTAACAAAGTGCTCACAATGAAAGTTCAGAACATTAATGAAAGAAAGGAAACCTACGGATGAAAATATAATATAGTGACCGTGATCAGCCTTATAGCTATTTTTAAGGAAATGCTGCCAAGTTAACAAATCAATTACCAGATAAATTTATAAAATACCAGTTGTCTCATAGCTCTGAAGTGAATAATCAACCCTAAAAATATCAAATTATTATTTACAGCATGACGAAAAAGTTGTCAACGTAATAAAACTAATATGACGTTTTGAGTGAGAACTGTCACACAGCAGATTTTGTAACCGTATAACATTCATATATACCAGACAAGCATAAAACCTGACACTGAAATTGCAACGTTACCTTAGACCGTTATAGCAAAAAAATTTGCGTGGATTCAGCAACAAGTCTTCTGCTTGTTAGCCAATGAAGGATAGAAGATAAATGAAAAGCAAAACAACTACAACAGTTCACAAGCTAAATAGTCCATTGATTTAGGTTACTGAGCACTTGAAGGTCAAACTGTTATAGAGCGATTGGTTCCTCACAACGACAACTTCTAAGCTTTCGAAAAAGCGGTTAAATCCAATATCCAATATCCTACATCTTTTTCATGAGCAAGTATAAACCAATTGATTTATTTGCGCTCGATTCTCATTCCTTCGGTATGGTTCCAGGTATTTCTCAGTGTCCATTTGATGGTAGTCTACCTATTCGAATGAACTAATTCTAGTCAGTTGACAGCGATTCATGAAATTGTATGTCACGTGACTTAGATGAGTACAGTTGTTTCAGGGCAATAGGGTTTCTGGATACCAGTAGCTATCACATTACCAGATCGGATATCAGTTAGTTTCAACGTGGAGAATATTAGGGAAAATAGTTTATTGTTGATCAAAAGAAGACTTCAGAACGAAGTAAATAAATAGATAATTTAGTTTATTAATTGGCAGTGAAGGTAGTGTGAGAGGATCTAATTGTAAGCGAGGAAGAGGAGGCTGAAAAAGTAATCGAAGTAGATTGTGCCCAGAAAGATGAACTGATTGAGGTAACATTGCAACTACCACCTCCTGTTTTTGGCCAAGCAGCTGTTGGACGTTCAGTACTGACTTAGCATGTGTGCATGTGTGGACTAGGGATGGAAAATCCTCAAATTTGGGTTATTTGTTAACAAATGATCGGCTCTTGGTCGATGATGTCCATGTTCACACACCAGTAAGTAGTAGAGACCATGGAGGAGTCATATTTTTCATGGATATAAACGAAACACGCAGGTGGGAGCTATACTAGAGCAAGTTCAACGCGCGTAAGAGAGCATCTTTTACATGCATCATGGCCGTGGAACTGTTGAAGGCTAACAGTAAATGATCACCGGCAAACAGTAAGAGACATCATTTAGAATGCTGTTCTAATCAATCTACCTCAGGCACATAGCACACCGGGAGAATGAAGAACTTTGGTTAAGCGAGTCACTGAACGCCTGCTCTAGAAGAAAACTAGAGCCTGGCTCATGTGGAAGGGCTCACTGGAGGATTACGACTGTGGATCTCACTCGGCATTCAGAAACAGATGCAATGCCAAGGTTCGAAGTGATAGGTGACACTTCCAGACAAAGATTACTGCCAAAAGACAGGAAAACTGAAAATATCTGTTAGGCTTCATGACTAATAAAGCGTACGAACCAGGGCGTTTGTTCCCATTCAGGTCTAAATGGGAAAGAACTTGCTAGATCTTTAGGGTTATCTCCACCGGCCAGTTAAATAAGGTACATGCACGTTCAGAGTACCACTCAAACCTAGTGCCAGCTAATGACCTAGGGATTACGTGACCTACATCTGGCTTAGTACTAAGAAGACTCAAATCCTTGTGCCCAAGAAAGTCCCTATGATGTGACAATAGTGGCCCTATGTAGCTGAAACAGTGTACAGAAGCACTCACTTCACCACTCTGTGACCTGTTCAGGCATTTTTTGGAATCTCACTAACTCTCAGAGGAATGGAAACAAGCTACTCTCCCTATCGTTCGTAAGCGATAGGAAAGATTCAGCCTTTTACATATCAGCCTCATGACTAACAGTAATGGAAAAACTGATGAACGAATAGATGAGGGAGTACATGGATAACAACTACGTACTCCATGAAACTGAACACAGATTTAGGAAAGTTATGTATTGCGTATCACATCTTCTCATAGCATGGAATAGCACGACAACCTACTGGGACCGAAAAATACCGGTTCGAGTATCATTACCTGACGCCGATTAAGTTTTCAACATAGTACCTCGTAACTGCGAAAGTTGCGAAATTGGGTTTCACTGATTCACTTCTATCTTAGCTCAAAGACTACTTTTAGAATAGAACTTTCTTACCAAGGTAAACAGAATGCATGAGAGCTGGAGAGTCTTAACATCTGGATTTTCACATGTGGTCCGTATTGGATCGACTCCTCTCCCTAATATCTACTAACGACTTGTGAGACAAAATAGGCTCATCACCTTTTATATACGCAGATGATGTGAAGATTGGGAGGAAGGAGGTTTAACTGAGCTTCGAAAGGTTGTTACATCGGTTGAGGAATGGGCAGTGGAAAACCAGTTAAAGCTCAAATAGTCAAAATGTCGCATCATGAACATTTTGTCCAACAAGTCCCAAATGCCTCCTCAGAGGGCGAATTGATCTAATAACTACAAAAAGCCAGGACACTGGTCCAAACCCAATAAGGGGTGCAGCTAAGGCCAACGCCAATCTCCACTTCATACAAAGGCAACTTGAACAACAACCCCACAACTGTTTCCACCTCCCTTTTAAACACACTCGCGCCCACACCTTCACGTTCACAACTTCGTCACACTTCCTTTCCCCAAAAGAAACGCAAACCTCCAGGATCGTGTACGCGGACAAGCAACTGAATGGGTGATGGCGTTAACTAATAAACCCTATGCAGATCGATTCCAAAACTTGAGATTATTCCCTCTGAATTACAAGAGAGGTCATCTGACATTGGCATTGTTCACCTCAAGTCATCCTAACAAGATCATATTACAGAACCATCGACACCACGCCCCTCCAGACAATCATCGAAAAATTTCATATCAAATGTGAACACTCAGGTTCATGCATACTTTTTCTGATTATTATTTGCTGCAACGTGGAACACTAGACCAGCCGAGGTGACCGTAGCCTCTCCAAAGGATACCGTAAAGAAAAGACTTGATAAACACGTACTAACATACAGATTATCATCAGGCTCTTGGGCCAACTGTGCCTAATGCGTTTCTTGAGACCGGCTGGTCGTTATAGGTGACATTTCCTCAGATCACTAACCCAATCTACCTCGATTATTTTCTCTGCCTCCTCTTCCTCGCTTACATTTAAATCCTCTAACATTACCTTCACTACTAATTAATAAACTAAATTATCTATTGATTTACTTCAATATACAATATCCAATATCTTTTTCACGAGCTAGTGTAAACCAGTTGATTTCTTTGCGCTCGATTCTTGTTCTTTCACTCCGGTTCCAGATGTTCGGTAGTGTCCAGTGGATGGAGGTCTAGCCACTCGACTGTCTAATTCTAGTCAGTTGGCAGTTGGTTATGAGTTTGTATGTCTCGGGATTTGAATGAAACGTTTGTTTCAGGTCAGTAGGGTTTCTGGATAACAGCAGCTATCACATTACCAGACCGGAGATCAGTTAGTTGCAATGTGGAGAGTAAAAGGATAATAAGGATAAAATTCTAATGCTAATATGAATGAAATTTCAGAACTAAGTGATAAATAGATAAATTTAGTTTGTTAATTGATAGTGTATATTGTGAGGGAGGACCGTAGTGTAAGCAAGAGGGAGGAAACAGAGATGATAGGCGAGATATATTCAGTACGTGATCTGAAGAGATCGCGATGATAACAAGTAGCAGGTCTCAAGATATGCATCATGAACAGCTTGTCCAAGAGGGAGATGACAGTCCGTATGTGAGTACGTGATTATCAAGTCTCTTCTTAAAGCAGTCTAATGAGCGGGCTGTGGTCACCTCGGCTGGGACAGCATTCCAAGTAGCGACGACTTTCAATAAGAAAAAGTGTGCACGAATATGAGTATTCGCTCTTTGATGTGCAATCCTTCAAGGACTGCCTCGGGGGGAGTGGTGGTGATGCATCGTTAACATGCTCTTCTTGGGATGGTTTGGCATGTCTAGTATGTTGTACGCCATAATCATATCACCTCTGATCCTCCTGTAACTCAGTGGGAATAATCTCAGCTGCTGGAGTCTATCTTCGTAAGGTTTCTTTTTCAACCCTATCACCCATTTGGTTGCTCGTCTCTGCACTCGATCCAAGAGATTTATGTCTCTTTTAAGCAGAGAGGGTGCGATGACATTTTGAACCTCCAGGTGTGGGCGCGCGTATGTCTTAAATAGTGTCAAAAATAATTGCGGGGTGATGGCACCAAGATGTCTTCGCATAAAGTGAAGGGTCGTATTTGCCTTGGCTGCGTCCCCTACATAGTTTGGACTCGTGTGGAGGCTTTCTGTGGTTATTAAACGAAGATTGCGCCCTGAGTAGACATTTGGGAGCGGACTTTCATTGAGGGTGTAGATCGTTTGTGTCGTGTAACGCAGAACATGCATGACGTGGCACTTCGTTTGGTTGAGTTTTAAACCGTTTTATACTGCTCACTCCTCAATAGACGTAAGGTCCTTTTGAAGCTCAGTCAAATCCTCTTCGCTTCTGATAGACCTCCAGATCTTCGCATCGTCTGCGTAGGTCAATGCCGGTGAGCTAACTGAGCCTAACAGGTCGTTAATAAATATCAGGAAGGGAAGTGGGCTTAGGATGGTCTCCTGTGAAACTCTCGATGTGGACACTGGCCAGCTCGCGTGCACTCTACACTCTGCCTTTCCGAAACCCGTGTTGAGCATCATGGATTATTTTATTCTTGTTCATGTACTCCATCATTTGTTCGTCCACCAGCCCTTTCATTACCTTTGATAGTATTGGTAGTAATGAGACTGGTCTGTAACAGGATGGGTCCTTTATATCTCCTTCTTTGAAGACTGTAGAGAGAGTAGATCGTTTCCATTCAGCTGGAAGTTGGTGTGACTCCAGTGAATGCCTGAACAGGTCACATATTGGTGAACAGAGGACTTCTGCACATTGTTTCAAGACTATGGGGGCGAATTCTGTTACAACCTGTTGACTTACCTGGGTGTAAGGACTTCAGTTTCCTTAGTACTAAGTCAGGAGTGATACGGATGTTCCCTAAGCCTTCAGCTGGCAATAGGTTGGCGTAGTACTCTGAACATGTGGGCGCCTGGTTTAACCGCTCAGAAAAGTTAGTGTTGAAGATCTCGAACATCTCTAGGTTGGTGAGATCTTCCCCGTTCGGTCCTTTCAGAGAACACAACCCTTGATTAGTAGGTTTTCTTTTAGACATGAAACGGAACAGATGCTTCGGGTTTGCCTGTAATTTGGCAGCTGGCTTCATTTGAAGTTGTCTCCTATCACTTCAAACTTTGGTATTGCATCTGTTTCTCAATGCCAAGTAAGAACTGAGATCGGAATCCTTCAAGGAGACCTTCCACTTGTGCCAGGCTCTCCTCTTCGCCTGTAGCAAGCGTTCAATGCCGCGCCTAACTCAAGTTATCGTCCTGTGTGATTGTTTCGTTTATGATCATGTTAAACAAGACTGTGCCATGGTCACTACTACCTATTGGTGCGCGGACGTGAACATCCTGAAACAGGAGCTGGTCACTAGTTTACAGATAATCCAGGTTTGAGGACTTCCCTTCCTTAGTCCACCTAGTGGCACCGCATACGTGCTCAGTCAGCCCAGAGCTTCTAATGGCTGTACCAAGTTGTCTTTGGAACCAACCAGTGGGAGTTATACTCTGATTGCTGAGATTTAAAGATGGGGTATTGAAATCTCCAGCTAAGAGTATTTGATCAAACCCCAGGAGTGGCAGTTGCAGTATTACCTCAATCAGTTTGCTTTTCTGGGCCTTAGTACCCGAAGGAGGTCGGTAGATCCCTCCAATCAAGTATTTCGTGCCATTCGAGTGGGAACGACACCAATATGATTCTATCACCTCAGTTAGTTGGGATTCGTATAGTCGATCTGCTTTTAAGTGGCTATATATATATATATATATATATATATATATATATATATTTATATATATCCACTCCACCTCCAGTTTGGTGTTCCCTATCGCTTCGGAAGAGTGTCATGCCTGGCAAGCTCACTTCTGCGTCTGCAGTGTCAGGGGATAGCCATGTTTCAGTTAGGAATACGATCTTCAGATTCATCTGAGAGCAAGTTTTGCTGATTTCTAACAACTTACCCCTTAATCCTCTTATGTAGCTATAGAGGCACTTGGTGGCTTGTATCAGCACCTGGTGCACTTCTGCAGAAGCAGCCGCTGTCGGATTTTCTTACAAGTAATTCAAACCGAGTTGGCCAGTTCTGTGGGAACTGGCCTCTGCAGGTTTCTTGCCTGTGCAGTGAGTTCAATCGTGTCTTGTGCCAGCGGTTGTTGACCTAGGTTAACTGTTAGTTTTGTGAGTTCATTGTGGCCTCCCTGCTGTTGTCTCACAGATCAAGGTCGGCTTTCGCAACACCTGATGTGGCTAGACAGATCGTTCCTTGCACTGTTCCAAGCTTGTAGTGTATCAGTCAGGTCTCCCCAGTTCCTGAATGTCACAGCCATCAGGCGCGGCGACTTGATGGACGTAAGGTGTGATGGGCGGGACGATCTAGAAATGCAAACAGCCATCGTGGTGTGATGGGCCAGGCTACGTGATAGCCATCACCACTGTCGCACATCGTGCACGTGAGTCTCCTCCAGGTTACCGTCATGTTAATTAATTAAGATAATTAAGATACGAGACACACAAAAAAGGATTTAGGAAAGAAGAATTTAGTAGTATATAATACAACTACAAGGAATAGAATCTGAAAATACTCCGAAATGGAAACTATGCCTTAGACCGTATTAGTAAGTAACTTTGCGTGTATCTTGTAACTTGTCCACATGTCCCCTGTGTTTGTGAGTGAGTGAATGTATGTATGCTGCCGAAGCAACTAGAAAAAGAGCAGTTGAATGAGGCAGCCAGACTTACCGCCAGACCTGCTGACTTGGAATGGTTCCGTTTCCCAGAAATTGTTTTCAGATTGTCGACCAGTGAATGGAAACAACTTTGTATAGCTTCGGGGGTGATAAAGTATCCAGAAAATGGATTGTTTCCCGTAACTGGAAGAAAGTCGGCGTTCTGAAGTCTTCTTTTGATCAAAAATAAACTATTTTCCCTAATATTCTCCACGTTGAAACTAACTGATATCCGATCTGGTAATGTGATAGCTACTGGTATCCAGAAACCCTATTGCCCTGAAACAACTGTACTCATCTAAGTCACGTGACATACAATTTCATGAATCGCTGTCAACTGACTAGAATTAGTTCATTCGAATAGGTAGACTACCATCAAATGGACACTGAGAAATACCTGGAACCATACCGAAGGAATGAGAATCGAGCGCAAATAAATCAATTGGTTTATACTTGCTCATAGAAAAAATATTGGATATTGGAAGCGGATCTAATATAAAATGTCCGCTATAACCCTAGCTTCTGAAGGTCGTGTATGCGGAAAGTTTATTTAACCGGACAGTTACTTTATTGCACGACTTTCGTGAATGTTTAGCAGCGGTAGGTCGTTTCATTTTCTTCTCTATCTCCAAGGGCTTCTTCCAGCGTCAGGTTTAAGTATGAAGAATTTTGTTATGAGATAGTAATACATCTAAGTTTCTTCACGAGAAATACTTTCATTTTCATGGTGAATGTATTCAGGTTGCATAAATATTTTTTATAAGATTTCAATATGAGACCAAGCCACATTTTACTGAAACGTTTGTGAAAATAATGACTCCCTATTTATTAGCGAGACCGGTCTCTTTTTGAAAACTTTATTGTCATTCCTATCATCAACCGTTGTGTGAAATTTAATTAGTTTTTGAGCATTTCAAGTAAAATCTCCAAACTTTATGTAAAACCCAGAACTTCCTCAACATTTAAACTAATTTAATTGAAAGACATTGATTGTGGTGGTTTCGCTATTTGAGCTGGGCGATTTAGTTGTGAAGCTTTGGTTGTTCTTTAAACATCATCAACGCGAACTTCATGAAGAGGCATAGTTTTTGAACTTCTCTCCTCGACTTCTATTTGCAGTTTGTGCTGATTTTTAGAAGAAAAATGAAAACTCCACAACTAATACATCCACTATCTCGAAAGTCACTGGATTGCATTAATAAAACGTTAAGAGTTCTTGTTTTTGGGGAAAATCCAGATTCTCGTCTCAGTAGTCTGTTTATATGAGTGAGTTGCGTGTTTACTTTCCTTCATATTGCTGAATGCATCCATCATTATAGCCTCTTAATCTTTTTATACTTCAGAAAATTATTTTGACCAATGGTTTTCGTTTGATTTTTTATTTAACATTACACAAGTTTTCTCATTTTGTCAGATAAAATACTGCTTTGTTTTCTTTTCACATACAGATTTTAATGAAATCCCTTTACGTTTAACAATAGCTTATCATGGTGTTCACCAAAACAATATTACCAGTTGCAGTTTTTCAAATTGTGGTCGATTCTTCGCTTTCGTTGATGAACCACAAATTGTCGTAGGTTACTATGTAGATGACTTGCTGTAAGTTTTTCGAGTCCTTATATTCATATATGTTGTAACTGGAATGTTTTATTTGTTAATTTGAATATTCCATTTCGTTTTTATAAATCTCATATGGAAATGTTTTTTTTTGTTGTTGTCACTTTCGTGCTTACTTTCAAATTCTTCATAAAAAATAATGTTCGTTTAATCTTACAGTGAACATATTCGTTCGTTTTAAAGAAGAGTCATCATTGTTAGCTAACACAATAGACTTATTACTTAAAAGTCTTAAAGAATACTTCTTCTGAACGATCTCCCCTTCATTTAAGCATTTGATAAGAATTACAATTAACCCCGAAACATATGATAAATCAAAGCCGACTACATAAATTTTACAGTTATACAACTAGTTTATGTATATGTGTAACTATGTCGTGCAATTTATAAGCTCATATTCAAAATGGACACATACTTAAAAGATACTGAACGAAACTGATCACATCAATATATATGCAAAAACAGTAATTAAATAGTGCATCTACACCGTTCTTTGACTTCCCTTATTCATTAACAATTTAATGTCATATTTATTCACTCTATCCTACACTAATCATCGATTCAATGATTCAATTAGCTACTATAAAATCTTTAACTAAGGCTTTTAGAAGGTATTTTTTTTAAAAGGAATCAATGTCTGTTCTGCGTTGTATCTGTCTGTCTGCCTGTCTGTCTGTTTTCAAACAATCGAAGACTAAGTAGCGTATAACTAATCTGCCCTACTCATAAACACAACTTACAGCCACACAGTATCGAATTCTCTGACCGCTTTTAATGCATTCTTAAATTTTCAGTTTTTCTTCAGTTATTGTCAATTAATGTATATTAGGTTGATAATCAATCAAATTCCTTACTAAACTACTCAAATGAAATGTTCAAAAATTTTAATCTGATTCTACATTATCTGTAAATCTACAAATTTCACAGATTGCCCCCCCCCCCCGATTGTTCTAGTGATTAATAACAATAGTAATAATAATAATAATAATAATAATAATAATAATGAATTTCAAAATCTGTTTTCTACATCATGGGGTGATCTTAATGACACGCGTCCAGTAATTCTTTAAGCTGCACTGCATCTCTTGTTATCCTATGTCATATTATGTGTATACCATATGTTATATGCTTTGTTATACTGCTGCTATATATACAACTGAAGGTTTCCCATGAGACCATAGGTTCGCTTTGAACATTGTGGATGGCTTGGTATTGTTTTGGCAAGTGTTGCTAACAGTCCATATACAAAATTGGTTAGGAGGGCGACCGATTTCATTGATACTAGTGGTTGTTTTGCTACATTCCCTAGGGCCATTGTTATTGGGATGCTGTATTACATATCACCATTGCTCATAATAATGCGTTTGACAGTCATGTAAGCGGGATAGGTCGAAATGGCCTGTTCACGCGGTGTATATTGATTGACGCGATCATGGATTGGAAATAATCACTATATATGTACTAGTGTATATAAATGGTGTGAATGGTCCACTAGGGTGTCAGATACCTCCTGTGTGGTTGCACCACGAGATTGAGCCGAAATGTTCACGGTGAAATGTTAACACATGGCCAATCTCCTTGGTTCTCCTGAAAACCAATGTAATATTACCCTTGCCAATAGAGGGGTTAATTTATATAATTGCGAATACTAGCAATTCCTCAGTCAGTCAGTCAGTCAGATGCAACGTAGAACTTTGTACATAAGTACATCAGTTCATGTTGCCATACCACATCAGCACAGAGAAGTAATCGTCAATTCAAATCCAATAGTAGAAGAGTTAGTAAGGGAATTAGAAGTAATCGGAGAGGTTAGGATTAGAAGATACTATTCAAGAAGTATGATTCAGTGAGAAAAGTTTAGAAAGTCAAAACTAGAGGGGTTGAAGAACCCAGAAGATTAGGATTTGAGAGAACACAAAGAATAAATGCACCGGCGCCATTGCGAACGATTTTGAGCCATGTCATTCAAGGTCTCTAACCATCGATTATTATCATCTCGTGGACCCCCACCAGGTATTCGACAATTACCGACATGGCTAAGTCCACTCGTCAATGACTTCATGGATTTGTGCCATGTTTTGGTTTGGCCGCCCCTAACTTTCTTCCAACCTAGCAATTCCTCATCTACATTTGTTTGTTTAACTAAGATCAATAATCCCTTAGTGTAAACTAAACATTTTAATAATCTTCACAATATCTTCCTCTTCAACATACTTAATTATTTATTACTTTCATTCTCTTCTACACAGATCCACATGTTTAGATGAAAATAATTTCAAACCAACATTATCATCTCATTGTCAAACATCGAATTTATTATCAGATGAAGAAATTATTACCAATACAGAATCATCACCAACAACAACAACAAATTTATCAACAGATACTATTAGTAATTGGAAAATATTAACATCAGAACTGTTACATGGTGATACATTACCTGTAAATATGAAACCGATATTTCGTATCAAAACTAACGATGATGTGATTAGTATGACTTTTGCCAGTGGTGATAGTTCATTTTGTCGATTGCCTCATCGTGCAAATAAACGTCGTTCATCTATTGTTCGTGAATCACAAGTTTCATTACTATTGTTAGGTTTAGCATCTGGTGTTATTGAAGTATACAATGTATTTAGTTTAGTATCAAGTTCTCCGCGTAAGTTTTGTTTTATTTTTTTAAAAAAAATGATATTCAACCATTTTTTCTCCCTCGTTACCTATTTGAGTCAGTCAATCAGTCAGTCAGTTGCAACGTAGAACTTCATACGTATGTACATAAGTTCATGTTGCCATACCACATTAGCACAGAGATGCAGATGTCAAATCAAATCCCATAGTGATAGAGATAGTAGAGGTATTAGTGGTAATGAAGAAGACTAGGGTTCGAAGATATTATTCAAGAAGTATAATTCAGTGAGATAAGGTTACAAAGACAAAGGTAGAGGTGCTGACGATTCCAGAAGATTAGGATTTGATAGAGCACAACGAATGGATGCACTTGGGCCATTGAAAACGATTTTGAGCCATATCGTTCAAGGTCTCTAACCACCGGTGACTTTCGTCTCGCGGACCCCAACCAGGTAGCCTACATCTACCAACATGAATCAGTCCACTAGTCAGTGACTTCATGGAACATGTAGTTTAGAACGGGGTTTAAGGAGACCAGGAACGACGTTTCGCGAACTCGCATCGTCTGCACTAGCTGTGCACTGTGATAAATGAGTGTGAGAAGAGTTAGTCATGGAGATAAGAGAGGTATGTGTGGGTGTAGGAAGCGTTTGATTTTGACCAATTTGGTCTCTCGTGCTGTTACGGGTATGAGGGCAGTTGTCACTTCCCGGCTGCCCACACACCGTGGAAGTTTGTTTCTTGAGGGACCTGAAAAGGAAGGTAGATTAGTGTTAATCTTAGAGACCTGGTTGCGTGACCGCAGAGTCCAAGAGACAACTGCTTGAGGCCGGTCACACACGGCCTTTTTATGAAAGGTTTTTTGAGTATTAGCTCCGCTCTTGAAAACCCTTCGTGGGCACCCTTACCGCCGGAGACGGAAATCCGTGAGGTAGGGTGAGGTGTGACCTTTTTAGGGTCGACCTTTTCTAACCCTTCCTTCCTAGTGAGAAGGCAGCATCGCTACAGATGCTGGTTGTCCGAGGGAAACACCTTACTGCTGCTGTCACACTTCTCTGCAGTCAGCAGTACGACTTCGCTCTCAGACCTTGAGTAGCTGCTTTTAGTCTCATCTTTCTCCAGTCGACTTGCCTGACATGGTAGATCCTTCAGGAACATATGTTCCAGCCAATATAGGTCGGTTGGGTCATCACGATAGGCAAGCCCGACCACCACGTCAAGGTAGCAGCTTCGGTCGGGTATTGTGTATTTAGTTTGACTATAAAACTATAAAACATAGTTTCATAGAAATGAAGATGAAAAAGTGTTTCATTGGAGTGTTTTTTAATTTTATACGACAACCGAATTAGTTCTGCTAAGGTTAATAACAAGTTTTATAACAGTAGTGTGAATTCTAACACTAACCGAGCTGGGGTTAGGCGCATAAACAGCACATATCTTAGTCATTACTTATCATAACGTGCTTTATTTGTTAGGAATGGGTTTAGAGAAAGCTATAGGTAACCAAAACAAGACCAACTACTTTTACTTTGTGAAGTTGTTTTAAAAAAAATCTGATGCATTTGTTCCATGCACATCTTGAGATATATTTTTTTTATCTAAAAACGACGTATGGTCCGATAAATGAGTTGTGACAATGATTGTAGTAAAAAGATTTGCAGGGTATTGCAGTGAAATGTTTAAAACTAGTGTATGATTCTATAGTATTCGTCAATCGATTTATTGCCGACGGCCTGCTGACTGACGAAATCTCGGCATGGATACAGAAGGCTCAATTGGCTTTTGCCAACCTGCGTCACTTATGGCGTAGGCGTGATATCCGTTCTCTAATCAAAGGACGAGTGTACTGTGCAGCAGTTCGCTCCGTTCTCCTATATGGCTGTGAAACATGACCATTGAGAGTAGAAGATATTCGTAGGTTACTGGTTTTCGATCATAGGTGTCTTCGAAGCATTGCTCGTATACCGTGGAACAAGCGAGTAAGCAATGCTGTCGTTAGGAAACGAGTACTAGGCAAGGATGGCAGATCAATCGATGAAGTATTGAAACTTCATCAGTTGAGGTGGTTGGGACATGTGTTGCGTATGCCGAACCACCGACTGCCTCGACGAACTCTGTTTTGTGGTGTAGGAATAGGTTGGAAGAAAGTTAGGGGCGGCCAGACCAAAACATGGCGGAAATCCATGAAGTCATTGACGAGTGAACTTAGCCATGTCGGTAATTGTCGACTACCTGGTTGGGGTCCGCGAGATGATAATAATCGATGGCTAGAGACCTTGAATGACATGGCTCAAAATCGTTCGCAATGGCGCCAGTGCATTTATTCTTTGTGTTGTCTCAAATCCTAATCTTCTGGATTCTTCAACACCTCTAGTGTTTACTTTCTAAACTTTTCTCATTAAATCATACTTCGTGAATAATATCTTCTAATTCTAACCTCTCCGATTACTTCTAATTCCCTTACTACCTCTACTACTATTGGATTTGATTTGACATTTGCGTCTCTGTGCTGCTGTGGTATGGCAACATGAACTGATGTACTTACGTACGAAGTTCTATGTTGCATCTGACTGACTGACTGATCATACCTCTTAGATCAGCCTTACTTTATCACTACAGTTTCTGTATACACTCTGTCGACAATTATGAGTTTTGTCAGTTACAATGTAGGATTTCGTACGTACGTAGATTAGTTCAAGTTGCTATACCACATTAGCACACAGAGATCGAATAATCCATTCGAATCCCATAGTGGTATAGATAGTAGAAGTATTATCGGTACTGGAAAAAGATTAGGGTTCAAAGATATTATTCAGGAAGTATAATCCAGTAAAATAAGTTTAAACAGAGAAAGATAGAGAGGTGATGAAGAATTCGGAATATTAGAATTTGAGAGGATATAAAGAATGGATGCACCTGCGCCATTTCAAACGATTCACAGTATCTAACCATCGGTTACTATTGTCTCGCCGATCCCAACCAGGTAGTCTATACTTACCAACATGACTTAGTCTACTTGTCAATGACTTCATGGATTTGTACTGTGTTTTGGTTTGGCCACCCCTAACTTTCTTCCAACCTACTCCTACATCACAAAACATAGCTCGTCGAGGCAGTCGGTCGTTGGGCATTCGTAGCACATGTCCCAACCACTTCAACTGGTGAAGTTTCAACACTTAATTTGTTAATGTGTCATCCTTATGTAGTACCCGTTTCCTAACACAAGCATTGCTTACTTGATAGTCCCGATGTGGTGTGAGCTACTTATAAGTAGTATATGACGTGAGCGTCAACGTAATGTCTGGCAGCGGGAGATGGGGGAAGATCAAGAAAGGAAGAGTTAGAAAACAATGGAATTTGTATGAAACGCATGAATAGTGACAATGGATTGATGTTTTGTAACAGGAACAGTCCAGTTCGATATGATGAACTGATATTTTGTAAATTAACGATTTACGATATGGTTTTCCAATTTTACTGAGTAACTCTGTAGTTTCGCTAAATACAATTCGGTTGCCCCACCTGTGTTCTCTTTCACTACACCGGGATGTACGAGCAATACTTCGGAGACACCTATGATTGAAACCCAGTAACTTGCGAATATCTTCAATTTGACTGGCCATATTTCACAGTCATAGAATAGGACGGAGCAGTAGACTCATCCTTCGGTGGGTGGTAGACAGATTTCTCGTCAACACCATAAGTGACTCATATTGGCAAAAGCCAATCAAGCCTTCTTTATCCGTGCTGAGATTTCATAAGACAATAGGCCATCAGTACTGATGAAACAGTCAAAATACTCACTTGTTTCACTCCCTATCACTAGTTCAGGTGCCAATCCCATAGCTATATTTTGCATTTCGACGTTGGAAAATCACATCCTAAACATGATTCCATTGTAGCTTAGCATGGTCAGAAAAGACTCTGCATTTTGACATTGTCTTCATGAACATCAATTTTTTAAATCTCAGTATTTTGCTTAACAATAACTTGTTTTTTGTTTTTTCTGTAAAATCTTCCATCTCTTCATAGATACTCCTAAATATATTTTAACAGATGATTGTACACTTGTATATCTATTATCAGCTGCTACAGATGGTAGTCTACGTATTGGTTCAGTACATCGTGGTGGTGAAGTAAGATTATGGGATTTATGGGATGATGGTAATATGTATGGAAAATTACGACATAAATTTACTATTCCACCAACAAATTCTCTGCTTCATAATCAGCCATATTATAATCATGAAATTCAAGGTGAAGCATGTACATTTGCATGGCATCCATTTGGTAGGCATATATTCTTAGCTGGTGAACGTGGTCATGCTGTAGTACTTAATGTAAGATAATAATTTTCGATTGTTATTTTAATTGTAGATTTATTGAACAGATAAAGGTAGGTGATCTTCTCGCATACTGTTAGAATTATCAGTAAGGGTAGTTGTCACTTCTCCTCGGCTGTTACACTATGAAAATATATTTCTTCTTAGGTCTCAACGACCTGAAAGCATGATCACACAGAATCCAACACAAATTCGTCAATTGCAAACTCCAAAGATCTTTTCAACGGAGGTGAAAATCTGTAGAGTAAGCCTATCATAGTATGACATTTTTAGGGTTGAACTTTTCTCTATTCCTTTCCTTTACTTATGAGAAGATGGTATTACCACAGATGCTAGCTGTCTGGGAGAGATACCTTTTGCCACTGTCATACCCATCAGTATAACTTCGTCCTCTGACCTGCTACTTCCTGCATAAACGTTTCTCTAGCTGACCTAGTAGGGTCTTAACGAACAAGTATTTCAGCTAGTATAGCTCGATTAGATCATTACAATATTCAGACCTGTCTTATATATTAAAGTAGCGGTTACGGTCAAGTTTAAGTTTAAAATGTAAATAGAAATGAAACTTTAGCATATCTAACAATATTAAATGCATAAGAGCTTAACTGGGTATGGGCAACTTGGTCTGTAATTCATTAACAATAACTTAAGGCAGTTGAAACATAACAATAGTTTGTTTTTGCATTATAGTATAATTTAGATCGTTATTTTACATTGAAATCGTGAATAAATCATTTTTAGATAGTAGAGTATGGCTCATGCTCATACCTATCCATGACTCTCGCACCTCACGGGATTCGAACCCAGCACCTTGGGCCACTGAGTCAGTATCTAACGCGGTGTTAATGTCTAACTTCGATCAATTCATGGTCTTGCGCGACCTCATAAATTTTTTTTACCTTACTTATCACTGTCCAGGCTGATTACTCATTAATTGAGTTTAGAAGATCCGTTCATACATATGTGATTAATACAGCTAAACATTTTTGGATTGAGCGACTATGTGAAATAATCAGCCATTCGATGATGACCCAGACTTTTTGGCATCCTCAGGGATTAAAGTGTTCAACCTGCGGTCACCAAGTGGCGCGATTACACCTCACCACATCTAATTCTATTTGAGCAGTTGGGTAGTAGTAGTGTAGTGAAGGAGAACACAGGTGGGGCAACCGGATTGTATTTAACGAAGATTACAGAGTTACTCAGTAAAATAGGAAAACCATATCATAAATCGTTAGTTTGCAAAATATCAGTTCTTCATATCAAACTGGACTGTTCCTGTTGCAAATCCAAATCAATCCATTGTCACTATTCATGCGTTTCATACAAATTTCATTGTGTTCTCCGCTCTTCCTTTCTTGATCTTCCCCCATCTTCTGCTGCCAGACATTACGTTGACACTCACGTCATATACTACTTATAAGTAGCTCACACCACAGTAGTAGTAGTAGTAGTGTCATTAGCCCTCATGTTGCTCATACTCAAGTAAACCTAGTAAATAAGTTAATTTGATGAATGAACTGTGGCTTTGTTTCTTTCATCAAGGCTGAATCTCCTTTTACTCGAATTGCTTATATACGATCTGGTCATTATCATCGAATATCAGTGGCAAAATTTTCTAAAGATGGCAGTTTATTAATTACTGCTTCATATGATTCATGTTGTGCTGTATGGTCTGTACCAGAATATCAATGTTTACATCGTTTTTGGTAAGTAATTTATGATCAATAGAAAAAAAAACTATACTCGTTTAACAGTTAGTATTATATGTATGTCTTTGTTGTTGTTGTTGGATTCGGAGGTGTATGAAGGATTTGATTTTGACCAATTCGGTCTCTTGTGCTGTTACGGGTATGAGGGCAGTTGTCACTCTTTCCGGCTGCCCACACCGTGGAAGGTTGTTTCTTGAGGGACCTGAAAAGGAAGGTAGATTAGTGTTGGTCTTGAAGACCTGGGTGCGTGACCGCAGAGCCCAGAGGACAACTGCTTGAGGCCGGTCACGCACGGTCTTTTTATGAAAGGTTTTTTTAGTATTAGCTCCACTCTTGAAAGCCCTTCGTGGGCACCCTTACCGATGGAGACGGAAATCTGTGAAATAGGGTGAGGTGTGACCTTTTTAGGGTCGACCTTTTCCAACCCTTCCTTCCTCGTGAGAAGGCAACATCTCAGCAGACGCTGGTTGTCCGAGGGAAACACCTTACTGCTGTCGACGAAATCTCGGCACGGATATAGAAGGCTCGATTGGCTTTTGCCAACCTGCGTCACTTATGGCGTAGGCGAGATATCCGTTTGCTGACTAAATGACGAGTGTACTGCGCAGTGATTCGCTCCGTCTTACTTTATGGCTGTGAAACATGGCCAATGAGAGTAGAAGATACTCGTCGGTTATTGGTTTTCGATCATAGGTGTCTTCGAAGCATTGCTCGTATATCGTGGGACACCTGAGTGAGCAACGTTGTTATTAGGAATCGGGTGCTAGGTAAGAATGGCAGATCAATGGATGAAGTGGTGAAACTTAATCAGTTGAGGTTGTTGGGACACGTGTTGCGTATACCTAACCACCGACTACCTCGTCGAGCTTTGTTTTGTAGTGTAGGAATAGGTTGGAAGAAAGCTAGGGGCGGCCAAACCAAAAGGTTGCAGAAATCCATGAAGTCGTTGACGAGTGAACTTAGAGCCATGTCGGTAATTGTCGACTACCTACCTGGTTGGGGTCCGCGAGATGATAATAATCGATGGCTAGAGACCTTGAATGACATGGCTCAAAATCGCTCGCAATGGCGCCAGTGCATTTATTCTTTGTGTTCTCTCAAATCTTAATCTTCTGGATTCTTCAGCACCTCTAGTTTTTACTTTCTAAACTTTTCTCACAGAATCATACTTCTTGAATATTATCTTCTAATCCTAACCTCTCCGATCACTTCTAATACCTTTACTACCTCTTCTACTATTGGATTTGAATCGACAATTATATCTCTGCTGATGTGGTATGGCGACATGAACTGATGTACTTACGTACGAAGTTCTACATTGCAACTGACTGACTGACTGACCTTACTGCTGTCACACCTCACTTCAGTCAGCAGTACGACTTCGCTCTCAGACCTTGAGTAGCTGCTTTTAGTCTCATCGTTCTCCAATCGATCTGCCTGGCATGGTAGAACCTTCAGGAACATATGTTCCAGCCAATATAGCTTGGTTGGGTCATCGTGATAGGCAAGCCCGACCACCATGTCAAGGTAGCAGCTTCGGTCATATCTGGAATCACATCTTTGCTGCCTAATCTTCTCTATTACTGCTAATAATTCTACTATCGCTATCTTTCTTGGATTCGAAGTGACAGTTGCGTCTCTGTGCTGATGTGATATGGTAACCTGAACTGATGTACTTACGTACGAAGTTCTGCGTTGTATCTGTCTGTCTGTTGGATTCTCTGACACACAATTTGTTGACTGTTCCGTATTGCTAAATATGAAGCGCTTGAATTTCGAACACACACACACAGAAGCAAAAACTTGGTGGTGGAGAGTTCTAGCTAATGAAGCCTGTTGCCCTATTTACTTGAGAGTTGATCTTCAACAAATGTGAATCGTATCAGTAGTATGCACTTTATTTATGCTTCTAACATAATATGCATAAGAACTGGTAAAATGTTTTTAGTTGTCTTTGCATTTGTACTTGTTTTTTTTTAACATCTCAGGGCTTTTGAATTACTCGACCATACTCATTAATTACAATTCAACTTTATTACACTACCTAAGCATTCTCCGTATTGCTTCGTAATAAATCATACAAGCTAACCAGTCCAAGAGTTGGCAAATAATGAACGGTGTGGGGTTTGGTCAGATGACATTAGCAGTATATTTTCAAGCCATTAAAATCGACTTTTGAAGACATTGACACCATTTAGATTATTGTCGTTGTGCCGGAACACACATTGACCTACCTCTTGCATTACTAACACAGTGTTGCCAGCAATCCTTCAGTGATAACGATGACAGGACACAGAGAGTTTCCTAGTATTTTCAACTCGCAGAGATTAGGTTTCACAAGTCGGACTTGTAAGCCCAACCTTTTACAATCAGACCAACATCACGAAGGCACCAAATGTGGCCCAACTCGGCATTAGCTGCTCTAGCTTTCATGTGAATTGATTTCATAATTGACGCAACGACTAACATGTACCTGGTAACCCAGATGCACAAAATTTTCAACTGCTTCTATTTTCTCGATACCAAGAATGAGTGCAGGTTCAGGGTCCTACCAGTTTTTTAAATGTACTTTGCACTTGGAAGGTGTAAAGCACATGCTGTACCTATGGACGCTAATCGGCAATTGATCAAGTGTGGATTGTATGGCTTGGGAATGATCGCACAATGAGACATTATCATCCGAATATACAAGACTAGAATTTCCTTTCGCAGATAACAGATCCACACCACCATTATCTGCATTCATCAGATCTGTTACCAGAGCGTCATCGATGACAAAGTTGGCGAGGAATAGTGGGATTAGGCAATCCTAACTGTCTTTCTAGCTGTTCCTGAAATATATTCTTTGCCCTATTATCATTAAGTAAAACCCTAAGAGGCTTTCTTACGGGGTCTTTCCTACGCCCAGTAAGCTTCAAACAAATACGCGCTCGCACTAGGGCATGATCTGAATCTAAACATGTGCCCCACAACGAGCGACAGTCTTCTATCGAACCCCTCCATGGGTGGCTGTGAGATAAGGGAATGTGAGTAGAGTTAGTTGTGGAGAGAAGAGAGGTATGTGTTGGTGTAGGAAGGATTTGATTTTGACCAATTTGGTCTCTCGTGCTGTTACGGGTATGAGGGCGGTTGTCACTTCCCGGCTGCCCACACCGTGGAAGGTTGTTTCTTGAGTGACCTGAAAAGGAAGATAGATTAATGTTGGTGTTGGAGACCTGGGAGCGTGACCGCAGAGTCCAAGGGACAACTGCTTGAGGCCGGTCACGCACGGCCTTTTTATGAAAGGTTTTTTGAGGATTAGCTCCGCTCTTAAAGGCCCTTAGTGAGCACCCTTACCGCCAGAGACGGAAATCCGTGAGGTAGGGTGAGGTGTGACATTTTTAGGCTTTCTATAGGTATAGCTGTATTCTAACATTTGCCAGAGGGTGAAGATATGATTGATACATCGTTGATCAGAACGAAAACCAGTCTGCTTCTCACGAGTATATCTTATCCTGGCTCCGAACAATCTGCAAAGTATGATGAAAGCCAATAATGTGGATACCATCGGAAAAAAACTTATGCCTCCATAGTTGGTACATAAACAACGTAAATCCATTATAAGACAAAGAAAACTATGGTATACTTCATAACTTAAATAAGTTAATACATTTTGTGAGATTTGAGTCCGCTTCATCCAGCTTCGTCATCTCTGATGTTTTCAATGGGTTATTAGGTTCATCACGACTGTTCATTTTCATGACTTTTAAGATTGATCGATCTTGAAAGGTGTACCAAAGAAGTACATTAACCTTATATAAGCTCTCTCCTCGAACACCACTGGTCGAGTGAGAGCTTATGGCGAACTGTCACCGGAATTCTTCACTTCAAGTGGTGTCCGTCAGGGATGTCCACTTTCTCTATTCTTGTTTAATTTTATCATTGACATGCTCCTAGAAATAACCTTATCCTCGTCTGAATTTTCAGGAGTAGACCTACCAGGTGGCTCGCTTATTGACTTAGAATATGCCGATGACATAGTCCTACTTGGTGAAGACGCTGACAAAATGCTGAGTCTTCTGACTACCCTAAGCTACAATGCAAGCATGTTCGGAATGCGGTTTTCCCCCTCGAAACGCAAAATGTTGCTTCAAGACTGGGTTGCATCGGCACCTGAACTAGTGATAGGGAGTGAAGTAGTCGAGCGTGTTGAACACTTCACTTATCTTGTGAGTCTCATCAGTTCTGATGGCCTGGTGACTGACGAAATCTCAGCACGGATATAGAAGGCTCGATTGGCTTTTGCCAACCTGCGTCACTTATGGCGAAGGCGAGATATCCGTTTGCTGACTAGAGGACGAGTGTACTGCGCAGTGGTTCGCTCCGTCTTACTTTATGGCTGTGAAACATGGCCAGTGAGAGTAGAAGATATTCATAGGTTACTGGTTTTCGATCATACGTGTCTTCGAAACATTGCCCGTATATCGTGGGACACCTGAGTGAGCAACGTTGTTATTAGGAATCGGTTGCTAGGTAAGAATGGCAGATCAATAGATGAAGCGGTGAAACTTGATCAGTTGAGGTGGTTGGGACATGTGTTGCGTATGCCTAACCACCGACTGCCTCGACGAACTTTGTTTTGTGGTGTAGGAATAGGTTAGAAGAAAGTTAGGGGCGGCCAAACCAAAACATGGCACAAATCCATGAAGTCATTGACGAGTGGACTTAGCCATGTGGGTAATTGTCGACTACTTGGTTGGGGTCCACGAGATGGTAATTAATCGATGGTTAGAGACATTGAATGACATGGCTCAAAATCGTTCGCAATGGCGCCGGTGAATTTATTCTTTATGCTCTCTCAAATCCTAATCTTCTGTATTCTTCAACCCCTCTAGTTTCGACTTTCTAAACTTTCTCATTTAATCATACTTCTTGAATAATATCTTCTAATCCTAACCTCTCCGATTACTTCTAATACCTTTACTACCTCTTCTACTATTGGGTTTGAATTGACAATTATATCTGTGTGCTAATGTGGTATGGCAACATGAACTGATGTACTTACGTACATACGAAGTTCTACGTTTCATCTGACTGACTGACAATAATCAATCATTAAGGAGTGATGAATAACCTATTAATCTATTCCTTCCTTAATGGGTTGATCCGAGATTCTATCGATCAAGTTGTAATGCCGTGGGTGTGTAAATCACCCATTCAAACAAATACTTCTTTTTTTTTCCTTTATGTTCAATTGTCTAATACAAATGCATTTTCATTCTTGTTGTTATTTATCTAGGCATATGGGACGTGAGCCTAGTATTCCTCTTCGTGGTGGATCAAATGGTCATCATATCTATGGTTTATCATTGTCTCCGGATGATTTATATTTTATTACTATTTGTGAAGATAGGTAAGTAGTATTAGTAGTAGTGTAGTGAACGAGAACACAGGCGAGGGCAACCGGATTACAGAGTTACTCAGTAGAATCAGAAAACCATATCGTAACCGTTCGTTAATTTGCAAAATATCAGTTCATCATATCGAACTGGACTGTTCTTGTTGCAAATCCAAATCAATCCATTGTCACTCACTATTCATGCGTTTCATACAAATTCCATTGTGTTCTAACACTTCCTTTCTTGGTATTCCCCCATCTTCTGCTGCCAGACATTACGTTGACACTCACGTCATATACTACTTATAAGTAGCGCGCACCACAGTAGTAGTAGTAGTAGTATTTTGCATTCCTGTGAATCATATTGTCTATGTCTTACTGATTACCAGTGATACTGTTGTTACTGGTTCTAATTCACTGGCATATATTTGTCTTGATAATTTCATTTACGTTGTGCTGATATGGTATGGCAAGTTCAACTGCGATTCTCATGTATGATAGTTTCTGCGTTTCTTGTAAAACTACCTTAGTCAGCTGGTTTGTGATTTATACATATATATCTGACATATTTAAGACTGTTAGTTCAATTAACTCAGAAAAATAGTATTTCAATAGGAATAATAAATAGCCTTATGATTTATCTCTTCTGACCTTATCTACTACTTTTATTTAATAGTATCGGGTTTTTTTTTTTTTATCATGATAACCCAATCGAGTTGAAACACTAGTTCTGCTGAGATCTTAACCATGCTAGACAGGCTAGTTGAAGAGATCTGTAAAACTAAAAATAATCTAATGTACATGTTGAACGATTTATCGAAGAATTCTAATACAGAACTGTTTGTTTGCTTGTCAAGCGGCAATGAATTTTACAACAATTGATGAGGCATCCTACCCTGTCAAAATTAGTGTTTGGAAGAAAAAGTAAAATACCGCTTCTGAGACGAAAATGAAACTGCAGAAACATAAAGTGAAATTCGGGAGATTCTCAGTAGGATAGTAGTCGGTTATGGTATTTGATTTTAATTGTCCGAATTCAGAGTAGAGATACATGGAATTATCTTACCCGCTAGAGGGAAAGTCAGTCAGATGCAACGTAGAACTTCGTATGTACGTAAGTACATCAGTTCATGTTGCCATACCACAGCAGCACAGAGATGTAATTGTCAATTCAAACCCAATATTAGTAGAGGTAGTAAAGGTATTAGAAATAATCGAAGAGGTTAGGATTAGAAGATATTATTCAAGAAGTATGATTTAGTGAGAAAACCTTAGAAAGTCAAAACTAGAGGTGTTGAAGAATCCAGAAGATTAGGATTTGAGAGAACACAGAGAATAAATGCACTGGCGCCATTGCGAACGATATTGAGCCATGTCATTCAAGGTCTCTAACCATCGATTATTATCATCTCGCGGACCCCAACCAGGTAGTCGACAATTACCGACATGGCTAAGTCCACTCGTCAATGACTTCATGGATTTGTGCCATGTTTTGGTTTGGCCACCCCTAACTTTCTTCCAACCTATTCCTACACTACAAAACAAAGCTCGTGGAGGCAGTCGGTGGTTAGGCATACGCAACACATGTCCCAACCACCTCAACTGATCAAGTTTCATTACTTCATCCATTGATCTGCCATTCTTACCTAGCACCCGATTCCTAATAACAGCATTGCTCACTCGAGTGTCCCACAATATACGAGCAATGCTTCGAAGACACCTATGATCGAAAACCAGTAACCTACGAATATCTTTTACTCTCACTGGCCATGTTTCACAGCCATAAAGTAAGACTGAGCGAACTACTGCGCAGTACACTCCTCCTTTGATTAGAGAACGGATATCTCGCCTACGCCATAAGTGACGCAGGTCGGCAAAAGCCAATCGAGCCTTCTGTATCCATGCTGAGATTTCGTCAGTCACCAGGCTATCGGTGCTGATGAGACTCCCCAGATAAGTGAAGCGGTCTACACGTTCGACTACTTCACTCCCTATCACTAGTTCAGGTGCCGATGAAACCCAGTCTTGAAGCAACATTTTGCATTTCGAGGGGAAAACCGCATTCCGAACATGCTTGCATTGTTGCTTAGGATAGTCAGAAGACTCAGCATTTTTTCAGCGTCTTCACCAAGTAGGACAATGTCGTCGGCATATTCTAAGTCAATAAGCGAGCCACCTGGTAGAAGGTCTACTCCAGTAAATTCAGACGAGGATAAGGTTATTTCTAGGAGCATGTCAATGATAAAATTAGACAAGAATGGAGAAATCGGACATCCCTGACGGACACCACTTGATGTAGAGAATTCCGGTGACAGTTCGCCATAAGCCCTCACTCGACCAGTGGTGTTCGAGGAGAGAGCTTGTATAAGGTTAATGTACTTCTTTGGTACACCTTTGAATGACAGACACTGCCACAGAACTTCACGATTGACAGAGTCAAATGCCGCCTTAAGGTCCAGGAAAACAACTATTGTAGGACGCTTAAATGTGTGTCTATGTTCCAGGGAAAGTCATCAATGAAATCAGGGTTAACACTATGAAATGGATATGGGCCGTCAACCATATACCATGATCCACATGCAAAGACAGGGTTGAAATCAACATGGTAATCCGTGTGGCTTTGAATATGTCGTTTGATCTCAAACATGAACAGTGCATAGAGAAAGAGATACGCCACCTTTAAGGAGATCACAACGAATTCGACGATGTTTGAAAAAAAAAGAAAGGTGCGGTGTGAGCTGACTTTTAACTATGATGTAAAAACTTTCGAAACTTGTTAGGGATGTTAGATCCCCAGAACTTGCTTGATAAATATCTTTATTTTGGATTTATTTCATGGACCGATCAGTTGACCGTGAGAGTACATTTCCCACCAGAAAAATCCTTGACTGTGATTGGTGGTTACTGTGTCATTTTAGTGTGCTATTTTTGTGTGACAGTCCCAAGGACGTCTCTATAGAGTATAAATAAACGCAATTTGATTGCTTGGATTGATTGTGTTTGCTGGTTGGATGTTTGTAGAATACAATTTCTACACTATATCAAGACTTTTCGCTGTTACCTTTTGGTCAAGGGATCACAGTAGCCTACCTGGACGCTGGTTCATTGTTTTATTCTCGTTATTCAACTAAGGTGAACTCGTAATAGTTTAAGCATACATAGAGACTGGCGTAACAAAACTATTTTACTAAGGTTTTATTCATATGTTTATTAAGTATTTTAGTTTTATTATTATCGTCTTCCCCATAGTTTCAAGCTTTTATTTGCATCGTAGATTGTTTTTGTTATAGTAGTATTTTTCTACTCATTAACTAGAATCGATTATCTGTATACCCTATTCTCTGATTTTCATTGCATCAATAACGTCATCATCATCATCGACAGCAACGTAGAACTTTGCACGTAAGTACAACAGTTCCATACTACAGTGCAGAGACACAATTGTCAATTCAAATCCCATAGTAGTAGTAGTAGTAGCGATAGTAATAGTATTAGAAGTAATTGGAGAGAGATCAGGGTTCGAAGGTGTTATTCAAGACGGATAATTCAGTCAGTCAGTCAGATGCAACGTAGAACTACGTATGTACGTAAGTACATCAGTTCATGTTGCCATACCACATCAGCACACAGAGATATAATTGTCAATTCAAATCCAATAGTAGAAGAGGTAGTAAAGGTATTAGAAGTAATCGGAGAAGTTAGGATTAGAACATATTATTCAAGAAGTATGATTCAGTGAGATAAGTTTAGAAAGTCAAAACTAGAGGTGTTGAAGAATCCAGAAGATTAGGATTTGAGAGAACACAGAGAATAAATGCACCGACGCCATTGCAAACGGTTTTGAGCCATGTCATTCAAGGTCTCTAACCATCGATTATTATCATCTCGCGGACCCCAACCAGGTATTCGACAATTACCGACATGGCTAAGTCCACTCGTCAATGATTTCATGGATTTCTACCATGTTTTGGTTTGGCCGCCCCTAATTTTCTTCCAACCTACTCCTATAGTACAAAACAAAGCTCGTGGAGGCAGTCGGTGGTTAGCCATACGTAACACACGTCCTAACCACCTCCACTCATGAAGTTTCATTACTTCATCTATTGACCTGCCATCCTTATTATGCTATTCCAAACATCCATATTTTATACATATACGAAATTCAAACAACATTATTGATATTTGATTGTTACCAATTCGGTCTCGTGTGCTTTTATGAGTATGAGGGCGGATGTTACTTCCCGGCTGCCTACACCGTGGAAATTTACCTCACTGAAGGCTCGATTGGTTTTTGCCAACCTGCGTCACTTATGGCGAAGGCGAGATATCCGTTTGTTAACTAAAGGATGAGTGTACTGCGCAGTAGTTCGCTCAGTCTTACTTTATGGCTGTGAAACATGGCCAGTGAGAGTAAAAGATATTCGTAGGTTATTGGTTTTCGATCTTAGTTGTCTTCGAAGCATTGCTTGTTTATCGTGGGACACTCGAGTGAGCAACGCTGTTATTAGGAATCGGGTGCTAGGTAAGAATGGCAGATCAATGGATGAAGTAATGAAACTTCATGAGTGGAGGTGGTTAGGACGTGTGTTACGTATGGCTAACCACCGACTGCCGCGACGAGCTATGTTTTGCAGTGTAGGAGTAGATTGCAAGAAAGTTAGGGTCGGCGAAACAAAAACATGGCAGAAATCCATGAAGTCACGGACAAGTGGACTGAGTTATGTTGATAGATGTAGGCTATCAGATTGTGGTCGGCGAGATCATAGTAACCGGTGGTTAGAGACGTTGAATAATGTGGCTCAAAATCGTTTGCACTGTCTTAGGTGTATCCATTCTTTGTGTTCTCTCAAATTTTAATCTTTTGAATCCCTTATCACCTCTCTATCTTTCTCTTTTTAAGTTTATTTTACTGGATTATACTTCCTGAATAATATCCTCAAACCCTAATCTTCTCTATTACTGCTCATACTTCTATCTCTACTACTGTGGGATTTGAATTGACATTTGCTTCTTTGTGCTCATGTGTGCTATGGCAACTTCAACCGATTGATGTGTATACGTACGAAGTTGTACATTGTAAATGACTAACTGACTGAAATATAATAATAATAATCTCGGACTGGTGAATATCGTTCTTGTGTTCGTCATTTTCATCCGAGGCTAGTTCGTATTTCGCCAACACCATCAAGCATATAGAGTAACAATCTTCTGGTGCCTGTTACATATTGGTTATTAAAGTTGTCTCAGTTAGGACATACCAAAAAGGCCATATTGTGACCATTCGTAAACAGATGTTCATTGGATGATATGATTTTATATACTTACACAGGTCAGCAAAATCACTCCTAACTTCATTTTATTTTGATATCTCTTGACAATTATGTTTACTCAGTGTGACCAATCTAAAAATGACAATTACCCTCACGTCAGGTCCTGGAACATAGACACACGTTCAGACGTTCCACAGTAGTAGTATTTATCGACCTTAAAGCGTCATTCGACTCTGTCAATCGTGAAGTTCTGTGGCAGTGTTTGTCATTAATTAAAACGTGTACCAACGAAGTACATTAACCTTGTGATAGCTCTCTGCTCGAACATTACTGATCGAGTTAGAGCTTATGGCTGGCTAATTGTTATCGGCATTCTTTACTTCAACTGGTGTCCATCAGGGATGTCCACTTTCTCCATTCTTGTTTAACTTTGTCTTAGACATGCTTTTAGAAATAGCATTATCTTCGTCTGAATTTTCAGAAATGGACTTACTGTCAGGAGACACCTTTGTTGACTTAGAGTATGCCGACGACATAGTTCTTTTTGGTGAAGATGCTGACAAAATGCACAGTCTTCTAACAACTACCTTGACCACAACAATCCAAGCATGTTTGGGATACGATTCTCCTACGTCGAAATGCAAAATATTGCTTCAAGATTGGCTTGCATTGGTATCTGAACTAAATGATAGGGATTGAAGCAAAATTACCACGCCTTCTCTTTATAGTATTGTATTGAATGAGAACACAGGTGGGGCAACCGAATTGTATTTAACGAAAATTACAAAGTTACTCAGTAAAATCGGAAAACCATATCGTAAATCGTTCATTTGCAAAAGATCAGTTCATCATATCGAACTGGACTGTTCCTGTTGCAAACAACATCAATCCATTGTCACTCACTATTCATGCGTTTCATACAAATTCCATTGTTTTCTAACTCTTCCTTTCTTGATCTTCCCCCCATATTATGCTACCAGACTTTACGTTAACACTCACGTTATATACTACTTATAAGTAGTTCGCACCACAGCACCACAGTATATATGTATACAAACATCTCTTATATGTTTCTTATCTACTTTACGAATATATATAAACGAAGTCACCAGTTAGAATAATGTATGTGTTCCTCTCTGTAACTCTCTCTCTCTCCCCCTCTCTCTCCATCTCTTTATAGATGTATTCGTTTATGGCCATTTGCTCCTGTGAATTCTCCATTGAAAAGTTATTTTGAACTTGCACTACAACCTTCTCATATGAATTTGAAATTTCGTAGTTTAGCTTTCAGTCCATGTGGTCGTATAGTTGCTGTGACGTAAGTTCCCCACCACCCCCCAGTTGTATTTCTTCTCTTAACTACAGATTACAATCCATCTGTGTCTCCATAGAGTTTTAAATCATTACATGGATTTTTCTGATGTCATCATGGTTTGATTTTATGCCATTGATTTACTAACTACTGATGGACTTGTTTCAAAAGTACACATAGGACTGTTATCTGTCAGTCAGTCAGTCAATCAGATACAACGTAGAACTTCGTACGTACGTACGTATATTAGTTCAAGTTGCCATACCATATTAGCACACACAGAGATGTAATTGTCAATTCAAATCCAATAGTATTAGTAGAGGTAGTAAAGGTATATATTAGAAGTTAATCGATGAGGTTAGGATTAGAAAATATTATTCAAGAAGTATGATTTAATGAGAAAAGTTTAGAAAGTCAAAACTAGAGTTGTTGAAGAATCCAGAAGATTAGGATTTGAGAGAACACAAAGAATAAATGCACCGGCGCCATTGCAAACGGTTTTGAGCCATGTCATTCATGGTCTTTAACCATCGATTATTATCATCTCGCAGACCCCAACCAGGTAGTCGACAATTACCGACATGGCCAAGTCCACTCGTCAATGACTTCATGGATTTGTGCCATGTTTTGGTTTGGCCACCCCTAACTTTCTTCCAACCTATTCCTACACTACAAAACAAAGCTCGACGAGGTAGTCGGTGGTTAGGCATACGCAACACATGTCCCAACCACCTCAACCGATGAAGTTTCATTACTTCATCGATTGATCTGCCATTCTTACCTAGCACCCGTATCCTAATAACAGCGTTGCTCACTCAGGTGTCCCACGATATACGAGCAATGCTTCGAAGAAACCTATGATCGAAAACCAGTAACCTACGAATATCTTCTACTCTCACTGGCACCATATTAGTAGCACAGAGACAAAATTGTCAGTTCAAATCCCATAGTAGTAGTGAGAAGACTGAGGCAGGCTCAATAGATTATATTTGGCAAATTTACACTCTTAGTCAATTAAAAACGATAACATTACATTGAACACTCCATTTGCACACCATCTTTGAGTCCTGACTTCCAACGCTCCAGCCTTCCTCCATTCCTGCTGTTGCTTCCTTTACTTCCTGTCGGTGCTCTAAATCTTTCTTGCTTTTGCTCTGTTCGCTTTCCGTTTTCCTCTTCTGACCGTAAGACATCTTCTTTCACGTCCATTCTTATACTACTTATATCGTTCGTATAAGTAGCACACACCACACTCGTCCCCCCTTTAACAAGTCGCTCTCTCAGCCTTTCTGATCTCCGTACAGCCGTCTTCTTTATCAGTGTTTGTGGCTCGCCCTCTTGGCGCACTTGGAACCACCTTTGGAGTTCACTGGCATTCACGCGTTTCTGTTTGTTTCCTTTCTGGATTGTATACACTGCGCCGCGCCTCTCGGTTACTACGTACGGTCCCTCCCACTTCGGGATCAGCTTACCTGACCCTGGCCCTCTTCCTGTGGTACATTTCCGTTCTCTACACTTCACTTGGTCTCCCACTTCAAACGGTCTCCAGTTCTTTCTCTCCTGTTCTGACTTCTGCATGTCTGATGTTTGTTTCTCTCTCACATTCCTGATTGCTTGTCTCCGCTCTGTTCTCAATCTTGTTGTATTCCATCTCTGTTGTTGCGGCCAGGTTTTATCATGCGTTGGTAGTCTCGGTCGTCTGCCATACATCAGCAGGAACGGTGACTTCCTGGTTGTTCCCTGTGCCGAGGCACCATGTGCCAGCAAGATTAATGGTAATTCTTTCTCCCAGTCACCCCCTTTAGATGCTAGCCATTCCTTTAGCGTTCGGTTATTCCTTTCCGTTAACCCATTCGTCTGTGGATGATACGGCGTTGTTCGTACTCTCTTGATACCTAACTGCTTTAGACGGGACTTGAACTCATCACTCTCGAAACAGGGACCTTGATCGGTTAATATTATCTTTGGTATCCCATGGTCAGCCACAATGTGCCGCATTACTGCTTCCGTCACCGTCCTTGCACGTTGGTCCGCCATCGGCACGGCATTTACCCATCGTGTGGCATGCTCAGTCATCACCAGCAGGTACTGGTTACCACTTGTCGTCTGTGGGAACGGTCCCATAATATCTACTGACCACAAATCACCAACTGCTGTTACTGGAATTGACTGCAATGGCGGTCGTATGCATCGATCCCCTTTCATTAGTTGACATCGCTGGCACGCTAATACATATCGTGCAACATCGTCTCTCATACCTGGCCAGTACGCACTTTGTCGCAGCAAATCAGTTGTCCGTGCAATACCTGTGTGCGCTACCTGGTGACATTCACGAATCATGTCCTGGCGCAGATCTTTTGGGATTATTGCTACCCAATTCTCGTCATCATCCCGCCAGGTCAAGGCTCCGTATCCGTTCACTCTCAGTCTCTCCTTCTGCCTCAGCAACACTGTTAATTCTTTATCTGTTCCACTCTTGTCAACATCTTCTCCCTCTTTTATCACTCTGATTACCTCCCGAAGGTTAGGGTCGGCTTTCTGATGCCGGACGAGTTCTAGGGGATCTCCCTCTAGACCGTTAACTGCACACGCTATCTCTGGAAGTTCGGCTTCGGTGTCCGGTCTTGACAAATAATCTGCCATTACATTTTCCTCCCCTGGCACATGCCCGATACTAAAATCATACTCCTGCAGACGTAGCATCCATCGAGCCAACTTCCCCCGAGGGTCTTTTGCTGTTTTTAACCATTGTAGGGGCTTATGATCCGTCTCGATGTGAAATCGCCGACCCAGTAGATACGGTCTCCATTTGTCTACCGCCCATACAATCGCTAAACACTCTTTTTCTACTGTGGAATACTTCTGTTCTGTCGGCGTAAGGACACGGCTGGCATACTCCACCACTCTGTCAGACTGCCTCAAGACCGCACCTATACCGTGATCGCTCGCATCAGTGGTCACTGTAAATGGCTTCTCGGGTTCCGGCAGTCTCAGCGTCATTTGGCGGTCATCTAACAGCTCTTTGATTCGGTCGAAAGTTTGTTGAGCGGTCTCTGTCCACGTAAACTTCGCATTGCCTAGCACTTTATATAGAGGTGCTGCTATATCGTTGAAGTTCTTCACGAATCTGCTGTAGAACGCCGCTCTTCCCAGGAACTGTCTTAACTTCCTTTTTGAGTTGGGAACTGCAATATTCTTTATCGTTAGAATCTTCTCCGGCAGTGGTTTTATTTCTCCATTGCCTACTTTATGCCCCAGCAACGTGACGCTTCTTTTCGCTATCTGAGACTTGTCTTTGTTAATTCGTAAACCAAACTCATCAATTCGCCTTAGGACCGCCTCCACGTGCCTCACATGTTCTGCCTCTGTACGACTATATAAGACCAAATCATCGCCATAAACCTCGACATTCTCCAGGTTTCTGAGCAGCAATGTCATTAGTCTTCGAAACGTAAACGGTGCGCCCGCCAATCCAAAGGGCATTCGTTTAAATTGATACTGCTTCTCCCGTACGATAAATGCCGTTTTGCTGCGATCACTGTCTTTTATTGGTAGCTGCCAATAGCCCGACCGTAAATCTAACACTGTGAACACCGTAGCACTCTGTAGACGATCTAATGTCTCCGCTGTTGTTGGCATTGCACATGGTTTTATTTCTGTCACGTTATTCAGTTCTCTAAAGTCAACACAGAATCTATACTTTCCATTTGGCTTCTTTACCAAAAGTACCGGTGAGCTGTACGGGCTATCTGCTTCTTCAATTATACCTGCTTTTAACATCTCCTGTACCTGCTGGTTTATCTCAGCTTCCAAATGTACGGGGACCCGTCGTGTTGTGAAGATGGTTACTTCTTCGTTCTTTATCGGAATTTCATGTTTGACTTTATTACAAAACCCGTACGGTTCTCCGTCTCCCGTGAACAACTTCTTATATTTTGTGAGCACCTCGTTAATGTTCTGTTTCTTTCCAATGTCCTCTTTTGCTACTCTAACCTCAGCCACCTCGCTGCTTTCATGTATTGTCAGTGTGCCGTACTTTGTAATCACCTTCTTACTTCTTGTATCAATAATTGCTCCTACTTCTCTCAAGAAATCTGCTCCTAGTATTGGTCTCGACAAGTTCGTAGTCACTACAAAGGGAAACTGTATTTTCGAACTGCCGATTTTCACGATATCATTTGAGACTCCGAGGATTTTTAACACGTGGCCGCCGATGGTGTTAACAACTAATGCACTCGGCCTGATACCTCTACACCGCTCTTTGTCTATTAACGAAACTGCCGCCCCTGTATCAATCAGGCAAACTACCTCTCGCTCGTTTATCCCTACTCTCGCATAGACCGCCCCCTTATCTACTAATGCCGAAACCCCCAGTTTCGAAAGACATAAAGAACAACTTGTGTATGGTCTAAAATATTTACGTCTTTGTCTTGTTGGGCAATTCCTCTTCCAATGTCCGGTTCCTCCGCAAATGTAGCATTTATTATTTCTTTCACCCTTTATTCGTAACGCTGCCACCTCTCGTTGTAATTCTTCTATCTTCTTCACGACATCATCAGCCTGTCTCTCACACGCCACCGAGGCGACTGTTGAGTTCATCAGTTGTCTTGTTACTTTCGCCAGCTCGGTGACGTCCATTGGTTGTGCCGCGTTCACCAGTCTCAACTGCTGGCCAATCTCTGCAGGCACACTTTCAATGAATTGCGAGGCTAGCAGCTGTGCCTGCGACTCCTCATCCAAATTCGGCAGACCCCGGCGCAGCAATCTTGTCAACTCCACGGCCAGCACGAGTGGGTCGCCGTCCACCGACAGCCGCGCCTCTCGGAACTTCTGCAGCGCATCCTGCCTATCCGCCGGGCTGTCGAACTCCAACAGCAGCCTTTCCGTCACCGCCTTCCAGTCAGCGTCCTCCACACTATCGTACACCGCCCTCGCCCTGCCTCTCAGTAGAGTCCCCAGCACCACCGCCTTCGCCTTCCGTTCCTTGACTCCGACCAGCTCCGCCACAGCCTCGAACTCCTTCAAGAAGCTCCTTACATCTCCGTCTTCAAACTCCCGAGGCCATGGTATCTTCATCCTGTGTGGAGGCAGCGACACCAATTGAGAAGACTGAGGCAGGCTCGATAGATTGTATTTGGCAAATTTACACTCTTAGTCAATTAAAAACGATAACATTACATTGAACACTCCATTTGCACACCATCTTTGAGTCCTGACTTCCAACGCTCCAGCCTTCCTCCATTCCTGCTGTTGCTTCCTTTACTTCCTGTCGGTGCTCTAAATCTTTCTTGCTTTTGCTCTATTCGCTTTCCGTTTTCCTCTTCTGACCGTAAGACATCTTCTTTCACGTCCATTCTTATACTACTTATATCGTTCGTATAAGTAGCACACACCACAGTAGTAGAGGTAGTAGAAGTATTAGCGGTAATTGGATAAGATTACGGTTCAAAGATTTTTATTCAAAAAGTAGAATCTAGTGAAATAAACTTGAAAAGGACAAAAATGAAGGTGATAAGGAACTCTGAAGGTTAGAATTTGAGAGAACACAAAGAACGGATGCACCTACGCCATTGCAACTGATTTTGGGTCATCTATAATATTTTATAGGGAAAGTAATTAATCAGTCGGAGAACAATTAAAATTCAATCCGTTAGTATGAATTAAAAATCTAACGAAAGCAGCCTCATTCCTTGTCAAACCTGAAAATTTATTAATGAAAGTAGGCAAGGTATTTTTAGGCTTTGTAAGTACTTTCTCTTCGGTTTTTCAAAGCAGAAAAAAACTAGAATCTGAGTTATATGTCCAGAAAGAGACAACAATCTGAACTTATCCCTATGCTGATATATTCACAGTTTGGACTAATGACATCTGCGATTTCTATTTTTCGTCATTATTATTATTATTATTGCACGATTTCGAACTCTTGACTGTATTATCTTGAAAAGAACTTGTTAAATATTGGAAATTGTTGAGTTCCTTTTTTGAAATGATGATATCAATCAACGTTAGATCATTATTAGAAGCCTGAAACTACTGAGTAACCGTCTTGTCCTACTCGTGAATAACCTTGTAATGACAGCTGTCATGTACTACTTACATGTGTCTAACTTCGTTAGGGAATTCTTAGAGTTCTAGTTAAAAGCCATAAATAAGGAAGTTCAGCTGTATCAGGTATCAGGCAGGCAGGCACCAAGCACAATGGATCAGTTTTCAATCAGAATTATGGAGATTAGTGTTTTTACACATTTGAAATCATCAATTAATCATTGTTAGACCATCACCATTAGAAACCTGGAAGCACTGAAAGACGGCCGTTTCTTCCACCAGCAGTGCGCATCCACGACTCCTGCACCTCGCATGATTCGAACTCAGGACGTTGGGTTTTATGGGCGAATGCCTAACCTCTGGACCACTGGGCCGGCATCCAGCGGTGTTAATGTCTAACTCTGATTTGCATTACGGGGTTGTGAAGATTGTTAAGTTACACATTTTTGAAACCATGAATCGATCAATGTTAGACCACCATTAGAAACCTGGAAGCACTGGACTAGCACTAGTGACTAGCTTCGTGAGGAATCTTCTCCGAGTTCTAGTGGGAAGACGTAACCAGTGAAGTTCAACCTGTTCGGGTGTAGACAGTAACTACCGAAGACTGTGTATGAGGTTGCGCAACTCCGTGAATATGATCAAGTTCGGTTAGGGCGTTCGCGCACAATACCGAAGGTCCTGGGTTCGAATCCTGCGGGGTGCAGGAGTCGTGGATGCGCACTGCTGAGGAGTCCCATGCCAGGAAGAAACGGCCGTCCAGTGCTTCCAGGTTTCTAATGGTAGTCTAACATTGATCGATTCATGGTTTCAAAAATGTGTAACTCTGATTTATCAAGGGATTTTGCGCGACCTCGCTCATTTGCCTTTGGTAGTTACTGCCTACACCTGAAAGGACTAAACTCCACTGGTCACGTTTTCGCACTAGAACTCCGAGAATTTCCTTACAAAGTTAGTCATTAGTCAGCACATATTACGATATTTTCAATTAGAGTTATGAAGATTAATGTTTTTACACATTTGAAATCATCAATCAATCATTGTTAGACTGGCACCATTAGAAACCTGGAAGCACTGAAAGATGGCCGTTTCGTCCTGGTATGGGACTACTCATCAGTGGCATTGCGCGTCCATGACACAATGAATGAGGTTGCGCAATATCGTAAAATGATTCAAGTTAAACACTAATGCTTTTGGATGCCATTTCAATAGTGGTCTGTAGATTAAGCGTTCGTGTGTGTGTGACCGAAATTCCTTGGTTTCAATTTCCACTTACGAAGTCATGGATACGCAATACTGACTAGGTTCATATTAGGACAAGTTTCTAATAGTAGTAGTTACCTAACACTGACCGATTCATGATTTCAGTAAAATTAGTTCATCAGGTTTTATAGATTCGATTGAAACAGATAAATAAAATGACCCTAGAATTCGGACATATTTTTTCCAACTTATTACATTGTGAGAAACATTTGATTTTGTTTACAAGGTAAACCGATTCGAAAAAAATAAAATGTGAATGCTTGTAATGATTCCGACTAGATTTTTTTTATCGGATAGGCGGAACTTTTTTTTAAAATTTTGCTAAGTGTATTTGTTTACCTACTGAAATAAATCAGATCTAAATGGATAGTATATGGTTTCATTGTGACCGATTTGGTTACGTGAGTGCAGATATCACTTCCCAACTGCCCACAGCATGGTTAGGGTATTTCTTGAAGAACCTGAAAAGGAAGATAGATTAGGGTTGGTTTGAGAGACCTGGGAGCGTGACTGCAGAGCCCAAGAGACAACTGCTTGAGGCCAGACACACATGGCTGTTTTATTGGAAGATCTCGAAGTGTCAGCTCCGCTCTTCAAACGGCGGCCTTACAGCCGGAGACAGAAATCTGTGGAGTAAGATAAGGCTTGACATTATTAGGGTCGACCTTTACTAACCCTTCCTTCCTTGTGAGAAGGCAGCAGTATCGCTGCAGATGCTGGTTGTCCGATGGAAACACCTTACTTCTGTCTCACCCATCTACAGTCATCATTACGTCTTCTCCCTCAGACCTTAAGTTGCTACTTTTAGTCACACCGTTCTCCCATCGACCTGCCTGACATGGTAGAACCTACAGAAACATATGTTCCGGCAAATATAGCTTGGTTGAGGGGTCATCACGATTGGCAAATTTGACCACCACGTCAAGGTAGCAGCTACGGTGAGGACATTCGCTATTCCCCTGTTATGTTATATTTAATTGAGCGCCATACATAAATATCTGAACAACCACTTGACCAGCGTCTGGAAGATGTTATTCTTCGTTTAGAAATACAACTCTTTTATTAAGTAACTTTAAATTATCAACAAAATATGAATGGAATGATTAATGTTGATTGGTCTAACGATAGAATAAATTGTCCAATAAAATTATTCAAACAACATTGTAACATAAATCAAGATCTAGCATAAAGAAATTTCTGCTATATCCATTCACAATCTAAAATGACTTCTATCTAAGGTTGTGCTGATAATGTTGTTCCGTAGAAGAACAATGAATGTAAATTCTATTCGTCAATCCCTACTGGTCAATATTACGGCCGTCCTAGATATCAGTGTGTCACGTGGTCCAATGTTGATTTCTTATTGGTCGTCCTGACTATCAGTGTCACTTCAAATGTTGCTTCCTATTGGTCGTCTTAACTGTCAATGTCAAAGACTTCGATGCTCTTTCCTTTTTGGACCTAAATGTATAAATACGCATTATCTGTAACGTTTTATGACCCGGACCCGGATCCTCAGTCCGGTATTTGTGTCTTCTTCCGGACTCGGACCTCGTACTTTCTGGATGCTTGTAGATGTAGATGATCAATCAATCAATCAATCAACAGCAACGTAGAACTTCATACGTACATGCATCAGTTCATATTGCCATACCAAATAAGTGTTCAGAGACGCAATTTTCGATTCAAATCCCATAGTAGTATAGGTAGTAGGAGTTTTAGAAGTAATCGGAGAGATTAAAGTTCGAGTATATTATTCAAGAAGTAGAATCTAGTGAAATAAACTTCAAAAGAGAAAGATAAAGGTGATGAGGAATGTAGAAGATTAGGATTTGAGAGAAGACAATGGGTAGCTGCACCTTCTCCATTACAAACGGTTTTGAGCCATGTCATTTAAGGGTCTCTAACCATCATTTATCAAGCATGTTTGGGATGCAGTTTTCCCCCTCGCAATGCAAAATGTTGCTTCAAGATTGGGTTGCATCGGTACCTGAACTAGTGATAGGGAGTGAAGTAGTCGAGCGTGTTGAACACTTCACTTATCTGGGAAGTCTCATCAGTGCTGATGGCCTGGTGACTGACGAAATCTCAGCTCGGATACAGAAGGCTCGATTAGCTTTTGCCAACCTGCGTCACTTATGGCGTAGGCGAGATATCCGTTTGCTGACTAAAGGACGAGTGTACTGCGTAGCAGTTCACTCCGTCCTACTTTATGGCTGTGAAACATGGCCAGTGAGAGTAGAAGATACTCGTAGGTTACTGGTTTTCGATCATAGGTTTCTTCGGAGCATTGCTCGTATATCCTGGGACACCCGAGTGAGCAACGCTGTTATTAGGAATCAGGTGCTAGGTAAGAATGGCAAATCAATAGATGAAGTAATGAAACTTCATCAGTTGAGGTGGTTGGGACACGTCTTGCGTATGCCTAACCACCGACTGCCTCGTCGAGCTTTGTTTTGTAGTGTAGGAATAGGTTGGAAGAAAGTTAGGGGCGGCCGAATCAAAACATGGCAGAAATCCATGAAGTCATTGACGAATGGACTTATCCATGTCGGTAATTGTCGACTACCTGGTTGGGGTCCACGAGATGATAATAATCGATGGTTAGAGACAATGAATAACATGGCTCAAAATCGTTTGCAATGGCGCCGGTGCATTTATTCTTTGTGTTCTCTCAAATCCTAATCTTCCGGATTCTTCAACCCTTGTAGTTTTGACTTTCTAAACTTTTCTCACTAAATCATATTTCTTGAATAATAATATCTTGTAATCCTAACCTCTTCGATTACTTCTAATACCTTTACTACCTCTACTAATACTATTGGATTTGAATTGACAATGACATCTCTGTGTGCTGATGTGGTATGGCAACTTGAACAGATGTACTTACGTACATACGAAGTTGTACGTTGCATCTGACTGACTGACTGACTCATTTACTATCATCTCGTCGGCCCCAACCAGGTAGTCGACATCTGCCTACCTACCAACCACCTAATTAACTAACAAAAAACTATATTTTTATTATTATTTTTTTAAAAAAAAACTATAATTTTTCATTATTTCTTCATTAAAATTATCAATAACAATTTGTAATGTTCGTTTTATTTTTTTTTCTCATTATCTTCTCTCTAGTACAAATAATCATCATGTATTACTATTCACTACACGATCGGAATGCATACGCCTCGGTACACAATGCCTTTATACAATTCGTAAATGTATCATTGAAAATATTTTAAACAAACCCAATCATCATCATCAATATCAATCTAACGATAATGATACTACTACTACTACCACTACTACTAACAACAATCCTAGTAATATTGATCTCACCTTAATGATTAGCAATGCACAAATGTTGCATACCATATTTCAAAATCATATTTCACAAATTCAATTGCCAACACCAGTGAAAAAAGCTATTTTAAGAAATTTTTTGTAAAAATTTAAAATCCATTTAACTATTTAGTTGTTTTTTTTTGCGGGGGGGGGGGTGGACAGAGTTTTCTGTAGGTTTGTGTGTTTTTAAAAAACACATCAATCAATCATTGTTAGACTAGCACACCATCATTAGAAGAAATCTGGAAGCACTGACAGTGTCGGGTTCGAATCCTGTGCGAGCTGAAGGAGTTTTGTGGATGTACACTGTCACTACTGATGATGAGGAGTAGTCCCATACACAAGGACGAAAACGGCCATCTTACAGTGCTTCCAGGTTTCTTCTAATGGTGGTGTGGTGGTCTAACAATGATTGATTGATTCATTGATGATTTTAAATATTTTTTTCCCCCATTTTTGAAAAAACACCCAAAAAAGCACTTAGGGAAATGTGACAATCCATCAAAAGGCAGTGTAGTTTTACACGGTACGTACGGTAGTACTTGCCAGTAGTCATTGGCTTTTTTTTTGCCTTTTTCCCATTCACCTAGACCCAGCCCCCCATCCCTCACCTACTTACTTACTCCCTTAATTTTTCTTTCTTGACTTGTTTATTGTTTGTTTTTTTCGTTTCGTTACATTTTTAAATATCAAAAAACGATGTTTGCATTTCCTGTTTTTTTTCCCACATAGAATGTATCGTATGTAATCTCACACAATATTTTAATGTATTGTATATTATATATATTTATATATATATATATATATATATATATATATATATATATATATATATATATATATATATAGTTTTAATCAAATAAAAAATATAAGTAGTATATATTGTATTATATTATATTAAGTGTACATTGACGTGGTGGTGGTGGTGTCAGGCTTACCTATCGTAATGACCACTCAAGAACATATGTTCCTGGCAAGTCGATTGCAGGACGATGAGACTAAAAGTAGCGACTTTAGGTCTGGGGGCGAAGTCGTAGAGGGTTGTGACGACAGTAAGGTGTTCCCCTCGAACAACTAGCATTTGCAGCGACACTGCTGCTTTCTCATAAGGAAGAAAGGAGTTTGAATAGGTCGACCGTAAAAATTGTGGTGGTGTTTCGTTCTCTGAGCTGGATGTGTTTTGGTTGTGGAGCTTTCATTGTTCTCTTGCTGAACAAGATCATCAGCAGCACAAACTTCAGATGGAGGAAGTGAAGTATTCGAATTTCTCCACGTTTGACCTGTCTGTAGCTTGTTCTGCTAACCTCGATCTTGATTGGTTGCTGTTGACTTTTGACCTGTCGTTGTTTGCAACTTTGTTTTGATTGCACCCCCCTTTTGATCTGTTTCTTGATCCTATGATTTTTCTGATTGTTTGATAGATTGAGTCAATGTCGATGTGTTTGTTGATTGCTGATTAGCCTGAGTGCCAAGCTTCTAAAAATTCTCTAGTGTTCTTTGTCCTCCCCCCTACCCAGTATTTCCACATTGTTTCAGTCAAATGTGTGTCCATAATTGTCGGTATGTATTGATATAAGCGAAGCGTTGTCGTGGCGTTTGACTGCTAATTGATGTTCACGTAAACCGAGCTGAAGAGGTCGTCTACTTTGTCCTATGTAGTGTTTTTCACAGTTTGAGCAATTTATTTTGTAGATGATATTTGGTTTTTCTTCCTTTGTCATTTTGTCCTTTGGTCTACATAGGATTGATTGAAGTGATTCTGTTGGCTTGTGTGCCACACCTATTCCAAATGGTTTCAGTAGTCGTGCTGTATGCTCCGATATGTCTTTGATGTATGGTAGGATGATGCGTTTTCTCCGACCCTAAAAATGTGACACCTCACCTTACCTCATGGATATCCGTCTCCGGCCGTAAGAGCTTTTAAACAAGAACGGAGCTAACACTTTAAATACTACTCATAAAAAGGCCGTTCGTGATAGGCCTCAAGTAGTTGTCCCTTGAACTCTGCACTCACGCTCCCAGATTTCTGAGACCAACACTAATCTATCTTCCTTTTCAGGTTCCTCTAGAAACTCTCTTCCATGGATGTGGGCAGTTGAGAAGTGACATCCACCCTCAAACCCGCAACAGCACACAAAACCAAATTGGTCAAAATCAAATCCTTCCTACACTCCCTAATATCTCTCTTTTCTCCACAACTAACTCTACTCACATTCCTTTATTACCCCGTACCGCTAATGTAAACAATGCGAGTTCACAAAATGAAAAAAGGTATCGATCTATACTACTAATCTTGAATTATATAGATCAATAGACTGTTAATTAGATTAATCAGTGAACATGTTCAATCAAGATAGATTTAATTAGATAAATATTCTTAGTGATTTAATTATTTTGACCGACTGTCACGTCGAGCGATGATGCCTGATGTAGGGGTTGGGCTGGAAAAAAAGCTAAGGGCAGCCGAACCAAAACATGCCGTCAGTCCATAAAGTGTCACTAACAACTGGATTGAGTCATGTTGGTAAGTGTTGACTATCTGGTTGGAGTCCGTGAGACGTTATTAATCGATGGTTAGAGACTTTGCATGACATGACTTTGGCGCAGGTACATCCACTCTTTAGCTTGTCTCAAATTCTAATTCTCTGAATTCGTCATCACTCCTATCTTCCATTTCCAAAATTTATCTCACTTCTTGAATAATATCCTTGAACCATAATCTCTCCGGTTACTGCTAATAGTTCTACTGTAGTGAACGAGAACACAAGGTGGGGCAACCGAATTGTATTTAACGAAAATTACAGAGTTACTCAGTAAAATAGAAAAACCATATCATAAATCGTTAATTTGCAAAATATCAGTTCATCATATCGAACTGGACTGTTCCTGTTGCAAAACATCAATCCATTGTCACTCACTATTCATGCGTTTCATACAAATTCCATTGTATTCTAACTCTTCCTTTCTTGATCTTCCCTCATCTTCTGCTGCCAGACATTACGTTTACACTCACGTCATATACTACTTATAATGAGCTCGCACCACACTACTACTATGGGATTTAAATAGATAATTCGACCTTTGTTTGTGCTAGTGTGATATGGCAACCTGAACTGATCATACGTACGTACATACGAAGTTCTACATTGTAACTGACTGACTTAATGTCGAATTTATTGCATGTAACATTTATATATAGTTCTCATCAAATATAAGTAGTATATTAAGTGTACTTGAATTGGGATTATCTTGAAAAAAAGACGTATTGCTGCTCTATAATATTACTCTTGAATGATAGATAAACAAACAGACAATTGGTTAGAATAATAATCAGTGAACATGTTCAATCAAGATAGATTCCTATTAGATAGATATAACTAGTAATTTAACTAGTTTCATGATAGAGTTTTGGATATTGTTGAGTTTCCAATTGAAATCATGAACTGATCATTGTGTTAGACCCTTTATTAGAAAGAAACTTGATAGTAATGGAGGACGGCCGTTTCGTCCTGGTGTATGGGACTCATCAACAGTGCCTATCCACCACCTCCATACGCAGGAGTCGAATCCAGGACACCTCACACTAGTAACTAGCTTCGTTAGGAAATTCTTGGATTTCTAGTGAGAAACCGTGATCAATAGAGTACAACACTTTCGAGTGTAGGCAGTCACTACTGAGGCCAATGGATGAGATTGCGTAAAATCCGTAGTTTGATCAGAATTTAACATTCACAGTGTTGGATGCCGGCTGGTTCAGTGTTCCAGAGGTCAAGAGTTCGTACTCAAGATTGAAGGTTCTGGGTTCGAATGTGCACTGCTAGTGAATCCCATACCTGGACAAAACATCTAGTGTTTCCATATCTCTAATGGTGCGGTCTAACAGTAATCGATTTTCTAATTCCAACATAATATTCACCAATATATAAATGGATGGACAAACAAACTGATAACAGATTATTAGGTCACTATTGTATAATAGAATAAAGTGTATCTAAAGGTTACATAATATTTCAATTATAAAACTGTTTATTTTGATACTGTGTTTATATTGAAAATAGATCTGACCTATTGCTGATTGTTTAATCAAGTAGACATTCATTATTATGAATTGATTCTGTCCAACAATTAATTACTGATGAATGCTTGGGTGTGTGTGTGTAAATAAAGATTTCTATCATGCCATGTAGTTCTGACACGAACAATACACGAAAGCTATCGTCGTCATATGATCTGTTTAGTCATTCACTAGAATCCTGGTGTTATAATGCTGCTACGTAGCTATATTTTAAATCCTACCGACGTCCCAATTCAAATATTCCAATACGACCCAAATACTATTCCCAAATCTCCTATATATATATTAGAACACAACGCCGTTAGATGAAGTTATTTAATGGGTGGTCGAGTACAGCATGGAGGAAGGCAGAAAGGAACGGAATCATGAAGTCTCACAGATCGTGCGTATTTATACATTTAGGTCGAATAGGAAAGAACATCAAAGTCTGTGGCATTGACAGTTTAGGACGACCAATAGGAAAGAACATTTGAAATGACATTGACAGTCCGGATGACCAATCAGAGACAACATTGGAGTACGTGACACTGATATCTAGGACGACCATAAAATTAACCAATAGGAATTAACCAATAAGAATTGACCAATAATTCTCTTAAGATATTGGATGAATATCTTAACACCTGATAACTCTTAAAAATAGTGGAGACAGATTTTTTCTTCTTTCTCAATCATCACAGAAGGCAACTGAATAGATTCAGTTTTGGTTACAGACCAGTAAGACTAATTGCAATAGAGATGAAAGAGTTCATTACTGACCAGATGATAGAACAACAGTCTTAATAGAGCCCAACACAAGTTCACAAAGGACAGACAGAGTCTACTCTTCTAAGCTTCTTGTACAATATGATTACAGAACAATCTGCACAGACTAAAAGGTACCTTTGTGAAATTCTTATTTTATGACTATATTGATTAACAGTAAGTAATCTTGGATAAAAAAAATACTGTCCATGATGCTCTTATTGGTTGCATAAAGAGTCACCTTGAACCTGTTTTTACGACGGATGGTTTATGCGTTATCACCTTAAGTTCGACTAATTTAACATGATTTGTTAAAGAACCACATAAACTCATATATTAACATTTCTGAATAACCACCAAGACAGTTTTTTTTGACTCAAAACAGGCATCAGGTACGTTATTCTAGTGAATCTAACAGCCTGCTCGTGTAATATTTCTTGACTTCGCCGGGTATTCGACGTATCAGCAGGGTACACAATCACTATGGCGAAATTCATGACGCTGAGTATTTATTACTGACCCTTATTTTATCCTAGCATCAAAATCACCACCTGGAGAACTGAATTTTACTCTCAGTGCATGTATGTTAGACGTCCTCGAGATCGGGCGTTTCACAGAGAACAATTTTAGATTCACAGCTGTACTTCATTTCTTTTCATGACCTTGGAAAAGCTGACTTACTATATTATTTAAGTGCAACCTCAAAGAAGTTAGTTTTGGGGCTGCTTCAGGACCGGCCTGCATCCGTACCTGAACTAGTCATAGGGATTGAGGCAGTTGAGCGTGTTGTTCACTTCACTTATCTCGAGAGTCTCATCTGTAATGATAGCCTGGTGTTTTATAAAATCTCGGTAAGGATACCGAAGACTCGATTGGCTTTTGCCAACCAGAATCACTTATGAAGTTTGCTAACCGAAGGACGAGTTTACTGTGTAAGCAGTTCGCTCAGTCCTACTTTATGTCTGTGAAACATGAACAATAAGCATAGGAGATATTCATGGGTTACTGGTTTTCGATCACAGGTGTCTTCGAAGCATTGCTCGTTCATCTTGCTTTTGTTAGGATATGGGTACTAAGTAAGAATGGCAGATCAACAGATGAAGTATTGAAACTTCATCATTTGAGGTGGTTGGGATCTGTGTTACGTATGCCCAACCGCCCAATGTTTCGAGGAGAGATGGTTTGTGATGTAGGATGAGTAGGTTAGAATAAAGCTAGGGGCGGCCAAACCAAAACATGGCGGATGTAAGGCTACCTGGTTGGGGCCTTCGAGATGAGAGTAACCGATGATTAGTGACCTTGAATGATATACCTCAAAACCGTTTACATTGGCGCAGGTGCATCCACAAGATATCAAAACTCACAAATAACTACTTATATAAGTGGTGTTAATGTAGTCATGTGGCTAGAACCTTGACCTTCAGCCATGTGTCTACACACCTGGCACTGTACTGAAGCAACAAGAGGTGAACGCAAAGAAAAACCACTTATTTTATGCAGTTGTGTTGGATTAGCTCGTAAGATTTACCCTTTACTATTAACATTCTAACGAGGAGTGAATGCTACAGCGTCCTTCACTCTCAATATCGACTTACGTAGGATTATTATGTAGGGTATAGATAGAATTTATGAAATTAAGCCGGAAATCAACATATGCAGCAGGTTGAATAAACGCAACTGCTTCATTGTTAACGATTTTAACATATTACACTCAATATTAGTCATGGTTGTTGCGTGAAGCCTGAAATATAGGTAGTCTACAACAACAACGAACATTTCAGCGAACACTAAGGCAAGAACGATTAGGCGTTTATAATCCATGTCATATTTACTTAGTACCTCATTTATAACATTATACAACAACTTTACACTTTGTCTTATCTACTTGTAAAATGGTCATTATTTAAATACATATTTGATCAGTAAATAAATGTGGCAACATGCCGTTATTATTTATTAAGTAATAAACCATGTCAACCGGTAACATCCTTTCTTAACGATTAAACATGTCAAACAATAGAATGAATTCATTGAATTCAAATGTCAATATGTTAAAACAATAGTCTGTGCATATGTTCAATCATCAATGACCTTAAAATAAACTCAACTTTGAATTTTTATAATCTGTCAAACAATCATCATATTAATAATAAATGATGTGCAAGATTGTATGCGCAATGTATGTGAATCAATGAGATTGTTAATAATTAAACCGAGGTTATACCTACTGAATAATGTAAACCCATCTGATTTCTACTATGTGCTTATTTCATACTGCATAGGAATGACTAAACCGAGAGACTTATTTATCCAAGTTAATGCAGAAATGAACTACTAGTCAACATAATACAGAATTCTTTGAATGGATTAAACTGTAAAATCGTGCATGGAGGACAGCTCATAGGCTCGTTCCAAAGTGAAGACTGGTGTCAGGCAAGGTCACTGAATCTCACTCTTTCTCCTGGATATTGTGAAAAACATCAACATATGAGGGAAAGCCTGGGATACACTGGACAACTAGGATGTAACTGGATAGTCTGGCTCTTCTATCGCACACGCAACAACAGATGCAGCAGCGGTGGGTCTCAACATATAGAAAGGAAAAAAGAAAGATTCTCCGATAAAACACAACATACACCAACCAAATCACACTTGACAGAGAAACTTTGGAAGATGTAAAAACTTTTACATATATATGGACAGAATTATTGATGAACACGGTGGACCTGATGCAGATGTGAAGGCGCGGATCGGCAAAGCGAGGGCGGCATTTCTACAATTGCACAACATCTAGAATTCAAAACAGCTGTCTGTTAGTCAATACCAAAGTCGGAACTTTCATTACAAATGTGAAGACAGTCCTACTCTATGAAGCAGAAACTTGAAGAATCATGAAATCCATCATCCACAAGATACAGGTGTTTAATAACGTTGGCCAGACACTATCAGCAACAACCTACCATTAGATAGGACAAACTAGATTCCAGCTGCGGAAATCAGGAAGAAGTTCTGGAAGTGGATAGAACACATATTGCGGAAAGCAACCAACTGCGTCACAAGACAAGCCATCAAGGCCAAGGAACACAGTACGCCGCCAACCAGTATTCTCCAACCAACTCTGTCCTGGGCTTCCCTTTCTAGTTCTGTCCGATTTTTTGCATTCTTCTTATATCTTTCTCTATTTCTCGACGTGATGTGTTCGTTGGCCTTCCTCTTTTCATTTGCCTTCACGGTTCCATGTGAGGTTTTGTCTTGTGACGCAGTTAGGTGCTTTTCGTAATGTGTGTCCTATCCACCTCCACCGCTTATTCCTGATTTCCTCCTCCACTGGAATCTGGTTTGTTCTGTCCCACAGTACGTTGTTGCTAATGGTGTCTGGCCAACGAATCCGAAGTATTTTGCGTAGATAACTGTTCATAAACACTTGTATCTTCTGGATGATACCTTTCGTAGTTCTCCAAGTTTGTGCTCCATACAGTAGAACTGTCTTGACATTTGTATTGAAAATCCTGATTTTGATTGAAAGTTGTTCGGAGTTCCAGATATTTTTCAACTGTAGAAATGCAGCCCTTGCTTTGTCAATCCGTGCCCTCACATCTGCATCGGATCCACCTTGGTTGTCAATGATGCTGCCCAGATATGTAAAGGTGTTAACGTCCTCCAAGGCATCTCCATCAAGAGTGATTTGGTTGGTGCATGTTGTGTTGCATCGTAGAATCTCGCTTTTTCCTTTATGTATGTTGAGACCTACTGCTGCAGAGGCTGATGCTACACTGGTCGTCTTCTCTTGCATTTGTTGTTACGTGTGAGATAGGAGATCCAGATCGTCCATCTGCGTCCTAACTGTCCAGTTGATACCGTGCTTCCCTCCAGAAGTCGACGTTTTCATAATCCAGTCGATCACCAGGAGAAAGAGAAAGGGTGAGAGTAAGCAACCTTGCCTGATACCGGTCTTCACCTCGAAAGAGTCTGTTAGCTGTCCTTTGTGTACGATTTTGCAGTTGAATCCATCATAAGAATTGCGTATGATGTTAACTATCTTCTCAGGCACACCGTAGTGTCGAAGAAGCCTCCACAGTGTTTTCCTATCCACGCTATCGAATGCTTTCTCGTAGTCGATGAAGTTGATGTAGAGTGGTGAGTTCCATTCAATTGATTGTTCCACAATGATCCGTAATGTAGCAATTTGGTCAGTACACGATCGATCTTTACGAAACCCGGCCTGTTGATCTTGAAGTTGGGCGTCTACGAAGTCCTTCATTCTGTTTAACAATACCCTGTTGAAGACTTTGCCTGGTATTGAAAGAAGAGTGATGCCTCTGTAGTTCTCACACTTGCTGAGATCGCCTTTCTTTGGTATTTTGATCAGGTATCCTTCTTTCCAATCTGATGGTACTTGTTCCTCATCCCAAATCTTCTTGAAGAGGTTGTGAAATATTTTCATAGTTGCTTCTACATCTGCTTTCATTGCCTCTGCTGGAATGTTGTCTGGTCCTGCTGCTTTGCCGCTCTTGATTTGTCTGATGGCCATACTGATCTCCTCAATCGTAGGTGCGCCAATATTAATTGGGAGGTCCGTGGATGCTGCTTTGATGTTGGGTGTGTTCAGTGGAGCTGGTCAGTTCAATAGTTCCTTAAAGTGCTCTACCCACCTATTTCGCTGTTGTTCAGTGTTGCTGATTACTTTGCCTTCCTTACTTTTCACTGGTCGTTCTGGTTTACGATAGTTTCCGGCGAGCTTCTTTGTTGTTTCGTACAAATTTCTCATGTTTCCTTCTCTTGCAGCCTTTTCCGCCGTCACTGTTAGATCGTCGTATCTCATCATCCTCCATATATCTTCTTAGGGAATTGAAAAAATTACAACCATATTTAGGAACACGTGTGTTTTTAGTCACTACTCTATAAAGTTATACCTAATTTTTTGCCGAAGCATATCAAAATCTTCTTAGGTAGAAATAATCTATTGTATCTTGGTAAGCGACAGCTCACATTATAAACGACGTCGTTCAATAACACGATAAACATTTGTAACCCATTTGTACCAGTGATTGTTTCACTGTACTCTTTGTTTATTCATACTCTATACGCACAAACTTTCGGTTTGTGTTGCTGCCATTCTTACTGGTTATACTGCTCGCTGTCACTTCGCCCCCTTTTCTCTAGAATGGTTTCGGTATTCCTTCGATGCCACGAAATCGCCTGCAAATATATTCCCTTTTATGGATTAATTCATCTTGTCTGTCTTTGATTCACGGAGATATCACATTTAGTGACGGGTACATAATTGGTCTGTAGTAGTTTCTAGAGTCAACATCGACTCGCGCTAATACAACGGTTTGAACATATATAATCCTGTATGCTTCACATCCAATTAAGCATAGCTTCAATTAGAAATTCATACGATTTGAAAAATAGGGTATTAATAATATGTACCACCAACAGTGTGACGACTCAAATGGCTCAAAATCATTTGCAATGACGTAGGTGCATCCACGCTGGATTTCCTCCGAAAATTCCAGTCTTTTGTTTTGAATTCCTCATCACCTTTATCTTTCCCCTCTTAGGTTAATTTCACTGAATTAGACTCCTTTGAACCTTAATCTTCTCCATTACCGCTAATACTTCTGCTATTATGGGATTTGAATTGACAATACAATCTCTCTGTGCTAATGTGTTTTATGGCAACTTGGATTGATGTATGTACGTATGTACCAAGTTCCACGTTGTAACTGACTAACTGGCTGAAATATATTAACGATCTCAGGCTGATGAATATTGATCTTGTGTTCGTCATTTTCGTTCGATTGGAGAGCTTGTATAAGGTTAATGTAATTATCTGGTACATCTTTCAATGACAGACACTGCTATAGAACCCAATGATCGACAAAGATGAATGCCACCTTAAGGTCGAGAAATACTACTATTGTGAGGCGTCGGAACGAGTGTCTTTGTTCTAGGACCTGACGTAGTGTGAATATCTGATCTACACATCCACATCCAGGTCGGAAAACAGCCTGGTTTTCCCTAGTCTGTTCTTTACAAGCTCTAGTTGGGCGTCCGAGTATTAGTGAGGCCAATATTTTAGATACTATATTAGTTAAACTGATTACCCTGCGATTGTCACAGGATTTTAGTCCTTTCTTATAAATTGGGATGATCAGCGATTGAGACCAGTCAGATCGGATTATTTCCAGTTCACAAATTCTACCTAAGATCTCAGTTAATCTAACTGTTAAAACTGAACCACCATTCTTAAAATCTCAAGGGTCTATCTATCAAGACCCGCTGCTCTCCCTCACTTTAGATTTCCCATAGCTTTCTCAACTTCACAAAGTCAGAGAAATTACGTCGATTTGCCATTCAGGTTGACTGGAAATCGTAGGCAACCGAAGTGTGGCTGAAGGCCAGCGATGCGGTTTTCTCCCTCGAAATGCAAAATGTTGCTTCAAGACTAAGTTGCATCGGCACCTGAACTAGTGATAGGGAGTGAAGTAGTCGAACGTGTCGACCGCTTCACTTATCTTGGGAGTCTCATCAGTGCCGATGGCCTGGTGACTGACGAAATCTCAGCACGGATACAAAAGGCTCGATTGACTTTTGCCAACTTGCGTCACTTATGGCGTAGGCGAGATATCCGTTTGCTAATCAAAGGACAAGTGTACTGCGCAGTAGTTCGCTCCGTCCTACTTTATGGCTGTGAAACATGGCCAGTGAGAGTAGAAGATATTCGCAGGTTATTGGTTTTCGATCATAGGTGTCTTCGAAGCATTGCTCGTATATCGTGGGACACCCGAGTGAGCAACGCTGTTATTAGGAATCGGGTGCTAGGTAAGAATGGCAGATCAATAGATGAAGTAATGAAACTTGATCAGTTGAGGTGGTTGGGACATGTGTTGCGTATGCCTAACCAACGACTGCCTCGTCCAGCTTTGTTTTGTGGTGTAGGAATAGGTTGTAAGAAAGTTAGGGGCGGTCAAACCAAAACATGGCACAAATCCATGAAGTCATTGACGAGTGGACTGAGCCATGTCGCTAATTGTCGAATAACTGGTTGGGGTCCACGAGATGATAATAATCAATGGTTAGAGACCTTGAATGACATGGCTCAAAATCGTTCGCAATGGCGCCGGTGCATTTATTCTTTGTGTTCTCTCAAATTCTAATCTTCTGGATTCTTCAACACCTCTAGTTTTGACTTTCTAAACTTTTCTCACTAGATTCTGCTTCTTGAATAATATCTCCTAATCCTAACCTCTCCGATTACTTCTTATACCTTTACTACCTGTACTAATATTGGATTTGAATAGACAATGGTGTCTCAGTGCTGATGTGGTATGGCGACATGAACTGATGTACTTACGTACGAAGTTCTACGTTGCATCTCGCTGTTTCTGAAGGCCCATCAATCAAATCTCCTGAATTGAGAATGAATAGTACGCCCATCCTTTTCCCAAAATAGTCTCACTAACAGTCAAATTCCTAATACCTCTTTCCTTGATAAGTCTGAACAGCTGCCTATTGCTGCAGCCTTTTCCATCTCTCTCTTTCACTACCCACCACTGTTCACAATCATTGCACAGGCTCTTTGTCAACTAGCGCTTAAACTGACTCCGCTTTTCTTTACATTCAGAGCCAGGTGGGATAAGTTTTCGAACATCTATCAGTTCAGTGGATACTACTGCAATCCACTGTTTCACCCTAACCTTCCTCAGATTATTGGATATGATTCCAACCTACCTCAGGATGAGTATCACTTACATGACCACCACAAACTTAGAGAACAAACAAAGACCAACCAACCAATCAATCAATAGAAAAACAAGTCTATTTTTGACAACCAATCACAATTCCGTTTTCGATGTTGATGATGATGAATACACGGAATTCGATTGGATAATACGTTTACGAAACATTTTCATAAAAATAATCATATACAAAAATAAACCTAATGAAATAAAAAACAGAATCCATACAATTCGACCACATTTCGCCCCTAATTCAATAGATAATTCATTTAAAACACTATGAAGATTATTGGTATTTCGTTCAACTTGTTCAATGCTAACATGTACTGTTTCATAATCTTGACGAATACGTTGATTCATCGCAGTGGATTGATGTTTTAAATCAGTTGTTAATAATAACATTTCTGAAGCTAATTGTTCACGTTGTATTTCTTGTTGACGTAATAGACCAGTAGTAGTAGTGGAATGAGTTAAATTTTTATTTTTGCTATAATCGGTAGATTTATTTCCTTCACCTAGAAAAAGAGACAATAAGAGGTAGTAGTAGTAGTCGGAGTAGTAGTAGTAGTAGTAGTAGTAGTAGTAGTAGTAGTGTAGTGAAGGAGAACACACGATTGTGTTGATCTCAAATTACAGAGTTAATTGGTAAAATAAAAAAACCATATCGTAAATCGTTAATTTGCAAAATTCCCTTTGTGAAAATTAGAACAACACAGATATAAGCGAACAATATTATTGTTTTCGATTAGATCGTCATCAGGCTGCTTTACTCTAATATACATGAATATTTATATATGAAAATGTTAAACCAATCAAGGCAATTTGAGTGATAATCACAATGAATTAAAGAAAAAAGGTATTATCACGCCTGAAATCCACGACTTAATTAAGACTACTGGATCCTACACACCACGACTATATGGTTTACCAAAAGTTCATAAATCGGGTCTTCCTCTACGCCCGGTTCTTGATATGTTTAATTCACCGTACCATAAAATTGCGAAGTGGCTAGTGCGAATTTTAGAGCCATTGCGTAAATCAGCTGTACGTAGGAGTGTAAAAGACGTTTTTGAGTTCACTTCCAAGATAGAAAATATGAATGTTAGCAGGAAAAATATGATCTCACTGGATGTAGTTTCTTTGTTTACCAACGTACCACTCCTTGAGACCATTGAATTCATATGCGAACAAATTCAGGAGAAACAAATCAATATTGGCTTGCCCGAAGATTGCCTTAAAGAATTACTCCTAAAATGTACGATGAACGTCCATTTCGTATTGAACAACAATTATTACAGACAAATAGACGGTATAGTCATGGGTTCACCTCTTGGCCCAATTCTAGCTGATCTCTTTCTAGCAAAGCTAGAAAATGGACCACTAAATGAAACTATTCAGAAACTTGATCTATATTGCCGTTACGTCGATGACACATTCATCATTGTAGATCAGGACATCAGAAAAGAAAAACTCTTAGACGAATTCAACAGTGTACACCCGACAATCACGTTCACTGGTGAAGAAGAATACGATAAGAAATTGAGTTTCCTTGATATCACACTAAGTAGACGTAATGATGGTTCACTAAGTAGAAGCGTATATAGAAAAAAATCCCAGTGCTTGCCAATACACTCACTTTTGTAGTTTTACACCTATCCGCTACAAAAGAAATTTGGTTAGATGCCTCACTAACAGAGCAAATATGATTTGTTCAGTGGATACCTTAAGTCAGGAGCTGGAATTCATCAACGACTTACTAACCGAGATTGGGTACCCCAGCGCATTCATAAAGAAGTATATGTCTGCCGTAAAAAAGAAGTCGGTGGTTTCGACCGCCCAAAAGAAGCCTTTATTTATGAAGTTCCAATTCAACGGAAATGTGGCCTGCGATACTCTGCAGGACAGATTAATAAGAGTAATTAGTAGAACATTCAACGCTGCCAAACTTGCATTGACTTTCTCCAGTCGACCAGCGATGTCTACCCAAACGAAGGATAAGTTACCTGAGTTGGCCTCCTCTATGTGCATTTACAAATTCAGCTGCTCCTGTGGAGATAGCTACATCGAGCATATTTGTATTGAAAATTCTGGCTATGATGTTAGCTGATGGTAGTTTTGGGTTCTAGATGTTGTTCAGTTGTAGTGTAGTGAAGGAGAACACAGGTGAGGCCAACCGAATCGTATTTATCTCAAATTACAGAGTTAATTGGTAAAATAGAAAAACCATATTGTAAATCGTTCATTTGCAAAATATCAATCCATCATATCGAACTGGACTGTTCCTGTTGCAAACAACATCAATCCATTGTCACTATTCATGCGTTTCATACAAATTCCATTGTGTTCTCCGCTCTTCCTTTCTTGATCTTCCCCCATCTTCTGCTGCCAGACATTACGTTTTTACTCGCGTCATATACTACTTATAAGTAGCGCGCACCACAGTAGTACAATGAACGGATTGTTAAAATAAGGCAAGTAGATTTTGCAGCTCAAATGGAGGATATAAATTTGGTGTTGTTTGGGTAGTGTACACCAGATTAGTTGGGGCTGCGAATCTTTCATTGTTGTTACCCTGAACAACATGAAATCTGAAGGGGATAATTAATCACAACTAAGGCTACTAGAAAAAACCAATTTAAGACTGGTGAAATAACTATGAAGCTTTCCTCAAAGAATGAATGAGGGGTTTCAGAATTCGACATCACATCACAGAGTAACTGGATTTATTTAGATCCACTGGATAACTTTTTCGTCCCATGCGTAATCGTGGATCGAGCCCTAGACTTTCAGGTTTCATGGACAGTGGCTTATCATAAGTTTACTGTTAGGATATTCATCTAATATCCTAAGAGAATTATTGGTTAATTCCTACTGGTCAATTTTATGGTCGTCCTAGATATCAATGTCACGTGTTACAATGTCGTTTCTTATTGGTTGTCTTGACTATCAATGTCACTTCAAATGTTGCTTCCTATTGGTCGTCTTAACTGTCAATGTCACAGACTTCGATGCTGTTTCCTATTAGACCAAAATGTATAAATACGCATTATGTGTAACGTTTTATGACCAGGACCCGGCCCCGGATCTCTAGTCCTCTTCTAGACTCGGGTGTTTGTAGAATACAGGTTTTACTTTACATCAAGTCTTGTATTTTCACTCAATATGGGGTTGGGATAATCGGATTTGAGTAGCATGTCATATCTCCGGATCCTCGCTCTGGTTTGCGACTAGGTAAACTCGTAATAGTTCAAGCATATCAAAATGACGTGTTTAAGTGCAGGCGTAACATTTACTGAGACGATAGCCAGAAGTTTTCATTTAGATATATTTGGGTATATATATATATATATATATATATATATATATATATACATATATATATATACATTTGGCTACACATTGTCACCTTTCCGATCTTGTTTACAGTTGAAGAGGTAAGTGAAGTTCCACAACCTTGACGTGGTGGTCGGGCTTGCCTATCATGATAACCCAACCAAGCTATATTGACTGAAACATAAGTTCCTTTAGGTTCAACCATGCCGAGCAGATCGATCAGAGAACGATAAGACTAAAAGCGACAACTCAAGGTCTGAGGGCGAAGTCGCACTGCTAACTGTAGAGGCGAGTGACAGCAGTAAGATGTTTCCATCGGATAACCAACATCTGTAGCGATGCCGCCTTCTCACAAGGAAGGAAATGGTTAGAATAAGTAGATCCTAAAATGCCACACTGCACCTTACCTCACGAATTTCCATATCCACAGATAAGGCATTTAAAGAGCGAAGCTAACACGTTAACTTTCCACAAAGCGGTCATGTGTAACCAGCCTTAAGTAGTTATCATTTTGACTCTGTGTTCACGTTCCCAGGTTGATAAAACCAACACTAGCCCGATTTCCTTTGCAGGTTCCTCAAGAAACACCGTTGCACGTTGTGGATAGCCGGCAAGTGACATCCGTGCTCATACCTGTAACACAGCACGCATTCACGCACAAGACCGAATGCCCTGAGTTCAAATCCTGTGAGGATATCAGGAGTCGTGGATGCACGCTGCCACTGATGAGTCCCATACCAGAGGACGAAACGGCCATCTTTCAGTGCTTCCAAGTTTCTAATGGTGGTGGTCTAACAATGATTGATTGATGATTTCAATGTGCAAAACATAACTAATCTTCATAACTCTAATTGAATAATCATTGTGTCATGAAATTATTGCTAAGATATTGCAATATTCAAAATGATTAGTTGATTATCAGCATAGAATACATACATGTCATTTTGATATGCTTGGATTATTACGAATTTACCTTAGTCGGAAAACGAGAGCGAGGATCCGGAGACACGACATACTACTCTAATCCGAGTGTCCTAAGCTCCATTGAATAAAAGAAGAAGACTTCCTATGAAGTAGTACCTGTATTCTACAAACATCCAGAAAGTACGAGGTCCAAGTCCAGTCCAGAAGAGAATTAGGATCCCAAACTAGGGATCCGGGTCATAAAACGTTACAAATAATGCGTATTTATACATTTAGGTCGAATAAGAAACACCATTGAAGTATGTGACATTGACAGCTAAGGCAACCAATAGGAAGCAACATTTGAAGTGATATTGATAGTCAGGACAACCAATAAGAAAACACCATTGAAGTATGTGACCTTGGTAGCTAGGACAACCATAATATTGACCAATAGGAATCGACCAATAGAATTTACACTTACAAAATGATTCTTCATAGGTCAATATCCTAAAAATATATATATAATTACAAATATCTTACCTAATAATTGTTCACGTAATTCTCTATTGATACGTTGACGTTCTTTTTCAATCAAATCACATCGATCCATCAATGTACCTTGAACAAGTGATTGATTGTCTGTTTCACACCATAGATTATTGTTTTCGGCAGTTTTAACATTGTCATCATTATTGATAACATCATCATAATAAACTGGAGCGGTTTCATTCATGTCAGAAGAAGTTACAATTCTATCACTATGTGATAAACGATGAAGGATATTATTATTATTATTGGAACTTTGTATTGTATCACAAATTTGTTTTAATTTTTTAATCTAAATATAAACAAAACAGATTCGTTTTATCTTTGAAAAATCAAAAAACTACCACTGATATTCTATGTAAATTATAAACAACAAAAAGGTTGTTCACAGTCAGTTAATCTCCTTATCAATGTGCACCTTAACACAGAATAAAATCAATTTATTTATGCAATTAGAGTTATGGAGATCAGTGTTTTTTACACATTGAAATCACCAATCAATCATTGTTAAACCACACCATTTAGAAGCCTGGAAGTACTGCATGGCCCTTGCGCCTTAGTATGAGACTACTTATCAACAGTGCGCATTCACGAGTGGATTCAATTGCACCATTGCAAACCGTTTTGAGCCGCGTCATTCAAGATCTCTAACCATCAATTACTATCATTTCGCGGACCCCAACCAGGTAGTCGACACCTACTGACATGACTTAGTCCACATGTTAGTGACTTCATGGATTTTTGCCATGTTTTGGTTTGACCGCCCCTAACTTTCTTACAACTTATTCCCACATCCCAAAACATAGTTGGACGAGGCAGTCGATGGTTAGGCATACGCAACACATGTCCAAACCACCTCAACTGATGAAGTTTCAATACTTCATCAATTGATCTGCTATCCTTAACTAGTACTCGTTTTCTAACTATAGCATAGCTTACACGGTTGTCCCATGATACATGAGCAATGCTCCGGAGACACCTATGATCGAAAACCAGTAACTTACGATTATCTTCTACTCTTACCGGCCATGTTTCACAGCCATAAAATAGGACGGAGCGAACTGCTACGCAGTACACTTGTCCTTTGATTAGCAAATGGAGATCTCGCCTACGCTATAAGCGACGCAGGTTGGCAAAAGTCAATCGAGCCTTCTGTATCCATGCTGAGATTTCATCAGTCATCAGACTATCAGCAATGATGAGACTTATATGCTACTTTATATCACATGAATGTAGATTAGTCGAATAACGACAACAAACATCCAAGTGTTATGAAGTGGATAGAAATCTCTTTAAAAAAAATTAGTCTCTTTTATAAATTTTGATAGAACACATTGAGAAGATGTAATTGATCTGAAAAATGCTGTGATGTATTTACGCTATACATCGGATTTTGTAATCAAAGGTATTTAAAACTGGCTTCAAAAAATCAGCTAACGTCAGATGAACCGATAAATGTGGGAAATGGAAAACCATGTTTATCGATTATAAAAAAACACAAAATTTAGAGACAGGAAATACGATTGACATCAAGACAGATTTCAAAATATTGTATAGAAACGTTGAAGGACGAATTTTGAGGTTTATGGAAGGAAGTCTTGGCTATTCGTAAGTTAAAACCCCTGATGTGTAGTACAGGAACAATTTATCGTAATTTTGAATTTACTCTGGTAATCTTTAAACCATTTTACAACAGCCTAGAGTAATATGACAATTTTCCTACCCCTTCTTATTATTTTCATATTACGTTGATTTCCTCTCTCACCTTTATTCACAATTATCACCTTATGTCTATTTGAACTTTTCTCTAATGGACTTTTAACTAATTTCATGTATGAATGCCTTGACAAGTGTATATGTAATTGCATTGCGGGGTTGTTGTGAAGATTGTTAAGTTTTATTTGTAACCATGCTGATGAGTCCTATACCAGGACGAAACGGCCGTCCAGTGCTTCCAGGTTTCTAATGGTGGTCTAACATTGATCGATTCATGGTTACAAATAAAACTTAACAATCTTCACAACAACCCCGCAATGCAATTACATGTGTCCACTAGTGACTAGCTTGGTGAGGAATCTTCTCCGAGTTCAAGTGGGAAGTCGTGACGAGTGAAGTTCAAACCTGTTCGGATGTATACAGGGTATGAGGTTGCGCAACTCCGTGAATTTGATCAAGTTAGACATTAACAACGTTAGATACCGGCTCAGTGGTCTAACGGTTAGGGCGTTCGCGCACAATACTGAAGGTCCTGGGTTCAAATCCTACGGGGTGCAGAAGTCGTGGATGCGCACTGCTGATGAGTCCCATACCAGGACGAAACGGCCGTCCAGTGCTTCCAGGCTTCTAATGGTGGTCTAACATTGCTCGATTCGCGGTTACAAGTGTATATGTGTAATTAAATTGTTCGGAATATGCATTGCGAAAAATACATGACAACATTTTTTCAGATCAATTACATCTTTTCAACGTGTTCAGATCAGAATATTTGTTTTGTCAATGAATTTGGAAATTCCTAGAGAAAAATTCCAAACACATTTCGAGAGAACAACTATTGATCACATGATCGATCATGTGATAGATAACACCGCATAACAACAATAAGATCAGTAAAATTCAAAAGGAAGTTTGTTATTGCGAATATGTGAAAGAAGATATTGCGTAATTTATATTCAGTTTAAACACATTTCAATTGTGATGGCCGCTCAACCTAGGTGATGCAGTGATGCATTGATTATTATTTCGAACGATTTTCAAATATCGATATTGTATCTCTACTATGAATGGCAGTCAGTAGTCTTGTTGAAAATAAATACGTTTGATCCTTTAAGCTGATTTTTTTTTGTGAAATGTGCCTCCGCATGCTGGTAAGTAAGTACTCTATTTCTATCTTTCCTTCTAATGTGAGGAGGTAATTTCAAGTTATTCAATAACACACACACACAACTTTCACTGTAAGCTGATCAACTTATAAATCCTGATGAGACCTGGGACCATCTTGAATAGATTGGCTTACTTGTGTTCTTGTCCGTTATAAAAACGACTGAGCCTTAATCAAATTAAAGAATAATGATGTTACCATTCTATATTGAATTCCGTAAAGATTTTCGGTGATTTTTAGACTATGATTTTCACCGTGATGTTCGAGACTTCTTATATTTGATTAATAATTTTTAATGAGTTGAAATTTTCAACTAGCTTTGCTTATTTTCACATCTACTGATTTAAATTTAAATAGTTAACAATGGTAATTTCTATTATCAAAAACCAAAATAATAATAAACACAATCTATCCTATTCGCAGATGACCTGGCTCTTCTATCGCACACGCAACAACAAATGCAAGAGAAGACGACAACCAGTGTAGCAGCAGCCTCTGCAGCAGTAGGTCTCAACATACATAAACAGAAAATCAAGATTCTACGATACAACACAACATGCACCAACCAAATCACTCTTGATGGAGATGCCTTGGAGGACGTTAACACCTTTATATATCTGGGCAGCATCATCGACGAGAAAGGTGGATCCGATGCAGATGTGAGGGCGCGGATTGGCAAAGCAAGGGCTGCATTTCTACAAATGAACAACATCTGAAACTCCAAACTTTCAACCAAAACCAAAATCAGGATTTTCAATAAAAATGTCAAGACAGTTCTACTGTATGGAGCGGAAACTTGCAGAACTACCACAGCCATCATCCAGAAGATACAAGTATTTATTAACAGTTGTCTACGCAAAATACTTCGGATTCGTTGGCCAGACACCATCAGCAACAACGTACTGTGGGAGAAAACAAACCAGATTCCAGTGAAGGAGGAAATCAGGAAGAAGCGGTGGAGGTGGATAGGATACACATTACGAAAAGCACTGAACTGCACCACAAAACAAGCCCTCACATGGAACCGTGAAGGTAAAAGGAAAAGAGGAAGGCCAAAGAACACACTACGCCGAGAAATAGAGAAAGATATGAGAGGAATGAACAAACATTGGACAGAACTGGAGCGGGAAGCCCAGGACAGAGTTGGTTGGAGAAAACTGGTGGGCGGCCTATGATCCATTGGGGGTAACAGGCGTAAGTAAGTAAGTAAGTACTATTCAAAAACACTGGTTAGTGTATTCTTCTATTGATGGATTCAAACTAAATTACTTATTTTATGCTTGTTGCCCCTACTGGAGCATAAGGGTTGCCAGACTAAAACATGGCAGAAATCAATGAAGTGTCACTGACAAGTGGACTAAGTCATGTCGGTAGGTGTTGGGATCCGCGGGATGATAGTAATCGATGGTTAGAGACCGTAAATGACATGGCTCATAACCTTTTGCAATGGCACAGGTGCATTCATTCTTTGTGTTCTCTCAAATCCTAACCTTCCGAGTTCCTCATCACCTTTATCTTCTTTTTTTTAAGTTTCTTTCACTAGATTCTACTTCTTGAATAATACCATCAAACCCTAAAGTTTCTGATTACTGCTAGTACTTTTATTACCTCTACTACTATAGGATTTGGATTGACCATTACATCTCTGTGTGTGCTAATGTGACATGGGAACTTGAACTGATGGACGTACGTACGTACGAAGTTCTACGTTGCTGTTGATTGAAGCATAAGCTGCCGACCAGCGAATTATTTTTCTGGTTAGTGTTTCCTGTAGTAGCTGGTTGGATTTCGACATGGTGAAGAAAATTTGTAACTCAGATGGATGATTGTGGTAGTGTTTCGTATTCTCCAGTTCAGAGATGGATTTCTGCGGGATAGGGTCACTGACCCCACATGCCCGACCCTCCTCCTTAATCCAAACTTGGAACCGGTAATTAACCCTAGAAGGACTCCAGGCAGAGTTATATTTTAACTACATGAACTAAGTTTATTTGACAAATAACATTATAACAGTTAATTTAAAAAATCCTCCTCAAGTCATTAAAACTCTATAAGAAATGATTGATTGATTGATTGAAAATAAATGAAACATTGAACTTACTCTTATTTCATATTTACGTATATTTTCTGGAGAAGGATGATGACTGGATGAAAGTAATTTATTAAAAAATATTTCAAGAACTTTTACATAATCATTGTAAATAGTTCCTGATTGTTTTTGTACTGCAAGACGTTCAGTACAATATAATAAACGAGTAAAATTCATTTCTAACATTGAATTACTCATCTTCGATCAGATCAGGTAGCCTAAATTCAAAATAAATAAATGATCAGGATATGTAATATTCCAGTAAAACACCATTGAATAATTGAATAGCAGCTATGTCATAACAAAACAATTTCAATTTCGAGAATAGAAAAACTAATTGAAATTTTGTATAATAATAGTTCAAAACAACACCACAATTATGAGAATCCATTGTAAATCGATAATTGCCTGAATAGATAAATTTACAGAGTTTTTTAAAACTAAAAATGCATTGAAAACCCTAAAGAATAAGCTTTTATCAATAAGAAATAAACTACCATTTTTAATATGGGATTGTGTTGTACACGTCAGTCAGATACAACGTAGAACTACGTACGTAAGTACATCAGTTTATGTTGCCATACCACATTATTAGCACAGAGATGTAATTGTCAATTCAGATCCAATAGTAGTAGTAGAGGTAGTAAGGGAATTAGAAGTAATCGGAGAGGTTAGGATTAGAAGATATTATTCAAGAAGTATGATTAAATGAGAAAAGTTTAGAAAGTCAAAACTAGAGGTGTTGAAGAATCCAGAAGATTAGGATTTGAGAGAACATAAAAGAATAGATGCACCGGCGTCATTACAAACGGTTTTGAGCCATATCATTCAAGGTCTCTAACCATCGATTATTATCATCTCGCGGACCCCAAACAGGTAGTCGACAATTACCGACATGGCTAAGTCCACCTGTCAATGACTTCATGGATTTGTGCCATGTTTTGGTTTGACCGCCCCTAACTTTCTTCCAACATATTCCTACACTACAAAACAAAGCTCGACGAGGCAGTCGGTGGTTGGGCATACGCAACACATGTCCCAACCACCTCAACTGATCAAGTTTCATTACTTCATCTATTGATCTGCCATTCTTACCTAGCACCCGATTCCTAATAACAGCGTTGCTCACTCGAGTGTCCCACAATATACGAGCAATGCTTCGAAGACACCTATGATCGAAAACCAGTAACCTACGAATATCTTCTACTCTCACTGGCCATGTTTCACAGCCATAAAGTAAGACGGAGCGAACCACTGCGCAGTTCACTCGTCCTTTAGTCAGCAAACGGATATCTCGCCTACGCCATAAGTGACGCAGTTTGGCAAAAGCCAATCGAGCCTTCTGTATCCGAGCTGAGATTTCGTCAGTCACCAGGCCATCGGCACTGATGAGACTCCCAAGATAAGTGAAGCGGTCTACACGTTCGACTACTTCACTCCCTATCACTAGTTCAGGTGCCGATGCAACCCAATCTTGAAGCAACATTTTGTATTTCGAGGGGGAAAACTGCATTTACATTTACGTGTACAACACGTAAATGTAAAAATACAAAAAAAACAGTAATAGTTCTCCTAAACGATCACTCAACTATTTTGGTATGATAAAAAAATATGCCATTTCATCAGAAGAAAATTTTGATAAACGAATATCGATACAAATAAGTTCTCAGAAATCATTGAAAAAACTGCTTGAGGCCGGTCATGCACGGTTTTTTTAAGAACGTTTTCGAGAGTATTAGCTCCGCTATTAAAAGCCCTTCGTGGGCGCTGTTACCGCCGGAGACAGAAATCCATGAGGTAGGGTGAGGTATGACATTTTTAGGGTCGACCTTTTCTAACCCATTCCTTCCTTGTGAGAAGGCAGCATCGCTGCAGATGCTAGTTGTCCGAGGGAAACACCTTAATGCTCTCACACCCCTCAGCAGTCAGTAGTACGACTTCGCCCTCAGACCTTGAGTAGCTGCTTTTAGTCTGATCGTTTTCCAATCGACCTGCCTGGCATGGTAGAACCTTCAGGAACATATGTTCCAGCCAGTATAGCTCAGCTGGGTCATCACGATAGTCAATCCCGACCACCACGTCAAGGTAGCAAATCACTGAAAACCAAAATAATTTTGTATACCGGATTATGAACTCTACCTAATACATAAAAGATAATATTACTTGATTTTCAAAATATGAGATGGAAGGTGTAGCCTACTTAAAAAACCGATATCTGAAGTATGGAGGCATAATAATCGCTTAAGAAAAATATTCAGAAATGGTTACTGAAAATCACAATCAGACAGAAATGTTAAATATTGTGATCCTCTTCTAGTGTTAACCATTTATGATTATTTTTGACGGCTTACCAGTTAAAACAGTCGGCTTTCAGCTATCGGATCGCGATTTTGAATCCCAACCACCAAGTCAGATTGGAGAACCGGAGAATATGATTATCTATCAAAAAAAAGTGTATAACTTAAAGCTAAATATATAAAAGAGTACTTGATCAATGAATCACATTTGGTAAAAATCAAATTATGACTGAGTGAAATGGTGAAAAAGAATTGCCCATATCTAACACATCACTACTATCTTATCTACCTATGCACAATCACGTAAGATAATAAATATGGTTACATTTTTCTAAAGGCAATGATACTATTGGCTTGCTAGATTTTTTAGCACAGAAATATCGTGAATTGTTAGATTTAGTACAGAAAAAATGTTAAAAATATGATTATCGCATAAAGGTTACACAGATTAACGGCTTCAGTGAGCAAACGAGCCACCTGAAAATTATGAGCTTTTTTAATGATCAATAAACTAAAACCAGTAAACGTACATCCTAAAGCACTAGAGATGAGATTTTTGGGAAGGTATAAACGACCTTGGTTTTTCTGTTTACCTTCACGCTGGACGCCATCATTCCTGTTGTTGAACTTTAAATGATATTTCAAAAGAAAATTTCACAGAACCGTACGTTCATCCTCGGAAAAACTAAGGTTATAACTGGTTAAAGAAGATAAGATGTTCTTAAACGTGATACGAAATTCTACTTGCGACATAAAAAATACGCAGCATAACACCCATATATCTTTGCTTTTCTGGTAAAGATTACTAACTAAAATGTCTACTGGAAAACGTTCAGAAAACAAACAACCTCCAGGGAACATCTCGACAGGAAGAAAATATTATGAATTGTAAAGATCCGATTTTAAAACTATGGTTTGACTTTGATACTACTTAAATCACGACTGGCCTGATCACAAAACAAACCGATGGTTTTATCACAACCAATGCAACTGGATCAAGAAAAATTTTAGATTTGAAAGTTATGCTGAACAATCTTAATAAGCTTAGACGTGGCCTACAGCTCAGGAAATGTTATTTTCCCGAAAATGAAAACAATAGCTGAAAAATGCTGCCACATTTATGGAAAATTCACGCAGACCTTATAATGCAAGTGACTATTCTAGGACCTATTGGAACAAGCACAAATTAGGTGTCGAGCAAACACGGAATTATTTACAAGCTAAGGTTATATGAACAAAAAGACTTGCTTTCCACTTCATTTCTAGCCCTAAAAGTAGTAATATATGGGGATCAGTTATCAAGTACACTGAACAAGGAATTTTAATTTCGACTGTGATTTCAGACGTCTATCCGACTCAATGTATATCTCCAGATTTCGAGGTTGCTGGTAGACTATGCTGAAAATATCATTGCAGGTGTAATATAAAATTAGAGCCATTTATTAAGTTACATAACAAAAGGAAGAATTGTTTTGAAAATTACCAACCAAACGACCATTTACGGTAGATTGTGTCCGTGCACTACTCTGAAGCGACAAGCTAATAGTTGTTTTTTCATCTTTCTTCTAAATCCTGACTACTTATTTGTTTTTTATACATGAGAATTAAGGGACAACTATTAAGGAAAACTTTCGTTATCTACTATGACAAAAACGACACGTAACACACACCATGAATTTCGCGCGGCAATCCAATATCTTTTTACGAGTTAGCATAAACCGGTTGATTTCTTTGCGCTCGCTTATTATTGTTTCAGTAGGGCCCCAGGTATTCGGTAAATCTGAAGAATGATGTTCTAGCCACTCGTATCTTGGCTCATAAACTACCTTGAGAATAGAAAGTTTCGCACCAAGGTAAACAGGGTGCACGCGAGTTGGACAGTATCCACTTCAGGAGTTTCACAGGGGACCATCCGAGGCCAACTCCTCTTCCTGACATTCATTAACGACCTGCTAAGCTTAGTTAGCTCACCGGCACTGATCTACGCAGACGATGCGAAGATCTGGAGATCCATTAGAAGCGAAGAGGATTCGACTGAGCTTCAAAAGGACCTTACATCCATTGAGAAATGGGCAGTGAAAAACGGTTTAAAACTCAACCAACCAAAGTGCCACGTCATGCATTTCCTGCCTCATATGACGCAAACCACCTACACTCTCAATGGAAGTCCGCTCCCTAATGTCTCCTCAGAGCGCGATCTTGGTTTAATAACCACAGAAAGCCTCCACACGAGTTCGAACTATGTAGGGGATGCAGCCAAGGCAAATGCGACTCTTCACTTTATGCGAAGACAGCTTGGTGCTATAACCCCGAAATTATTTTTAACCCTCTTTAAGACGTACGCACGCCCACACTTGGAGGTTCACAACGTCATCGCACCCCCTCTGCTTAAAAGAGACATAAATCTCTTGGATCGAGTGCAGAGACGAGCAACCAAATGGGTTATAGGGTTGAAAAATAAACCCTACGACGATAGACTCCAGCTCTTGGGATTATTCCCACTGAGCTACAGGAGAATCAGAGGTGACCTGATTATGGCGTACACCATATTAAACACGCCAAACCGTCCCAATGTGAGCATCTTACCGATGCATCACCACCACTCCTCTCGAGGCAATCCTCAAAAGATTGCACATCAAAGACTTGATAATCACGTACTCACTTGCGGACTATCATCTTCCTCTTGGACAAGCTGTGCCTGATGCATATCTTGAGACCTGCTAGTTGTTACCATTGCCATCTCCTCAGATCACTAAATTAATCTATCTCGCCTATTCCTCTCCCTTGCTTACACTTCGGTCCTCTCTCACAATCTTCACTACCAATTAATAAACTAAATTCATCCATATATTACTCAGTTCTGAAATTTTACTCATATTATCATTTTAATTTACCCTTATTACCCTTATTACTCTCCACATTGCAACTAACTGATCTCCGGTTTGGTAATGTGACGGCTGCTAGTATCCAGAAACCCTACTACCCTGAAACAAACGTTTCATTCAAATCCCGAGACATACAAACTCACAACCAACTGCCAACTGACTAGAATTAGACAGTCGAGTGGCTAGACTCTCATCCATTGGACATTACCAAACATCTGGAACCGTACCGAAAGAACAAGAATCGAGCGCGAAGAAATCAAATTGGTTTACACTAGCTCGTGAAAAAGATATTGGATATTGGATATTGGATCGCAATGATTCTAGTCATTTATCAGCTATTTATGAATTTGTCTGTCTGGTTTGAATTAGGACGTTAGTTACATTGCAGTAGGGTTCCTGGATGCCAGCAGCTATAGCATAATCAGGATGGAGATAAGTTAGTTGTAATATAGACAATGATAGGAAGAGGAAAATTTCAGAACTACATACAAAAGTGAAAAAGTTTATTAACTGGCAGAGAAGATTGTGTGAGAGGACAGAAGCGTAAGTGAAGGAGAAGTTACAGCGATAATAAGCGAGGTATAATAAGTTTTTGATCTTAGGAAATGACAATAGTAAAAGTCAGCAAGTCTTAATACATGCACCAGACATATCTGGTTTATTAAGGAGATGAAAATCCGTATGTCAGTACATGTTCATCAAGTCTCCTATCAAAGCTTCTATCACTACTATCGGGATATCATTTCAACCTGAAAAGACGTCTTGTGAGAAAGAGTAGAACAATATCTGCCTGTTTACTGAGAGATTATTATTTTTTTAACTTGCGGCTTGTGTTTGTGATATAGTTTAGTCTGTACCAGTTTGAAATTTTGTGAAATCATCTCTCACCTAACGGATTCCAGTTTATTGTAACAGCGGATCACTGGTACTCCTAGTTATTACCACATTTAAAAATATTAGAAGGGAAATATTGGTAAACTTTACAAAGATCCTCGCGTGAGCAGTATTCAAATGTTCGTCCGTCTTCCACCATACGCAATGATTTGGTTATGAAAGAATTATGAATGAGTTAAAGAAATTTTCTAAAGGTAAATGGTCATGTATACCGTCTTAACTGAAAGAACCAATGACTTTTGGGGTTGTTGAAAGAAGTGCAACTTGTAATTTTTTGGATCGCATGCGGTACAAACTGGGACATGTCAGACCACGTGAGTAAGAAACCTTAGTGAGTTTCTATGTTTGGAAGTTCGTTTGTGAGGAATATGTAGTTAGAGTGATGTCAGAGTGTTGTCAGCTTCTGACTCATGATTCGATGTTAGTATTACATAAGTTTCTTAGCTTCACTTATTACATACAATCCATCCATTTACTCAGTAAACCCACAGCTGCTTATGACTTATATTTGAAACGCATGTGTTATCTTATCCTTTTTGTCTGGATAGGGCTTTTGGGAATGCACAGGTGACAAGTCCATACAGGGTATTGCAAGTGGGTGGTCTTTGTCAGTTTCACGAGTAATTCTTGTTCTTGTAGTCCGAAAAGACGAAATGGTCGGTTAATATTGGTTTTCAAATTTAATCTGCATCCACTGTCACTCAGTAAGTGACTGGCCTGCTGAAGATCTTCAACTCCAGCAGTGCTAGCGAAGTAATGTTGAATGATCCTAGTGTCTGGTGTCCTTCCAACCATGTAAACCAAGTAACCACTAGTGTTTTATTTAGGAAAGTTTAGGCTTTCTATCAAATTCTTCTGAAAACATTCTGTCAATGTTGTCCAGAGATTCCAAATGATTAACAAGAAATTCCTAGATAACTTGAATGATTTGGGTTGTCATTTTTGTTTGACCGTCAAATAGCGGTTCAGTTTCCAATGCTTTTTGTTGGCTCGTCGAACAATCCTAGGAGTCGATTTTACTGCCGGATCTAAAGCTAATCTTCCTATAAGACATGGGTCATGTAACATTTTCGTAAGCTTTTAATCATTTTAGCCCTGTTAATCGCAGTTCAGTTACTTATAAGAGACTGTCCCGGGGGGAAGCCGAGTTTAAAAAGTCCATACTGGATAACATAATCCTCAACTGTATCGGTTTTTAGTCCATCAATACCGATCTTTTTGACGATCCTCTTGTTTACTTGACTTCGCAGCTTTACTTGCTTGACCGTTCTGACATCAATTTTAATCATGGTTGCTGATAAGGTATGTTACAGATGACGGTGAGACAACAGTCATATGAAACATAGGTTATTTGTTATATTGGGACAAGAATTTACGGCTGCAAATAGAAAATGTAATCAAATGTCTAAGATGGATACGTACTTACCAACTTACTTGCTTACTTACTTACTTACTTAGTTACTTATGCACTTACTTACTTACTTATTCACTTACTTACTTATGCCTGTTACCCCCAATGGAGCAGAGGCCGCCCACCAGTTTTCTCCAACCAACTCTGTCCTGGGCTTCCCTTTCCATACAGTAGAACTGTCGTGACATTTGTATTGAAAATCCTGATTTTGGTTTTGTTTGAAAGTTGTTTGGAGTTCCAGATATTTTTCAGTTGTAGAAATGCAGCCCTTGCTTTTCAAATCTGCGCCCTCACATCTGCATCTAATCCGCCTTGGCTTTCGATGATGCTGACCAGATATATAAAGGTGTCAACGTTCTGCCAAAAATCTCCATCAAGCGTGATTTGGTTGACGCATGTTGTGTTGCACCGTAGATTCTTACTTTTTCTTTTATGTATGTTGAGACCTACTGCTGCAGAGGCTGCTGCTACATTGGTTGTCTTCTCTTGCATTTGTTGTTGCGTGTGAGATAGGAGAGCCAGGTCATCTGCAAAGTCCAGATCGTCTACCTGCGTGCTAGCTGTCCACTGAATACCGTGCTTCCCTCCAGATGTTGACCAGGAGTAAGAGAAAGGGTGAGAGCAAGCAATTTGCCTGACACCGGTCTTCACCTCGGACGATTCTGTTTGCTATGCTGCGTGCAGTTTAATCCATCATAAGAACTCCGTATGATATTGACTATCTTCTCAGGCATGCTGTAGTGTCGTAGAGTTCATCATAGATTTTTCCTGTCCACGCTATCGAATGCTTTCTCGTAGTCGATGAAGTTGATGTAGAGTGGTGAGTTCCATTCAATTGATTGTTCCACAATGATCCGTAATGTATCGATTTGGTCAATACATGATCGATCCTTACGAAATCCAGCATGTTGATCTTGAAGTTGGGTGTCTACGAAGTCCTTCATTCTGTTTAACACTACCCTGTTGAAGACTTCGCCTGGTATTGAAAGAAGAGTGATGCCTCAGTAGTTCTCACTCTTGCTGAGATCGCCTTTCTTTGGTATTTTGATGAGGTATCCTTCTTTCCAATCTGATGGTACTTGTTCCTCATCCCAAATCTTCCTGAAGACAGTGTGAAATATTTTTACAGTTGCTTTCATTGCCTCTGCTGGAATGTTGTCTGGTCCCGCTGATTTGCCGCTCTTGATATGTCTGATGGCCATACTGATCTCCTCAATCGTAGGTGCGCCAATATTAATTGGGAGGTGGTCCGTGGATGCTGCGTCGATGTTGGGTGTGTTCAGTGGAGCTGGTCGATTCCGGAGTTCCTGAAAGTGCTCTACCCACCTATTTCGCTGTTCTCCAGTGCTGCTTATTTCTTCGCCTTCCTTGCTTTTCACTGGTCGTTCTGGTTTACGATAGTTTCCGGCGAGCTTTTTTGTTGTTTCGTACAAATGTCTCATGTTTCCTAATCTTGCAGCCTTTTCCGCCGTCATTGCTAGATCATTCACATATTTTCGTTTGTCGGCTCTGACGCTGTTTTCCACTTTCCGGTTTGCTTTTGTGTCTTCAGCTTGTGTCTTACATTTCTCTGATCTTGTTCGGGTGACACTGATTGCTACCCTCTTGTTCCTCTTTTCTTCAATTTCTGCTAGAGTTCCAACAAAGTTCCATTCCTTGTGTTGGTGCTTATTGTAACACAGAACCTCTTGACATGTTGAAGTGATTGCCTCCTTAATCATTTTCCAATTGTTCTCCAATGTTGCGTCCTCTCCATTAAGTAGATCCTGCAAGGCTTGGAACTTATTGCTGAGGGCTATCTTGAATTCGTTGAGTTTTACGGTATAAAACTTGTGCGCCGTTGTTTGCCCCGTTGTCCGGCGTTTCTCGAGTTTCAGTTTCATTTTCGGGGACCAGCGAGTGGTGATCTGAGGATAAATCATCTCCTCTCCTGGTTCTCACATCCTCCATGGTCCTTCTGAACTTTTTATTGATACAGATATGGTCGATTTGGTTCTGAGTAGTGTGATCCGGCAAAATCCATGTAGCTTTGTGTATGCGCTTGTGTGGGAATATTATGCCGCTGATGACCAGTTTGTTGAAGGCACATTGGTTAGCGAATCTCTCACCGTTTTCGTTCCTTTCTCTCAGTCCATGTCGTCCTATGATCTCTTCATATCCAGTGTTGTCCATGCCAACCTTAGCATTTAGGTCTCCCATCGAGATCATCAAATCCTTTGGTGAGCATCTGTCGATGATTGACTGCAGCCTTTCGTAGAATTGATCTTTATCGTCGTCATTGTAGTCGTTGATAGGTGCATAGCATTGGATGACGTTCAGTGTAATGTCCTCTTTCTTTGTTTTGAAGGATGCTTTAATGATCTTGAGTCCATGAGATTCACATCCTATCAGTGCCTTTTGTACATGTTTGGACAGCATCAGTGCAACTCCTTGTGTATGTGAAGCATTTTCCTCTTCATGACCAGAGTATAACAGCAGTTCCCCTGAAGCTAGTCTCATTTGTTCTATCTGTGTCGAATGCGTTTCACTGATGCCAAGCACCTGGAGGTTGTATCTTTTCATTTCTGCCGCAACTTGAAATAGTCTTCTAGTCTCCCACAATGTACGAACGTTCCATGTACCTAAAAGAATGGTTTCTCTGGTTGTCAGAGGAGGCATCAGCCTCGTGACTTCCGAAGGAACTCGGCTTTCAACACGCGACGTCATAATTCTTCTTCCAACTCCCAGGGCAGAGTTAAGATGGTTTGATTTATTTTTTCTGGTTAGCTTTTTTTGAAAGTTAGTTTATAGTTGGGATGGGGGCGCCAACCACATGATGAATCCCTCCTCATTTATCCGGGCTTGGGACCGGCAGTAGCCCCAAAGATTCTACTGGCGGTGTTTGATAGTTTCCAGCAACAAATAAATACCCAAAATAGGGATTTTTTAAATCGAATGCGCTATTTTCATTGCGTAAGGACATTGCAGATGCTTAAGTAGTACAAATCATTCAGGTTTGTAGGTCACCACCGTAGGTGATCTACACTAATGTTTTCGGGCCTACTCAGGTTTGACAGGAATGGTGTGACGCCCTAGCACACGTCGAAGTCAAGACTGGGGGTCGATGCTTAGCCATAGTCCCGCTATCGTGCTTACCAAGTTACTGACTGGAATAAATATTCTCAGTAGACAAAGGCACATGCAATGATATTGTTATGTGGTTAATTCTTAACCTAGACTAGGATTGGTAAACAACTTATCGGGATGAGAATAGACAGCTCACACCTAACTACTTGATACAACAATAAATATAATTAGTTACTGAATAATTTACGCCCGTAACCCTCAGTGGAGCTTGGGTCCCTGATCAGTATTCTCCAACCTACACCGTCCGGAGCCTTTCTAGTTCCACCCAATTTTTGTTAATTCTTATCATGTATTTCTCCACTTCCCGATGGAATGTGCTGTTTGGTCCTTTTTACTTTTCAACTTTAGGATTTCAAGTGAGGGCTCACTTCGTGAAGCTGGTGGGTGATTTCCGCAATGCTCTCTTTTCACCACCAACGATTTTTCTTGATTTCTCTACCCAATCGAATCTGGTTATTTCTTTCTCACAGTAGGAGGCTGTTGATGATGTCTGGCCGGCAGATCCGAAGTATTTTGCGTAGACAGCTATTAATGAACACATATATCTTCTGGATGATGCTTTGATAGTTTCCCAAGTTTTTACCCTATACAGTAGAAGTGTCCTCGCATATGTACTGAATATTCTGATTTTGGTGTTCGTTGAGAGTTGTTTTGAGTTGCGGATGTTTTTCAATTGCAGAAATGCAGCAATCGCTTATCCAACTCGCACCTTCACATCTTCTTTAGAACCACCTTGCTCATAAATGATTCTGTTCAGATTTGTAAAGCTTTTCCGTCAAATGGGCATGCTAAGCCGTATCGCGGAATCTTTCTTTTCCCTGGTGTATGTTGAAACCTACTGCTGCAGGGACTGCTGCCATACTGGCCGTTTTCTTCTGCACTTGTTGCTGTGTGCACAACAGAAGAGCTGGGTCATCCGTGAAGTCCGCGTCGTCTAAATTCTTTCGATCTGTCCATTCTATGTCATGCTTTTTCTTAGGTGTGATGGTTCTCATAATCCAATCAACTACCAGAAGAGAACAACAACAGTGAACAACATTTTCTGACACCGATCTTACCTTAGAATGAAACTGTGAGTTGCCCTCCATGCACGATTTTTCAGTGTAGTCCATAGAGCCGAAGAAATTTCCATAATGTTTTCCTGTCAACGCTATCGAAAGCTTTCTCGTAGTCGATGTATTTGATGTAGACCGATAGATTTCATTCAATCGACTGTTTTAACATTATCCGTAGTGCCGCAATTTGATTGGTATATGAGAGATCTTCATGGAATCCAGCGTACTGATCTGGAATCTGGTTATTTACTGAATCTGTCATTCGGTTTAACAACACTCAATTGAAGACTTTATTTTTTCTGATATTAAAGCGATGCCTCTGTGGTTTTCGCACTTGCAGATGAAGTGTCTTTGTTTAGATTACCTTTTCTTTCTCCCAGATCTTCCTAAATGGAACCTGGAGCAATTTTACGATTACTTCTACACTTCAGTTCAGTACTTTAGTTCGCATGTTGTCTCGTCCGTCTGCTTTACGACTCTTGATTAGTCTGATGGTCATGTTGATTCGCTCTGTTGTTAGTGAGTTGATATCAATTGTAATGTTTCTGTATACTGCTTCGATATCCAGTAGGTTCAGCGAAGTTGGTCTACGCACTTGCTCTCCAGACTGCCCTTCTCGCCTGCTTCTCTTGTCTTCCATGCCAGTGATTGCTATTCACTCTTTATTGTTGACTAGTCATTCTGCCTAACTATAATTTCCAGCAAGCTTCTTCCTTGTATCGTAAAGTTGTTTAATTTCACCTTCACTTACAGCCTTTTCCACTGTCGTAATCACATTTGACACATATTTCCTCTTATAACTTATGACCCTCTTCTTCACTTGTTTATTTGCTTCTGTGTATTCAGCTTGTGCCTTGGTTTTGTTTACAGTTGTTCCACGATTACTGATTACTGTTTATTCGTTTTATTTTTAATGGTGACCGAGTCGAGATTGAATATGATCACCACTAAATACCAATTACGATCCGCTACTGAGAAGATAAACAAATCCAGGGTAAACCATGTATTCTTGCTAGGTGATTTCGTGGTGTCGAAAGGACACCAAAATTTATCCAAGAAAGTGAGCGAATTTAATGAACAGGTAGAGCAAAGAAAGGCAGCAACACAAAGAGAAAATTGCGCGTAAAAAGTGTTTTAAACAAAAATTACAGTTAAACAATCTCAGTCCATGTAGTCTGATGGTGTTTTCATAGTCGTTGTTGTCCGTTCCAACCTTGGCATATAGGTCTGCTATCAGAATTGTCTAGTCCTTTGATGAGCATCTGTCAACTATTAACTGCGACTTTTCTTAAAATTGATTTTTGTCGCCCTTATTGATATCGTTAGAAGGCTTATAGCAACAGATAACGTTGATTGTAATCCTCTCTGTCCGTTTTGAAGGATGCGTTGATGATGATGGGTATATAGGGAGTCGAATCATAATACTACTTTGCGGGAAATCAGATAAAAGACGATTCTAAATGAAGTAGTATATTTAATGGTAGCCTAGTGATATCGAAATAATTTTTTAGGCCAGAGGGCGTACAAGCGGCTAACATCCAGGCAGGAGACGCGCGAAGGAACATAATGGGAATAACACGCTTGGCGCGCGAGAAATAGTTTTTTGTACAGATAAACAAAAGATGTAAAATATAAAAATTATTGTTAGAATTAAGTACAATAATGAATATTTATATTTCAGCAATTGTATTTTCTTCGTAAAAGTATGCCACTAAAAGTCCATGAGGTACTCAGCCTATAAGTGCATTTTGTGTTTGTTTGGATAGTATCACTGCATATCCTTGTGTATGTGAGGCATTTTTTATTCTTCTTTCTGAAACTAGTCCTTGTTGTCCAAACTGTGTTCAGTGTGTTTCAGTGAATTCAAGCACCTCAAGGTTGTATATTTTCATTTCTGCAGCGACTTGGATGTCCCACATTTTACGACCATTCCATATACATAAATTAATGGTTTCTCTGGTTTTACGAAGGGGCATCGGTCATGTGACGTTTAAATAAACTCGGGAGCGAACTACTGCACAGTACACTCGTCCTTTGTCTTTCTTAACTTTTCTCACTGAATCATACTTCTTGAATAATATCTTCTAATCCTAACCTTTCCGATTACTTCTAATACCTTTACTACCTCTAATACTACTATTGGATTTGAATTGACAATTATATCTCTGTGTGCTAATGTGGTATGGCAACATGCATGAACTGATGTACTTACGTACGAAGTTCTACGTTCTACATCTGACTGACTGACTGACTCAGCATTCTACGTATATTGAAGTCAAATATGTTGTGACAACTCCTTCGAATTAATGATTTTTTGACATTTCTATGTTATTCCAAATCAAATGTTTTCATTTAACAAGTTATCATTATCACTTTTGAGAGCATCTTCATCGCATGCTTCCTAGTTGTTCGGAAGTTGATAAATCAGCTTGTCCTCACAGTCATATTTACAATTCACTGTCCATGATGGTCAGTCGATTAGTTTGCGTCTATCATTCTTGACGCTTACAATGTTCAATAAACTGTCCAACGTCCAATGTTCTGTTCAATATCCAATATCGTTTTCACGAGCTAGTGTAAACCAATTTGATTTCTTCGCGCTCGATTCTTGTTCTTTCGGTACGGTTCCAGGTGTTCGGTAATGTCCAATGGATGGAGGTCTAGCCACTCGACTGTCTAATTCTAGTCAGTTGGCAGTTGGTTGTGAGTTTGTATTTCTCGGGATTTGAATGAAACGTTTGTTTCAGGGCAGTAGGGTTTCTGGATACTAGCAGCCGTCACTTTACCAAACCGGAGATCAGTTAGTTGCAATGTGGAGAGTAATAAGGGTAATAAGGGTAAATTAGAATGATAATATGAGTAAAATTTCAGAACTGAGTAATATATAGATGAATTTAGTTTATTAATTGGTAGTGAAGATTGTGAGAGAGGACCGAAGTGTAAGCAAGGGAGAGGAATAGGCGAGATAGATTAATTTAGTGATCTGAGGAGATGGCAATGGTAACAACTAGCAGGTCTCAAGATATGCATCAGGCACAGCTTGTCCAAGAGGGAGATGATAGTCCGCATGTGAGTACGTGATTATCAAGTCTCTTCTTAAAGCAGTCCACTGAGGGGGCTGTAACTGCCTCGGCTGGGAGAGCATTCCAAGTTGCGACGACTCGCAATGAGAAAAAGTGTGCACGAATCTGAGTGTTTGCTCTTTGATGTGCAATCTTTGAGGATTGCCTCGAGGGGAGTGGTGGTGATGCATCGGTAAGATGCTCACATTGGGATGGTTGGGCGTGTTTAATATGGTGTACGCCATAATCAGGTCACCTCTGATTCTCCTGTAGCTCAGTGGGAATAATCCCAAGAGCTGGAGTCTATCGTCGTACGGTTTATTTTTCAACCCTATCACCCATTTCGTTGCTTGTCTCTGCACTCGATCCAAGAGATTTATGTCTCTTTTAAGCAGAGGGGGTGCGATGACGTTGTGAACCTCCAAGTGTGGGCGCGCGTACGTCTTAAAGAGGGTTAAAAATAATTTCGGGGTTATAGCACCAAGCTGTCTTCACATAAAAATAGATTCACCTTGACGGTTGATTCTACTACATCTGTGTGATATTTCACTGGTCCTACCATACTCCCCCACCCGATTTTATTGATTATTTGAATGAGATCCATATACATCATAGGTAAACGCACACTTCGAAGTCACCAAACAATCCATAAGAAATCTGAAAGTTTAATTTCAATAGAAAATTAAAGTAAAAGAAGGCTACAACAATAAACTAATTGGAAAATAATTGGTAATAATAATGAATCTCAAAATTTCAGACTTTCAGGCAAATGTTATTTAAGTGTAAAAATGATTAGGCGTGACGACCATATTACGGAATAATACAATTTTCTATGTGTTTAGATAAATTGCATTGAAACAGAGTGTATCAAAAAGTCAGTGCGTTTTTCATGTGAGTAATGTAAAGATTTTTTTTATCAAGAGTAACAATACCACAATGGTAGCACTGTAAATATATATATATATATATATATATATTCAATACCAAACTGTAGCAAAATAAATATTCTTTTAAAAGTTAAACGATGCTTCTATCTTTATCAAATTTTTTTTGTCTTCTAGTCAGTCAGTCAAATGCAACGTAGAACTTCGTACGTAAGTACATCAGTTCATGTTAGCATACCTTATTAGCACAGAGATGTAATTGTCAGTTCAAATCCAATAGTAGTAGTAGAGGTAGTAAAGGTGTTAGAAGTAATCGGAAAGGTTAGGATTAGAAGATATTATTCAAGAAGTATGATTTAATGAGAAAAGTTTAGAAAGTCAAAACTAGAGTTGTTGAAGAACCCAGAAGATTAGGATTTGAGAGAACACAAAGAATAAATGCACCGGTGCCATTGCGAACGATTTTGAGCCATGTCAGTCAAGGTCTCGACCGTAGCCGCTACCTTGACGTACTGGTCGGGTTTGCCTATCGTGTGATGACCCAACCGAGCTATACTGGCTGGAACGTATGTTCCTGCAGGTCCTACCATGCCAGACAGGTCGATTGGAGAACGATGAGACTAAAAGCAGCTACCCAAGGTCTGAGGGTGAAGTCGTACTGCTGACTGCAGAGAAGTGTGACAGCAGCAGTAAGGTGTTTCCCTCGGACAACCAGCATCTGCAGCGATGCTGCCTTCTCACAAGGAAGGAAGGGTTAGAAAAGGTCGACCCTAAAAATGTCACACCTCACCCTACCTCACGGATTTCCGTCTCCTTAGGTAAGGGTGCCCACTAAGGGCCTTTAAGAACGGAGCTAACACTCAAAAAACGTCTCATAAAAGGGCCGTGCATGACCGGCCTGAAGCAGTTGTCCCTTGAACTCTGCGGTCACGCACCAACACTAATCTGTCTTCCTTTTCAGGTCCCTCAAGAAACAACCTTCCACGGTGTGGGCAGCCGGGCAGTAGGGACAACCGTTCTCATACCCGTAACAGCACGAGAGACCAATCTTGTCGAAAGCAAATCCTTTTCTGTATTCTAACAAAGGATTCTTTCGGTTCTTAGACAAAATATCGGAGACAAACTTTATTTCAACAAAGAATCTCATATTTTACACATGGAAAATTCAACTACCCTCTATCAACAAGTGTATTGTACACATATATAAAACTTTTAATGCGACATGAAACTGTTACGAAAAGTTGCCTGAATCAAATATATATATGTATATGTATATATGCGTATTTTAACTACATCACTACCGATTTGAATCATCATATTCCTATTTCATTCCATTTTATATATAAATAACAAAATATACCATCCTGTTATTTTATCAATGTGTTACATAAAGAAATATCTCCTTTTTATTTTTCTTTTTTCATTTCTCTAATCTCATCAAAATACATAAGAAAGAACAAAACACACACATCAATTTGCCTTGGGGAAAAAATCAAGAACAAATATACTTATATATACATATATATATATCTTCTATATTTGTCTAATAAATCAAGTTTTTTTACTTTTTATATTCATTCACAAGTATTATAATTTATTTTATTTATCTATTTTCTTTTTATACGTAAATTGTGAGTTGGTTTTTACCTTGCTTTTATCTTATCATTTCTATTCAATAATCAAGATCATTTTCGCGCCTTCCATCTTGTTTTTTTGGCGCGCAGACGCGCATACACACATATAGAAAGTGTTATCAGTATATTTGAGTGCGTGTGTGTGTGTGTGAGTAAATCGTGTGCTTAAATCTAATTGGTCAATCATATCCCATGAGATTGTCAGTTATCAATAATAATAATAATAATAAATAGATATAACCATCTGGACAGTATAATCACCTTGAAGGCATAATCAACTTCTTGACTTGAGAAATTAAATAAAACGAAAAAGAAGCAGAAGGAGAAGAAGAGAGTAGAATACACAATTCGACAGAAAGAATAGAAAAAAAACAAACCATTGAATCCATTTAACTTTGGCTACAAGCTACATTTGTACATTTAAACAAAAAAAATGAAAAAACACATATATCAAAAGAATAGACCAAAAAGAAAATGGAGATTGTTCAAAGATTAAATAGTTTGATTTTTTGTTTTTCTCTTCTCGAGCTTTCTTTTTTGATCAGTTTGATTGAATAACTATTTTTTTTTAAAAATATAAAGATATTATATCAAATTGAATATTGAACTAGGGTTAGATCATAGGTTAGTTTTTGTTTTGGACAAACTTAACAATAACAACAAAATGATAATAATGGTATGATTTTTTTTGTTTGAACTGGAACATGAAATTGAAGCTGACTGATAGGAGTAATCAATATTGTACATTGAACAATGTAATGATTTTTAATTTTATGAAGAAAAAGAAAACTCGATTGTTTAACCAGTAACATTCATTCATTCATTCATACATACATAGTCAAGTGTACCAGTGAACTTTGTACTTTTTGTACTGACATTGTGGTGTGAGCTACTTATAAGTAGTATATGACGTGAGTGTCAGTCAACGTAATGTCTGGCAGCAGAAGATGGGGGAAGATCAAGAAAGAAAGGAAGAGTTAGAAAACAATGGAATTTGTATGAAACGCATGAATAGTGACAATGGATCGATGTTGTTTGCAACAGGAACAGTCCAGTTCGATGTGATGAACTGATATTTTGCATGTTATCGACTTACGATATGGTTTTCCTATTTTACTGAGTAACTCTGTAATTTTCGTTAAATACAATTGGGTTGCCCCACCTGTGTTCTCGTTCACTACAACATTACAAGACGGTCACGCAATTCTTTTCTTTCAGGTAGCCATTGTGCTTTGGTTGCATTGTACTTTTGCTGAATTCTCCAGCACGTTTCAGTATTTCTTCGATAACACGAAATCACCAGAAAAATACACCTGTTTTATCTGGTCTTTACCGTCTTCTTTCTTTTTAATAACAGTTCTGAGATAACCTGTGTGACTTGAACTTAACTGGTATATATGGAGGTGTTCATAGTCTCGTGACTCAAACATCTACAGAAAAATTGAAAATAGACACTTTTCTATTTTGATTTAAGGATACTACATAGATTAGGTATGATTTTCAAGAGCGAAGGTTATAGATGCACTTTGTTGACGAGTCCCATTACGTACTTAGTTTACTTACGCCTGTTACCCCCAATCGAGCATAGGCCGCCCACCAGCAGCATTCTCCAACCAACTCTGTCCTGGGCTTCCCTCTCCAGTTCTGTCCAATGTCTGTTCATTCCTCTCATATCTTTCTCTATTTCTCGACGTAATGTGTTCCTTGGCCTTCCTCTGTTCCTTCTGCCTTCAAGGTTCCATGTGAGGGCTTGTCTCGTGACGCAGTTAGGTGCTTTCCGCAATGCATGTCCTATCCACACTCACTGCTTCTTCCTGATTTCCTCCTACACTGGAATCTGGTTTGTTCTCTCCCGCAGTAAGTTGGTTCTGATGGTGTATGGCCAACAAATCCAAAGAATTTTGCGTAGACAGCTGTTAATAAACACTTGTATCTTCTGGATGATGTGTTTCGTAGTTCTCCAAGTTTCCGCTCCATACAGTAGAACTGTCTTGACATTTGTATTGAAAATGCTGATTTTGGTTTTTGTTGAAAGTTGTTTGTAGTTCCAGATATTTTTCAACTGTAGAAATGCAGCCCTTGCTTTGCCAATCCGCCCCCTCACATCTGCATCTAATCCACCTTGATTGTCGATGATACTGCCCAGATATGTAAAGATGTTAACTGATGAGTCCCATACTAGGAGGAAATAGCCTTCCACTACTTCCAGTTGTCTTTCTAATGATCTAATCTAACAGCTGATCGATTCATGATGTCAATGAGTATAAAATCGTAAAATCTTGAAATGATTCCTTAAGGATTAGAAGGATTACACTGACTTCTAATGATAATTATTTCCAATGTCAATGAATTCAGGTAATGCAGTAACCATTTTTCACAGACAAATAAAATTAACCTTCACAATCATGCCATCATGAGAATTTATACAATCAGTCAATTTATCTGTTAAAAAAAATAAATATTTCAGTAAGTTAAATATCTTACAAGGAATTATAATAATTATTATTTCTGTCTGTTGTATGAATAAAACTGATAATTGAAACTGAATTATTGCTGAATAATAATCAGTGGTATTGTAGTGAACGAGAACACAGGTGGGGCAACCGGATTGTATTTAAGCGAAATTACAGAGTTACTCAGTAAAATCGGAAAACCATATCGTAACCGTTCGTTAATTTGCAAAATATCAGTTCATCATATCGAACTGGACTGTTCCTGTTGCAAACAACATCGATCCATTGTCACTATTCATGCGTTTCATACAAATTCCATTGTGTTCCCGCTCTTCTTCCTTTCTTGATCTTCCCTCATCTTCTGCTGCCAGACATTACGTTGACTGACACTCACGTCATATACTACTTATAAGTAGCTCACTTCACAGTATGTCGATCGATTGTTTGAAATAAAGATTGAGTTTTTGTTGATCAATTTTCAATACGATTATAAGTCTGAATTGTTGAATATTGCACATGGTTGAAGATAGTTTAAAGAGTATTATGAATATATTTTTGATATAACAACACTGTTAAATATTCAAATCATGGATCGATCAATGTTAAATCAATCGGCCGTTTCGTCCTTGTATGAGACTCATCAACAGTGCAGATTTAAAAGTCACGTATCAGGACAAAATGACCGTCAAGTGCTTACAGAGTTCTAATGGTAGCCTAACATTGATCGATCCATGCATTGAATATTTAACAGTTGTTATATGATGAATTGATTTGAAAATAGACCTTAAAACACGAAAAAAGGTATTATACTCAACAAGAAATGATCATTCAGATAGTGAAATGTATTCATAATTCATTGAGAAAGTTTGTTTGGCCTGTCACTTGATATGCTTGAAACTATGACGAATTCACGTCAGTTGATAAACAGGGACAAGGTGATGAACCAGTGACAGAATAAGCTATTCTAATCCATTGTCCCGGGCTTGACTAACTATAACAAGAAGTCTTGAAATGAGGTAGAAAGTGTATTCAATAAGCACCCAGTAAATACAATGATCTCAAGCACATAAATTGCGTTTATTTATACAGTCACATAAATAGCGTACTAAAATAACAAATCAACCAATGACAATCAAGGATTTTTACTGGTGAGAAATTTGATCTCAGGGTTAACTGATTAGCCCATGAATAAAATCCAAAATTAAAGCCTTTATCAAGTGAGTTTTGGTGAAAGAGTAACTTTTAAGAATCAATATCAGGATTTTAGAAAGTGAATTCGATTTCATTCCATTGATTTAATAATGTCATGTTTTGAACAAAAGTTCATTTTAGCTTCATATTTATCCATGTAGCCCTAAAGCTAATTATTGAGTCGATTATTCTTCAGCCAAAGAATGTTTTATCGAACGCCAGAAGACTTTCGAGTTTATGTGGATAAAAAACAGTAAATAAATGTTCACTCATCAACACTTTACAAGGACATTTGGTTATCCAAATCAGACATAAAGTAAATCAACATTATGTAAGTCAATTGATATCATGGAATTCAAACAGCGGTCAGAAAAAAATCATTGATTTCTTAGTATTCTGCAACCAGCTGACCACTTAACTTACTTACTTACTTACTTACTTACTTACTTACTTACTTACTTACTTACTTACTTACGCCTATTACTCCCAACAGAGCATAGGCTGTGCCCACTAGTATTCTCCAACGTATTCTGACCTAAGCTTCCCTTTCCAGTTCTGTTCAACTGTTGTTCATTCTTCTCATGTTTGTCTCAGTTTCTCGGCATAATATGTTCCTTGGTCTTCCTCTTTTCCTTTGCCTTTGAGGGTTCCAAGTGGTGGGGGGGCTTGTCTTGTGACACATTTGAGTCCTATCCACTCCCAGTGCTGTTGACATCAGTTCACTAGGAGCTATTATGTTAAAAATCAATACTGGTGAAGAGTGTTGGGGACGTTAGATCCCCAGAACTCGCTTGATAAATGCATTATTTTGAATTTCATGTTTGCGAGCATGGGCTGACCAGTTGACCTTGAGATTTCATTTCTCACAACGAAAATCCTTGGCTGTGATTGGCTGCTGTGTATTTTAGCGTGCTATTTATGTGACTGTCCCAAGGACGTTTCTATGATGTATAAATCGATGAGATTTGTGTGTGCTTGATTGTATTGTGCTTGCTGGGTGTTTGTAGAATATACTTTCTACGCTACATCAAGACTTTTCATTACTCAGCAGATCAGGTTAGTCTGCCTGGACGCTGGTTCATTGTATCGTTCTCGTTTATCGCCAAAAGGTGAACCCCCTGGATAGTTTCAAGAATTTCTAGTGATGAACATAACAAGTAGACACCATTTGACCACTTTTATTTATTGAAATCATTATCAGATCGTCATTAGAAATCTGGAAACACTGGATGACTGTTTCGTTCTAATATGAGATTCTTCAGCAGTACGCATCCACAACCCCGGCTCGCAAGTATTTTAGTTGTGAGGCAGCTACCCTGGATTGATTGAAGTCAGACACAAACATGGTTGGATGTTGACTCAACAACAGTTAAGCAGCTAAACTTCAGGATGCGAGGTTCACGAAGGTTCACGATTCGATTCCTACTCTCAGAGTCATGGATGCGTTTCATACTAGATCGAAGAGGCCATCGATTACTCCTAGGTTTCTGGGCTAACACGGACTGATTCATAATTTCATAATCCTCACTTTGACTATTTTATTAAATCAACTAACCGACAAAACATTCCATAGAATCGAAAAAAAAATTCACGAGACAATACTTTGTCATTTCCAAATAAAAATTGATCATTGAATATCAAAAATTTTACTGACAAATTATTCCTCTCTATTGTCCATTTTTATTTCTTTTTTATCATCAATAAAACTTTGATCACTCACTCACTTATTTCATCATTTCTTATAAGAAATAATCGTAGTAGCAGCAACAGTAATAGTAGTAGTAGTAGCAGTTTTGTTTGAATGTTTGCAAAATTTCAATGTTCAATTTTGTCTAATCGAAATGTTTGGTCGCAATGAAAAAAAAAAGTTTTCCCCAACGTCAACTATGAATCACAATGTCATCACGATAAAAAATAACAAAACAAAGTCTATAAGAAGGCGAGCGAGTAAGGGAGAGAGGAGAATTAGTCTACACAGACAAAATCTAAATTTCTAACTATTAATATCATATCATTGAACAAATGAAATCAAATTCAACAATGAAATACCAATAAGAATAACACACATCCAAGTCGATGTGATTCACGCAATCTACCGATTGTGGTTAAGCGAATTACTTTGAATGATATGAAAAAAAAAACTATACAATTGAATCTACTATTAAATGAATGCCAGTCATTGTGAAACAAAAGTAGAAAAGAAGGAAAGGGAAGAATCATGATAAAAAATTTACGTTAATTATTATTGATAATAATAAAGTAATCTTAGTGTAGTTGAATCAAAATAGAAAGAAATAGAATTTAATTGGTTAGATTTAAAATTGATGGAGATTCCTTGGAAGACGTTAACCCGTTTACATATCTGGGCAGCATCATCGACGAGAAAGGTGGATCGGACGCAGATGTGAGAGCACGGATCGGCAAAGCAAGGACTGCATTTATAAAGTTGAAAAATATCTCGAACTCCAAACAACTTTCAACCAAAACCGAAATCAGGATATTCAATACAAATGTCCACACAGTTCTACTGTATGGAGCGGAAAATCGGAGAACTACGAAAGGCATCATCCAGAAGATAAAAGTATTTATTAACAATTGTCTACTCAAAATACTTTGGATTTGTTGGCCAGACACCATCAGCAACAACCTACTGTGGGAGAGAACAAACCAGATTCCAATGGAGGAGGAAATCAGGAAGAAGTGGTGGAGGTGGATAGGACACGCACTACGAAAAACACCTAACTGCGTCTCAAGACAAGCCCTCACATGGGACCGTGAAGGCAGAAGGGAAAGAGGAATGCCAAGGAACACATTACGCCGAGAAATAGAGAAAGATATGAGAGGAATGAACAAACATTGGACAGAACTGGAAAGGGAAGCCCAGGACAGGGTTGGTTGGAGAATATATATATATATATATATATATATATATATATATATATATATATATATATATAATTGCATATGCTGGACAAAATAAAACTGAATACGATGAACATAAGTGTATTGTCATCGTTGAGAGATTAGCACTAAACTCTATGTTCTGATTTGTAGTATTGTGCAAAATTGCAATAATTGTGAAATGTTTGAGAGTAAGGAATTGTGCATTCAGTTACATAGGCGTTCAATAGATAAGATGAATTGTAATCAATGTATAAACATTAAAGCAAGGCTTATCGATTAGGCAAGTGGCTGTATACAAAATTGGAGAACAATGATTGCGCTGCTTACCAACCAATATGATAAATGAACTTAGGGTTGCAACCAACGAGTGTCTGACTCTAAAATTTGAGATTTGTAGCTCATGTGGATGATTGTGGTGTTGGTGGTGTTTGGTTCTCTGAGCTGGGTGTTTTGGTTGTGGAGCTTTCATTGCTGTTCTTCTGAACAACATCATCAGCACAAACTTCAGATAGCAGAAGTGAAGCATTCGAATTTCTCCACGTTTTACCTGTAGCTTGATCGGTTGCTGTTGACCTTAAACCTGTCGTTGTTTGCACCTTTGTTTTGATTGCATCCCCCTTTTTATATGTTTCTTTATCTGATGTTCGCCTCTTCAGCTACGTTTATGTGAATATGAATTAGCAGTCAAACGCCACGACAACACTTCGCTTATATCAATATACACCGACAATTTTGGACATACATTCGATTAGAACAATGTGGAAATACTGGACAGCTGGAGGACGAATAACACTATAGAATTTTTAGAAGCTTGGCACTCAGGTCAATCAGCAATCAACAAACACATCGACATTGACCCAATTTATCAGCCAATCAGGAAAATCATAGGTGACATACGATCAAGAAACAGGTCAAAAGTGGGATACAATAAAAACAAAGTGTAGGGTGTAGGCAGTAACTACCAAAGACAAATGGGTGAGGTCGCGCAAAATCCCTAGATCAATCAGAGTTAGACATTAACACCGTTGGATGCCGGCCCAGTGGTCCGATGGTAAGGCGTTCGCCTACAATGCCAAAGGTCCCGGGTTCGAATCCTGCGAGGAGCAGGAGTCGTGGATGCGCACTGCTGAGGAGTCCCATACTAGGACGAAACGGCCGTCCAGTGCTTCCAGGTTTCTAATGGTGGTCTAACAATGATGATTGATTAATGATTTCAAATGTGTAAAAACAAAGTTGCAAACAACGACAGGTTTAAGGTCAACAGCAACCAATCAAGCTACAGGTCAAACGTGGAGAAATTCGAATGCTTCACTTCTGCTATCTGAAGTTTGTGCTGATGTTGTTGTTCACGAAGAAGAACAATGAAAGCTCCACAACCAAAACAACCAGCTCAGAGAACCAAACACCACAACCACAATGACTCTGAACTTATATCTATGATAGCTTTACAAACCTTTGCCAACAATGGGCTAGTCGAAAACATGCTATTATCAGCGTGCAGAAGGTTTGCTCGACTGCTTAGACTGATAGTTCGTGTGCAAATGTGCGCGGGTCGCCATACCACCAATTTACTTGACAGGTTGCAAGATATTCGAGGTAAGAGCAGCTAGCTAATCAGTACGTCGGAAAGTATCTGTCTTACGATAATCATAGCGCCACTGATGGGATGAGTGATTCAGAATACAATGATGTAGTGATATGAAGTGGCTTCGTTTACGTACAATCGATACGAGATTGTGTTATCTGCATTGTTTATCGAGTCTGATTCATTCGTCTAATACACTGATTTCGAGATCTTCTTTATCGACGTAACTCTTCACGTTGCGTGGTGTTCGACGTTAGGACTTCTCGGTAATCGTCGATAATAATCGCGTATTCTCAGAGCATCACGTTAGGAGATTGAGGGTTCGAATCACGTAGGGCTCACCATTCTAGCTGCTCACGATGTGACTTTAGGGCGAGGCGAATCGTAGAATGCAATGACAAATCATTGAAGTACATTGAATGAATTGGTAAGATGCTACATATTAAACCGTTAGTCAACTAGGAATAAACTGGAAACTAGAAATAGTTTCTTGCAGAAACTTGCAGACACTATCTAAGATAAGAGTCTGTTGTAATATCCAGGCATCGCTAAAATACAATGAATACCGTGGAATAGATATCAAGATCTTCGTCATTAACAAATTGTTGATTGGTAGAGCGAGTCTGTTTATATTTAGTTGATGTTCTAAATGAATCGTACAACTAACTAATAATAATTTTCTCATATCACGAATTATTATTTGACCAAATTATCATAAGAAAATAGTTTTTTTGAAAATCATGAATGAATCGTTGACAGACCACTCGATTAGAAACCTGAAAGCTCAGTAAGGCCGTTTCGTGCTGGTATGATGTAGTGAACGAGAACACAGGTGGGGCAACCGAATTGTATTTAACGAAAATTACAGAGTTACTCAGTAAAATTGGAAAACCATATCGTAACCGTTCGTTAATTTGCAAAATATCAGTTCATCATATCGAACTGGACTGTTCCTGTTGCAAAGCATCAATCCATTGTCACTCACGATTCATGCGTACGGCGCAGCGTACGGCGCAGCAATATCGTGAGCTCCACAGCCAACACCAACGGGCCACCACCAACCGACAGCCTCGCCAACCAGAAACTCTGCGGCGCCCTTTCCTTGTCCACCGAGGTGTCGAGCCCAGTCATCAGCTGCCCGGGGACCGTTTTCCACGCCGTCTTCCCGGCGGCACCGTCCAGGCTGTCGTATACCGCCTTCGCCTCACCTCCCCGCAGCGTCCCCAGCACCACCAACTCCGCCCCGGGCCCCACCAGCTCCACCGTGGCCTCAAACTCTTCCAGGAAGCTCCGCAAATCTCCATCCTCCAACTCCTTCGGCTACGGGAGCTCCTTCCTTCGAGCTGGCAGCGACACCAAATGCAGTAAACGAGAACACAGGTGCGGCAACCGAATTGTATTTAAGCGGAAATTACAGAGTTACTCAGCAAAATTGGAAAACCATATCGTAAATCGTTCATTTGCAAAATATCAGTTCATCATATGGAACTGGACTGTTCCTGTTGCAAACAACATCAATCCATTGTCTGACATTTCACTGTTCATGCGTTTCATACAAATTCCATTGTGTTCTAACTCTTCCTTTCTTGATCTTCCCCCATGTTCTGCTGCCAGACATTATGTTGACTGACACTCACGTCATATACTACTTATAAGTAGCTCACACCGCAATGGGACTCACTAGTAGTAGTGCGCATCCACAACTCTTACCCCCCCCCTGTGGGGTAAGAGTGAACGTGGACGTGACTAGTCTCTGAACCGCTGAGCTGGCCGGCATCCAATAATGTTATTGTCTAACTCAAATCAGTCTAATGATTTTACGCAACCTTATACATTGTCTTCAATGTTCACTGCTTAACAGTCGAACAAGGTTGACCTCCACTACTTCACTACTTCTCACTGGGACTAAGAGAAATTAGACATTAAAACCGATGGATACTGACTAAGTAGTTTAGAGTGTAGGCGTCCTCCCACAAGGCTGAAGGTTCTGGGTTAGAAACCCTGCGAATTACGGGAATCATGGATGCGCATTGCTGATGAGCTCCAAACAGGGACGAATTGTGCTTTCTGTTCCTCCCATTTTCTAATGATGGTGATCTAAAACTGATCGATTTTACGATTTCCCAAAAGTAACTTAACAATCTTCTCCACAACACTGTCGTCATGCGTTAACATTGATTTCGAAAACTCATAAGTTAGCATTGTGTTTTTACTCCAAACCTTATTTACGTAATCATTTAAACAGTTTGACCAATTCACTATAGTTGTTTTTTTTTGTTAATTCATTTCCAACTATTCAGTTTTTATTAACTAAACAGGAATTTCAACGCTGACGTCATGCAATATACATATAAACGATTATTCTTGCTATAGAATAGAAAATAAGATGTGATATGTATTTTTTTTGAATAAATCAAATGTCGGGGAGGTGAGACCCCCAGAACTCGCTTGATAAATGCTTTTATTTTGGATTTTATTCATTGGCCCATCATTTGACCTTGAGATTTCATTTCTCAACAGGAAAATCCTTGGCTGTGATTGGATGATGTGTTATTTTAGTGTGCTATTTTTGTGACTCTCTCAAGGATGTCTCAATGGTGGGTGTATAAATAAACGCGTCTTATATGCTTGAATTCATTGTGATTATTGGATGTTTGTAGAATACACCTTCTACGCTATATCAAGACTCCTCTTTAGTTAATTTGGGTCAGCGGGTCAGAGTAGCAGCCAACCTGGACGCTGGTTCATTGTCTCGTTCTAGTTTATCGACTAAGGTGAACCCGTAATAGTTTCAACCATACCTGGTGAAGAGCATAACATCTCAAAAAGAGAGATTATTTGAAAACTTTTTGTTGATAAACATAATTGTGAGTATAAGGATGATAAAGGTTTTTGAAGCTTCTTTGACGTAGTTCTAGTAACATAAATGTTCACTAAATTACCTAACTCTGCTGTAGGAAAGAACAAAGCAGTTTCCAATGGAAAAACAAATCAAGAAGAAACGGTGGAGTTGTTGAGTAGGACACACATTGATTGAGGAAAACAC
>OX103972.1:45020914-45246712 GCA_944470395.2 Schistosoma turkestanicum | reverse complement strand
TCAAGGTAGCAGCTTCGGTCGGGTTTCCACAATGTGTCCTACTGACCAACTCCATCGTTTCTTTCTGATTTCTTCCCCCCAATGGGGGGAAGAAATACATACTGCTGAATGAATATAACCCCATTTAGAACCCTTTATTCACAATAATCACTCTTTTATTATCTCAACATCAGTTAGCTATGTTTAAATAACTCGAATTTTCAACTGTCTAATAAAGATTTAAAATATTTACCTAAAACAAAAATAAGTTCCAACCAATTCAAATTTTAAAAAGTTCACATAAATAAGTTTAATTTTTAATTAGAAATAAAACTTGAACACTTTTGATATATTAATTCAAATCATACTCATCTATCTCATGATCATTAATGCGTTCACTTTTTTTTAAAAAAAAATCAATAAATATTATGCGTCATACCACAAACAAGCCAGTCATATATTTAATGACGTCATCATTTAGAAGAAATGTGTTTTATTATTTTTTTTCAAATATCCACAGGTGATGAATGATCAATATAGAACATATATATATTGTACATTGTTGAATCAATCAATCAATCAATAAATTGGTATGGAATTTTTCCCGCGTTTTTTTTTAAAAATGATCATAATTAAATTGATTTGATGCAGTGAAAGGATATTGTATAGTGGAATCATTATTGTGTGAAATGTTTACAGTGAAATGATTCTTTAAATTCTTCATAGTGTTATAATGATGATTATTATTGTTATATGAATAGATAGTAGGCATATTGGTAATTGAATCAGAATATCGAGAATGTTCTATTGAATTATTATTGTCATTTCTGTGGTCAAATAATCGATTTGGATGTGATATAGGTAATGTTTCATTGAATTTATAAGTATTATAAGTATTTGTAGAATAATAATTGTTCGGTATTTTTCTATTAGTATTGGTAAAAAATGTTGTTTGATTGAAAGACTGTACATTATTATTGTTATTTTGAATTAAAGGTTCAATGTGTTCAGTTCCAGTTAAATTCATTGACGATGTTTGAATTGGAATAGTAGTTTCTGGAGGACTATGAAAGCTAAAGTTTTGATTTTATTTTTTAAAAGAAAAAAAGACAATGAACATTTACTTTGATAAATTAAAAAAAGAAAAAACTTTATTGATTTTCTAATAATCAATGTTTCAATATCTGATTGTTTTATATTGAAATCACGACTGAATCATTGTTAGATCACCATTAGAAACCTGGAAGCACTGGATGGCCATTTCGTCCTAGCATGGGACTCATCAACAGTGCGCATCCATGACTCCAAAGCGAAGCGTTACGCCCGAAAGTAAACACGTCAACTTGATATACTTGAAATATTACGAGTTTACCTAGTCGGAAAACGAGAGCGAGGATTGAGGATCCGGCGACACGACATGCTACTCAAATCCGATTATCCCAACCCGCATATTTAGTGAAAATATGAAGACTTGAATGTGAAGTAGAACCTATATTCTACAAGCATACAGAAATCACGAGGTCCGAATCCAGAAGAGAGTCAGGATCCCGGACAAGGGATCCGGGAGCGAGTCCTGGTCCTGGTTGTGGTCATAAAAGCGTATTTATAAATTTTGGTCGAACAGGAAACAGGATCAAAGTCTGTGACATTGACAGTTAAGATGACCAATAGGAAACAACATTTGGAGTGACATTAATATCTAGGACGACCATAAAATTGAGCAGTAGGAATTAACCAATAGGAAGTGACCAATAATTCTCTTATGATATTGGATGAATACCCTAACACAAAGGCAGGACCTTCGACCTGGCACGCGAATGGTTATTCATCAGACCATGGGGCCGATATCAAACAGTGGTAGTGTCTAACTCTAATCGATCTAGGGATTTTACGAAATCTCACCCATTTATCTTCAATAGTTACTGCTTACACCGTACTCCACTGGTCACGTCTTCTCACTAGAACTCTGAGAATTTCCTCATGAAGCTAGTCACTAGTGACCCCACATTGTACGATATTTTAAGCTAGAGTTACGGTGATCAATGCTTTTACACGGATGATTTCCATAGCACGACGAAATGGCTGTTCAGTGCTTCCAGGTTCCTAACGGTGGTCTTACAATGATTGACTTATGATAATGTCAATCTGTAATACACTTGTCTGTGTACGCTATTCTACTAAGATATAAAAAAAAGTTATGAGACGTCTGAGAGGCCTAGCTGTTAGTGACTTTCAGAAGTAACTTAAACCAACAACTAAAGAGTTATAAATAGTGAAACACTACTTGCTTACAGCTACATTTCATGTATTTATTAGACAGAGTAATTTTGAAACTATACAAACAGTGTTATTTCAAATTTGTTTTATTACTTTAATAAAAATGGCGTCAAATTTGAAATTGGAGACATTCGAAGAAAAATTCCTTCTTTTGTTTTAATTATTATTATAAAAAGATACTTCATTGATACTATTGTGTTTGGGTCTGCTTTGAAAGTTCATAATTCACACAATTTATTAAGTTACATTTTTAAACAAGAAGTTTAGTGTTCTAATAGAAATTTGTTTATATTGAGCAATAAAAATATTTTCTTAAAAATCATTTATGCTTATGAATACAATCAAACACTCAGTCAGTCAGTCAGTTACAAAGTAGAACTTCCTACGTGCGTACGTCAGTTCAAGTTGCCATACCACATTACCACACATAGAGATGCGATTGTCAGTTGAAATACCATAGTAGGAGAGGTAAATAGAAGTATTAGCAGTAATCAAAAATATTAATGATCGAATATATCATTCAAGATGTATACCACAGAGGAATCAGTTTGAAAAAACGGTTATGAGGAATTTAGAAGATTAAGGTTTGAGAAAACACAAAGAGTGGATGCACCTGAGCCATTGCAAACAGTTTTCATCCAGTGGTAGAAATGTGGTGTGAGCTACTTATAAGTAGTGTATGACGTGAGTGTCAACGTAGTGTCTGACAGCAGAAGATGAGGAAAGATCAAGAAAGGAAGAGTTAGAACACAATGGAATTTGTACGAAACGCATGAATAGTGAGTGACAATGGATCGATGTTTTGCAACAGGAACAGTCCAGTTCGATATGATGAACTGATATTTTGCAAATGAACAATTTACGATTTGGTTTTGCGATTTTACTGAGTAACTCTGTAATTTTTGTTAAATACAATTCGGTTGTCCCACCTGTGTTCTCGTTCACTACAGAAATAGTAGAAGTATTAGCGGTTATGGAGAAGATTAGAGTTCGAAGAAATTATTCAAGAAGTAGAATCTAGTGAAATAAATCTAAAAATAAGATAAAGGTGATGAGGAATTTAGAAGATTAGAATTCCATAGAACATAAGCAGTTAAATGCACCTGCGTCATTGCAAACGATTTTGAGCCATGTCGTCCAAAATCTCTAACCATTGATTAATATCATCTCACCGACTCTAACCAGGTAGTCTACATTTAACAACATGACTCAGTTCGTGGTGGTGTTTTGTTCTCTGAGCTGGTTGTTTTGGTTGTGGAGATTTCATTGTTCTTCCTCTGAACAACATCATCAGCACAAACTTCAGATAGAAGAAGTGAAGCATTCGAATTTCTCCACGTTTGACCTGTAGCTTGTTCTGCTAACCTCGATCTTGATTGGTTGCTGTTGTCTTTTGACCTGTCGTTGTTTGCAACTTTGTTTTGATTGCACTCCCCTTTCGATCTGTTTCTTGATCCTATGATTTTTCTGATTGGTTGATAGATTGAGTCAATGTCAATGTGTTTGTTGATTGCTGATTGGCCTGACTTGATAGATATGTGCCATGTTTGGGTTTCTTCCAACCTACATCGAACACTAAATTACTCATATCTTTCCATGTACTTTAAGTCAACTTAAACACTTGTTGGGTGGTCATCGACTATATCCATTGAACATTCTTAAATATAAACAAAAAGGTGAATGAATCTTCAATGATTTTTGAAATCAGTCAGTAATAATTATCATTCACTCAAAACTGGTTCCTGAATTTCTAAAGAGAGAGCTTGACTAGTAGAATGAACTCATTTTAAAGATACGATATTATCAAGCTCATTAAATGCTTCAACCATTAAGAGTTCACATTGTAGTCGTCGGTAAACGAGAGCGAAGACAAATGATCTAGTAACACGATAGGTTACTCTTATCCCAGCGTCTCAAAGCCCCTACTAAATAGAGGAAGAAGTCTTGAAAAGACGTAGAAAGTGTATTATTCTACAAGCACCCAGAAAATATGAGGTCCACAAGCACACAAATCGAGTTTATTTATACAATGATGGAAACGTCCTTGGGAGAACCACAAAAATAGCGTACTAAAATAATCCAAGGATTTTTCCGAGTGGGAAATGTAAGCTGGAGATCAACTAAGCGATTTAAGCGCGAAAACATGAAAAATTCAAAATTAGGATATTTTCCAATTGAGTACTGGGGATCCAACTTGCCCAACAGATATATACCGTAGTTACTTACGTATATTTGAATTTGTTTACACGAAGCTAGTCACTAGTGAGCACAGGTAATTTGTATTACAGGGTTGTGAAGATTGCTAAGTTATACATTTTTGACACCATGAATTTGATCATTGTTAGACCAACATTAGAAACCTGTAAGCACTGGACGGCTGTTTCATCCTGGTACGGGACTTCTCATCAGTGCGCATCCACGACTCCTGCACCCAGCAGGTTCCGAACCCAGGACATTCGTTATTGTAGGCGAATGCCTAACCATCGGACCACTGAGCCGGTATCTAACGGTGTTAATGTCTAACTTGATCAAATTCACGGAGTTGCGCAACCTCATACACAGTCTTCGGTAGACACTGCCTACACCCGAACAGGTTGAACTTCACTGGTCACGTTTGCCCATTAGAACTCGGAGAAGATTCCTCATGAAGTTAGTCACTAGTGAGCACAGGTAATTTGCATTACGGGGTTGTGCAGATTACTAAGTTATACATATTTGACACCATGAATCGATTAATGTTAGAACACCATACCAAGACGAAACGGCCGTCCAGTGCTTCCAGGTTTCTAATGGTGTGAGTCTAACTAACATTGATCGATTCATGGTTTCAAAAAAATGTGTAACTTAACAACAATCTTCACAACCCCGTAATATTAATCTAATTGTTTTTTTCTAAAGTTCATAAACAGATAAAGTTTAAAGTCAAGTTGTCCATGTTCTTCTGACTGCAACTTTCACATAGATTCTGTTGTGCTCACCAGTATCGCGTTTCCAATTATAGCAGTACCTTTTGTAGGAAAAATGAAATCCTACATCGGCAATTAACTGAAGTTTAAAATATAACCCAGTACATAAATATACATATTTAGAAAACGGAATACTTTCAAGTAAATCCTAGTTTCAACCTGCGTTTTCATTATTCATAACAATTTCAAATCTAAGCGTTTATAAAAACAAATATATCTATCACACTTACCCATTGAACAATTCATCATTCTCCGTCACAAATCGATCATAAAATCTTGTATCCATATCATGAAATGTATATGATGGCATTGTTATTGATGTGATTGGTTGTTCATAAAATAATGGCAAGTGATTAGTAGTATTATCAGTAGTATCATTCTGTTCAAATAAATTTATATCTCTGCAATCAAATGGATAATTGATTGATTTACACAGAATTGATCCACCAGAAGTTTGTAAATCATGTGAAGATTTTTCTAGCAAACTTGAATGATAACCATTTTTTATATGATCATTGTATGTAGTAGTAGTAGTAATATAAGTAGTAGTATTAGTAGTAGTAGGTGTGTTGGTGGTGGTTGACAATGGTTTTGTTATTGTAGTGGATTTTTTATTGAAAATATTACAATTACTACTACTAGTACTACTACTACCATGACGTGATATCACAAATATCACAGAAATAAGTACTGTACATATAATAAAAGTAATCAATATTATACAAATAATAATAAATTTATTAGCATCCATATTGAAATGACTCAATAATGATGATGTGGAAGAAACATTCTGACTATATTGATTGTATACATTAAAACGAAAAACATTTGTTGGTTTATCCGAAATTTTTATTATGATAGTGGTTGTTGTAGTTTTAGGCATTAAACCCATATCTGTTGCTGAAATTATAAGTGGAATAGTTCCCTAGAGAAAGAAAATAAAATTAATATCATTAGTTACGCAATACATTTAAATCCTAAACGTATCAATCAGTCAGTCAGTCAGTCAGTGTTACAACGTAGGAGGACGTCGTACATACACACACATACATCAGTTCAAGTTGTCGAACCATATTAGTACACAGAGTGTTATAATTCTCTTTTTATATTACAACAACCCAGCGATTGCCTGATGCTTAGTAGTATTCTCAGTTATGGCTGTGAAACATGGCCAGTGAGAGTAGAAGATATTCGTTGGCTATTGGTTTTCGATCATAGGTGTCTTAGAAGCATTGCTCGTATATTGTGGGACACCTGAGTGAGCAACGCTGTTATTAGGAGACGCGTGCTAGATAAGAATGGCAGATCAATAGATGAAGTGCTGAAACTTCATCAGTTCAGGTGGTTGGGACATGTGCTGCTGCGTATGACTAACCATCGACTTCCTCGAAGAGCTTTGTTTTGTAGTGTAGGAATAGGTTGGAAGAAAGTTAGGGGCGGCCAAATCAAAACATGGCAGAAATCCATGACGTCATTGACGAGTGGACTTAGCCATGTCGGTAATTGTCGAATACCTGGTTGGGGTCCACGAGATGATAATAATCGATGGTTAGAGACCTTGAATGACATGGCTCAAAATCGTTCGCAATGGCGCTGGTGCATTTATTCTTTGTGTTTTCTCAAATCCTAACCTTCTGGGTTCTTCAACACCTCTAGTTTTGACTTTCTAAACTTTTCTCACTGAATCATATTTCTTGAATATTTTCTAATCCTAACCTCTCCGATTACTTCTAATACCTTTACTACCTCTTCTCTTATTGGATTTGAATTGATAATTATATCTCTGTGCTGATGTGGTATGGCAACATGAGCTGATGTACTTACGTACGAAGTTCTACGTTGCATCTGACTGACTGACTGAGTAGTATTCTCGGACAATAATTCACTCAAGACTTTCCCCTCACAAATCAGAACACGGTTGAACAGGAATTAGAGATTATATTCCAATAACAAGATTAGATGGAAATAAGAAGTTCAAAATGTTAGCATATTTGTAGTTTTCTTACATGAGAAGATTCTAGAATGTTCCTCCAGTGTCGACTAGCTCTGATTGGACAAGAAAGAGCCAATCAGCATGCGACAGTGCAATAGTGTATCCAAAAAGCTTCAATCTAATCCATGTCCCGTTAACACAGAGGATTAGCGGTAATGGAGAAGATTAGGGTTCGAAGATATTATTTGAGATGTAAACTCCAAAGGACTTGAGATAACACAAAGAGTGGATGCATCTGTGACATTGCAAACGGTTTTGAACCATATCATTCAAAGGTCTCTAACTATCCATCATCTCTCGGACCCCAACCGTGTAGTTGACACTTATCAACATTCTAAATGTGTCATTCTATACAGTAGATCTTTGATAATAATATTCTAAATGTAACCTTACTAACTCTGAGAATAATGTATAAATGTTTCTGGACGACAACATTAAGGCACATTGATAATGTTACGAAAGCTTTATGATGAAACAAAACAGTTTTCTAGATTGCAGTATACTAGCACATTGAAAAATTTTCTTCTAGTTAGTCCATAGTATCTATTGTTCTCAAAGTCTTAGGGTTGACTTATGAAATCGTTTATCAATTTTGATAGAGGTAAGAAGTTTGTCTACCGATCAACAGATGAATATGATGCGTAACAGTTTATTTTGTTTGACTTTATGGCTATGAGTTATGACCTTCAAAAGATATTTAAAGCTTAAATGTGGTGGTGTTTGGTTCTCTGAGCTGGTTGTTTTGGTTGTGGAGCTTTCATTGTTCTTCTGAACAACATCATCAGCATAAACTTCAGATAGCAGAAGTGAAGCATTCGAATTTCTGCACGTTTGACCTGTAGCTTGATTGATTGCTGTTGACCTTAAACCTGTCGTTGTTTGCACCTTTGTTTTGATCGAGGTTAGCAGAAAAAGCTACAGGTCAAACGTGGAGAAATTCGAATGTTTCACTTCTGCTATCTGAAGTTTGTGCTGAGGATGTTGTTCAGAAGAACAATGAAAGCTTCACAACCAAAACAACCAGCTCAGAGAACAAAACACCACCACAATCATCCATCTGAGCTACAAATTTTCTCCACCATCTCAAAGCTTAAGTGTATGTTGGCACTATTGAATACAAGATACTCTGTTGGTTGTTGACAAATCGGTTAATGAAATAGTAATCTTCAATGACTAAGATGGTTTGAATATATCTAACCATCAACTACCATGATTTGTAATCCTGTGTGGAGCAAAAGTAAGTTGAAAGAAAGCCAACGGTGGGTAAACTAAGACATGATACAAGTTCATGGAGTTACCGACTATTGCTTTAAGCTCCTCTATATTGTCAAATACATTGCACCGAGTTGAAGTTTGAACAATAATGGTAATCAGTGTTTGAGACATTGTATGACATGGTTTTGAATTGATCGTCATGATACCGATGTATTCATTATTTGCCTTTCTTAGAAACCTTCACTTTTTTTACAGTGAAAACTTGGAGAATCATGTGAACTGTCATCTAGAAGATACAAGTGTTTATTAACAGTTATCTACACAAAATACTGAGGATCCATTGGTTAGACACTATCAGTAACAATCTACTGTGGAAGAGAACAAACCAAATTCCAGCTCTGGAAGAAATCGGGAAGAAGCACTGGAAGTGGATAGGACATTGTTGTAACGCTGCTACGTAAAACTCTTCAGTCTTAACGGCGTCCAATTCAAATATCACAATACGACCCAAAAGGCTTTTTCCAAATCTCCTAGAAATCAGAACGTAACACCGTGGAAGGAAGTTGTTTATTGGGTCGAATACAGAAGAAGAAGTAGGCAGGGGAAACGGAATTATTAAGTCTCTCAGATTGTGCGTGTTTATACACTAAGGTCGAATAAGAAAGAGCATCAACGTCTGTGAGATTGACAGTTTAGGCCGACCAATAGAAAAGAACATTTGAATGACATTGACAGTCCAGATGACCAATAAAAAGCAACATTGAAGTATTTGACCTTGACGGTTAGAACGATTATAATTTCGGCCAATAGGATTGTACTTCTAAAAATAGTATTCTTAGGATATTTGGTGAATATCCTAACAGACATACATTGTGGAAAGCATCCAGCTGTGTCACAAGACAAGTTCTTATTTGGAACCCTTAAGGTCAAATGGAAAAATGGAAGGCCATGGAACACAGAAATGAGAAGAATGAACAAAAATTGGAAAGAACTGTAGAGAGAGGCTCAGGATAGATTAGGTTGTAGAATACTTGTCGACGGCCTATGCTCCATTAGAAGTAACAGGGGCAAATGTGTGTAAGTAATTCAACTGGGAAAACATTGAATAACTTCCATTTTTCTCGTAAACTAATTTTCTTTTTTTAAAATAACAAAACAAGCTTTACCTGGAGGTTTTGGTAGAAAGTATGACTATAATTCAAACCATTAATCTTTAGGAGTTAATTGATTACTCTAGTAAAAGTTACCAGTGATTGAATTAGGATATATTTGTAAAACATCTAGTACAAGTTTCTAGAGATTCCTAAGGATATCTTTACAACCAGAGTAAAATCTAGACCGAAAACTTCCATGTCATTCACATCCAACAACTTAAATTATTGTACAACAGGTCAAATCACGTTAAACTTTCACTTCACTAGAATATGACTAATAAAAGTCAATCGACATTTGTCTCAATTAACTTACAGATTCTACCATAGATAAGTTTCGACAGTAGCCTGTCTGACATGAACACAGGAGAACGCCGGCAATATTCTTAGGAAAAGCATCAGTTTTCTCGGAAATACAAATATACCTTGATGATAAATAATACTGCCAAATATCTTACTCCATTTAGTAAAATAGTTTTGAACTTTGAACTAATCAGAGTATTTATTTCTACTGGGTTTTTTTAAATTTTATCGATGCTTAGGACTGTAATCGATCGGTCTCTTCTGTATATGTGTATTATGTGTGGTTTCCCTCAGTATTGTCTTTAGGTTACAAACATTACTGTCAGAGGTGGATCGTGGCTAGCAGTGGAATTCAAGACACAAAATTTCATTCTATCTATGACTAGTCAGCCGGGTTCGAGTCTCAGGGTGAACATCAATTCTAAGATGCAAATATATTCAGCTAACAAGTTACCAACAGGACGAAATGAGCGTCCTGAATTCCACCGCTAACCACTGTCCACATCTGCTTATTTGTAGACAAATAGGTGAGGTCGCACAAAATCCTTAGATAAATCAGAGTTAGACATTAACACCGTTAGGTGCCGGCTCAGTGGTCCGATGGTTAGGCGTTCGCACAGAACAGTGAAGGCCCCAAGTTCGAATCCTGCGAGGTGCAGGAGTCGTGGATGCGCACTGCTGATGAGTCTCATACCAGGACGAAACGGTTGTCCAGTGCTTCCAGGTTTCTAACAATGATTGGTTGATGATTTCAAATGTGTAAAAACACAAACCTCCAAAACTCTGCCCCAAAATTTGTTGAGTATTGTTTTAGTTCCGTAAATTTTTGTATTCATTTTTGATTATGTCTCGTTGTAGACATGCTCATCTGAGCTTTTATAACTAGAAATATTTTCCACATGATTGTATATAGATGCCCGTACAAAGTGTTAATAAATTAGTAGTCAAGAAAAGGCACTGAAAGTAGAATGTAGCAGTAACTACACTGGAATTTCACATTTCCTTTAGCAAGATTTAGGATGAAGAACAAGTATTAATGGACTGGAAAGAAAGAAACCTTATCGAGATATCAAAGAAAGGTGATCTCAGCAAGTGTAAGAACTATAGAGGCATCACTCTACTCTTAATAACAAAGAAACTCTTCAACAGAGTGTTGTTAAAACGAAAGAAAGGTTCAGTTGACAGCCAACTTCGAGAGCAGCACACCGGATTCCTCAAAGGGTCGGTCGTGTACCGACTGACTGCAACATTACGTTTGACTGTGGAACAATCAGTTGACAGGAATTCACCATTCTATACTAACTTCATCGACATCATTCGACAATATCCAAAGGATGACAATATGGAGTTTTCTTCAACAAATTTGGAGGACAGGAGGACGACAGCTCACAGACTCATTCGAAGTTCATCGAAAACATAATGCTGAGAAATAAAGACAGACAGACAGACATAAGAAGAATGAACAATAATTGTGTAGAACTTGGAAACGAGGTCCCATGATAGATTAGGTTAAAGAATGTTTGTCGGCGGCTCATGCTCCACTAGGGTTAACAGGCATTGATATGTAAATAAGTAAATCTTTTGAAAAAAATGTATACAACCTAGAAGCTTTTTCATCAAAAAAAAATGTACTCCAGAAAACAATGAATCGAATGCTATAATGATAAGGATGTCTGTCTATCCTTTAATATTATTAAACAGTGAAATATTACAACTTGTATATTATTGAATATAAACTTGAAAATGTTTCGATGAAATTAACCCAAAGATAACTTCCGTAAATGTTGATAAAATTTTAGGTGAATTTCAAATTTTGTAAAGTTAAAACATACAGATACAATAATTTACAGCAATCTTTTATGAACAGATACAACTGAGTCCCAACTGAACTTGAAATGATATCTTGAATAAAATTGTTGAGGATGTTAGATCCCCAAAAGCTCGCTTGATAAATGCCTTATTTTGGATTTCACGTTTCCGAGCATTGGCTGATCAGATGACCTTGAGATTTCATTTCCGAACCCAGGAAAATCCATGGCTGTGATTGGCTGCTGTGTATTTTATTATGCTATTTTCATAACTGTCCCAAGGACGTTTCTATGATGTATAAATAAACGAGAGTTGTGTGCTTGATTGTATTGTGTGATTTCTGGGTGTTTGTAGAATATACTTTCTAAGCTTACAAAGCCTTTTATCTTCAGCTTGGGATTCAAGGTAGCCTACCTGGACGCTGGTTCATTGTCTCGTTCGCGTTTATCGACTACTAAGGTGAACTCATAATAGCTTCAAGTGTAGTTAGGGACGAACTTAATAAAAATGTACACTTCAATCATGCACCACACACTAACTCAATCAATCCTGTCATCAATAACACAGTGGCTACAACATTATTGATTGAACGATGTGGATATAGTTCAGCTCATACTTACCATTTCTTTAATGGTCAAGTCTTTTTGTAAAAATATTTCTCCAGTATTTTCTCTTATAGTAAAGAATGAATTGATTGATTGATTTTGATCAATAAGTGAATAGGTAATTTTACCATTAGAACCAATATCTTTATCGTTGGCTTCAATTTTTTCTATTAAATGACCAGGGATATCATGGTATGATATTTCTACCTATTAAGGAACAAATTAAATGAAATTTTTTAAATGGTTAGTCAATATTTGACTATGATTGATCATATATTATGTTCTAACCCTACAGTATAAAATCCAATACTTGGTATTTACTGTGTTTTACATTGAAATCATGAATCAGTCATTGTCAGATCACCATTAGAAGCCAGGAAGCATTGGATGGCTGTTTCGTCCTGGTTTGGCTCTAATCATCAGTAGTGCGAATCCACGATTCTTATAACTCACAGGATTCGAACCTAGGACCAGTCTTATGCGCGATAGCTTAACGTCTGACCAGCTGAGCCTGTACTCAACAGTATCAATGTCTAACTTTGATCAATCTAAGGATGTTGAGTAACCTTAGCCATGGTCTTCGATAGTTACTGTCCACGTCCAACAGAATTGAATCCTACTGGTCACCACGACTTCTCACCAAAAACTCCAAGTATTTCCTCAGAAAGCTAGTCACTAATGAGCACATTTTATGATTTTTTTTTTCATTAAAGAGTTATGAAGATTATTGGTGTTTTCAATTGAAATCATGAATCAGTCATTGTTAGCATTCTCGAGAGCAAGGGTCGATGATGTGCATTTCTGAGAAGAGTATCGTACCAGGACGAAACGGCCTTCCAGTGCCTAGCTGACATTCCTTGTCTAACAATGAAGGGGACTTGTTTATCAAGGCCAAAATCATAGAAGAAATGAAATCAGAAATCCTAACAACTGACTCTCAAGATCTTTGAGAGAGACTTCCCATATACTTGAGCTTTGGATGGGTTTTTTTTTAGTCGACAGCTAGCTAATTTGGACATTATGTAAGAGATAAATGTCATTTAAATCATTGTAGAGTAAGTAGGTTACATCATCATACAAAGCATGCGAAACAACTCTCCAAGTATCTCACCTCTGTTAAATTACTCAAAAGTAAATATATAACAACGATTAACAACTTATTTCTTGAACCACCTCTTCAACTCTAATCATGTGATTTTATCAAAACAAATATCTTTCAAAGTTAAATGTTCAAATTGACAAAAAAAAGAGCTTCTCTTACCTCATTCGTTCCATTATCAAATGGTGGTCTTTGAAATATCGGTTCATTATCATTTATATCTAAAATGGTTATATGAATTTGTGCTGTAGCTGTAAGTTGTTTTTCCGGTTTCGATGGATTGTCAATAGCTAAAACTTGAAGTAAAAATGCTGGATATGTTTCACGATCAATACTTTTTGATGTTGTCACGTAACCATCTTCTGTTATCTAAATGTATTAACATACGTACATACATACAGTAAATATATTTTTTCACAAAGAGGATGTGAAAGATTGTTAAGTTACACATTTGTTTGAAATAATGAATCGATCAATGTTAGACTACCGTTAGAAACTTGGAAGCACTACTGAATGAAGTATTCCATACCAGGATGAAATGTTCAGTGCTTCCAGGTTTCTAATGGTGGTCTAACATTGATCTATTTATGAGTAAATATTTGTTTTAAAAATCTGTACTTAATAAAATTAATTTCACAAACAATAATCGAAAGATTTTAAAAAAAAAAGATTGTGAACTTTATAAAAAGAAGCTGAGAATGGAAAATCAACATTTTAGGTTATTGATAAAATTCAAAAATTTGATTTATACTGCTGCTTAGTGAGTATATAATCTTATTGGTTAATTTTGTTCGGCTATTTGACCAATCAGCATAAACCATTTGATATTTCGCTGTAACCATAATGAGACGTCATAAAATGAATCACCTTCCATATTCTATGATTGTCGGCAATCATTGAAAAGCTTTAAACGTCGTCAATTCCATAATTACTATGAACTGGACAAGTATAACTAAGGGTAGTGTTGTAATTTACATTCATACAAATCAGTTTACAATAGGCTTACTGAGTAATGCAATTATTTTATGAGTCATCATCAATAGAACAATCATAATATTTATGATAACTGAACTAATAGAAATTAGAATTTCTGATGTTTTGTGACTTCATGTAAATCACCGAATCAGGATAAATCATCGAGTTATATTAACACAAGTTTAAGTAACGTAAACGAACAAATCAGAAAATGTAGTTCAATCAAAATCAAGATCAAAGTACGTTGAATTATGTCAAAGTCATGTCATTTTGCTTAAAGTAGATCTGTGTAAGATAGCACCATGTTGTATTTGTATATGTGCTGATGGGCATATTTCGTGTTGCACTTGTAATATGAAGTAATAGTGAAAAAATGTACCTACGCCTGGAACCATTATCAGGTTTGCCGCTACCAAGCCCGGATAAATGAGAAGCGTTGGGTATGCAGTTAGCTACGCAGTCTCGTAGGAAATCAATTCGTTAAAAAGGCTAACTAGAAAAAATAATTTAAACCATTTCAACTCTACTCTGGGATTTAGAGAGTCTTCATTTAGAAGAATTATCAGGCCTCATAATGAAAGCTGAGTTCCGACAGTAGTCACACACACAACTTGGGATGTTTTCACGTTGTGAGAGACTGGGAGAACGATTCAAACTGCTTCAGAAATAAAAAAGGTACAACTTGGTAATGTTTCGAATGAGTAAAACATATTGGACGCAGGATGAATAAAAAGCGACTAGCTTGAAAAGAGATGCTGTTATAATCTGGCCGGGAACAAGAAAAGGCCTCATATACACAAGGTACTGCACTGATACTGCCCAAACAAGCACAAAAAGCACTGATAAAATGAGAACATCATAGACCCAGGATCATCATGGCATCCTTCAAAACAAAGCAAGATGGGATTACGATGAATGTCATTCAGTGCTATGCGCCCACCAACGATATAAATGATACGATAAAGATTATTGTCTGAGAGGCTGCAATCAACCGTTGCGAAACCCCAGGCAAGGACAAGACTGTTCTGAAGGGAGACCTGAATTTCAAGATTTGAATGTACGACAGTGGATATGAAAACATCATGAGACAACATGGACTGTGAGAATGGTACGAAAACGGTGAGACATTCGCAAGCCTGCATGCTTTCAACAAACTGTTCATAGGCGGCTCCATGTTCCCACATAAACGCATACACAAAGCAACATGGATTTCAATTGATCGCATTACTTAGAGCCAAATTGATCACATCTGTATCAACAGATGGTTCAAAAGTACCATGAACGACGTTAGAACCAAGATATAGCTGATAGCTTCAGATCACCACTTGATAGTGGCCAAAATGAAAATGAAACTCACGAAGAGATGGTGGAGAAGATTTGTAGCTCAGGTGGATAATTGTGGTGGTGGTGTTTGGTTCTCTGAGCTGGATGTTTTGGTTGTGAGGCTTTCATTGTTCTTCTGAACAACATCATCAGCACAAACTTCAGATAGAAAGTCTTCAACAGAGTGTTGTTAAACAGAATGAGGGATTACGTAGACGCCCGACTATGAGATCGTATTATGGAGGCTTCTGTGACACTACAGCGTGCCTGAGAAGCTAGTCGACATCACACGGAATTCTTATGTTGGATTAAACTGCAAAATCGTGCATGGAGGACAGCTCACAGACTCGCTAAAAGTAAAGACCGGTGTTAGGCAAGGTTGCTTAAGTTCACCCTTCTCTTTCTACTGGTGATCTGCTGCATTGTGAAGACGTCAACATCTGGGGGGAGGAAGCGTGGAATACACTGGACAACTAGGATGTAGCTGAACTATCTGGACTTCGCAGATTATTTGGCTCTTTCATCTCACACTCAACAACACAAACAAGAGAAGACGACCAGTGTAGTGGCAGCCTCAGTAGCAGTAGTGGGACTCAACATACACAAGGGAAAAAAGTAGGATCCTCTGATTCAGCACAGTGGACACAAACAAAATCATTTTGATACGGAAGTTTTGGAACATGTGAGACCGCTCACATAGCTGAGCTTCATCAATGATAAACAAAAGGAATCTGATGTTAGTGTAAAGACAAGGATTGGCAAAAGAGTAAGACCAAAGAACACACAGTATGTTGAGATAAGAATGAACAACAGTGGGATAAAACTGGAAAGTAAGACCAAGGACGGAGTGAGTCGAAGAATGCTTGTCTGCAACCTATGCTCCATTAGGATTAACAAGCGTAAATGAATAAGTAACTAAGATCTCAAACTACAACTCTGAATGTAGTCATCAGTTTCTTCAGGATTACATGAATACATTCCCAAATGTAGCTAAATAGTAAGAGACTTAATTTCAGTGTATCATATCTCTAGTTTAATTTGAAAGAATGAAAGACAACAAAGTCTTCTCAATAGTGCATTTTCAAGCATAATTTAACATCATTTCATATTTCTGCATTAAAAATAAAACACATTTGAAGAACATTGAACACATGATGAATTAATTAATATTATTATTCAAAATATGTTCACTCACTTCAAATGGATGACTCATTGTATGATCAAGTGAATAATTTAATTGACCATTCAATCCAATATCACAATCCATTGCTTTCACTTGTCCAATCACATATGATTGTTGAGTTGTAGAATTATGATTTTTATTGGTCATTTCTAATTCTTCATCCAATGAAAAATGATAATGAATTTGTGTAAATGCTGGACGACAATCATTAATATCGATTAAAGCAATTTCTACATGTGTTGATCCAGATAAACGTGGTTCACCATTATCTAATGCATTCACCTGTGAATAGATTGGGACAAAAGAAAAGGAGAGAGAGAGAATTATGTAGGTGAAAATGTTTATTTTTGTTAAGCTTTTTTACACGTGATATACTTGAATGTTATGATGAGTTCACATTTCTAGTCGGCATAATGAGAGCTAAGACAAATGATCCAGTGATATGATGATAGACTACTCCGATGTTACCAATGTAATAATGAGTAATTAATTATACGTTGAATATAGTGCAGAGAATCAATGTATAATTTTTGGAATTATTAGTAAGTGGTTTAAAATAAACACAGACAGTAAACAATTAACACCTTGGAGGACGTTAACACCTTTACATATCTTGGCAACATCATCGACAACCAAGGTGGATTAGATGCAGATGTGAGGGAGCGGATTGGCAAAGCAAGGGCTGCATTTCTACAGTTGAAAAAAATATCTCGAACTCCAAACAACTTTCAAACAAAACCAAAATCAGCATTTTCAATACAAATGTCAAGACAGTTCTACTGTATGGAGAGGAAAATTGGAGAACTACGAAAAGCATCATCCAGAAGATACAAGTGTTTATTAACAGTTGTCTACGCAAAATACTTCGGATTTGTTGGCCATACACCATCAGAAACAACGTACTGTGAGAGAGAACAAACCAGATTCCAGTGTAGGAGGAAATCAGTAAGAAGCGGTGGAGTTGGTGGATAGGACACACACTACGGAAAGCACCTAACTGCGTCACGAGACAAGCCCTCACATGGAACCCTCAAGGTAAAAGGAAGAGAGGAATGCCAAGGAACACATTACGCCGAGAAATAGAGAAAGATATGAGCAGAATGAACAAAAATTGGACAGAAATGGAAAGGGAAGTCCAGGACAGAGTTGGTTGGCGAAAAATGGTGAGCGGCATATTTTCGCTTAGCAGCCCTTATATTCCTCTTTACTTCCTTGTTTGGTTCTGTTTATTTAGCTTATGCCTTTGTGTTCCCTTCTCCCTTTCTTGCATCCTATTCAGAGTATCAGCAGAGATCCATGCTTTATGATGATGCTTCTTGTGCCTCAGAGTCTCACAACATCCCAAAGTTAATACGCGTAAGTAATTGAGTAAGTAAGTAAGTAATTATCGAACATAAGTCACCGATTCAGTTATGAATTTGAAGTGCACTTGACGTAAAAAACCTATATTGCGGAAGCAGAAGGGTTTCCTATAGTTGAATTGTATGAAAAAAATAATACTGATTAGGAGACGTAATTGATGAACATTAGATACAACAAGTTAAACTACTGTTGTCCATTTGAATTCAATAAATCAGTAAAAAAATTGTTTGTCTATTAGTTTCTACAACGCATTGATCAATCATTATAGTACTCATTTGAATTATTCATAATGAGATTTATCAGGGGGAAAAAACATGCTTTCAGTCACTCCACTTGCACATGAACTAAACATGATACTTAGCTACTACAATTAGAAAAGGTGAAGCGGAGGTGGAGCACGGGATTCAACGCTGACTAAATACTATTTTGAAACTACCGCCACGAAGTATACACATGTGTATAAATATATACAATAAAGAATAAGCGAAACTTGTCAAAATATGTTGAGATAGGAATCCTTTATTTTATTCAGTCAGTCAGCTGAATTTAGAACTTAGTAAGTACATACATGGATTCAAGTTGCATACCGCATTAGCACAGACAGATGGAATTGTCAATGCTAATCCCACAGTAGTAGAGGTTGGAGCAGTATCAGCAGCAGTCGAAAAGTTTAGAGATCAAAAATATGATTCAGGAAGTAAATCCCAGTGAAATAAACTCAAAAAGAGAAAGATAAAGGTGATGACGAGTTCAGAAGATTAGAATTAGAGAGAAGATAAACGAGAGCGAAGACAAATGATCCAGTGAGATAAGAGACTACTCTGACTCAAGCGTCCAAAGCCCCCCCCCCACTAACGGTATCAAAATATGAGGTTTTGTAAAGATGATGAAGAAGAAGAGTATCATAAAACTTTGCAGACAATGCATATTTATACAGCTAGGTCGACCTTGAATACTAACCAGTAGGAAACAAGATTTAAGATTATGTGAACTTGTTATTTTTGGGACGACCTTGAATATTGACCAATAGAATTGGACTTACAAAATAATTTCTTTAGGATATTTGGTGAATATCCTAACAATTTTTTTCATTAGTAAGAGAGTTTTGAAGATGATTAAGTTTAGTTAAAATTATAAAAATCTATCATTGGATCAGGCTGAGCAATATTAGGGATTGATAAAAGTTAGATATATTAACACCATTGGATGTCGGCCGGCTCAGTGGTCTAGATGCTAAGAGCTCACAGTCGAGGCTGAAGGTCTTGGGTTAAAGATTGCCCCATGAGGGGGTCGTTAATGCGCACTGTCACTGTTGATTCCTATACTAGGCCAAAGACGATGTTCAATGCATCCATGCTTCTGATGATAGTTGAACAGAGATTGATTCATAATTTTAACGATACTCTAAAGTTTTTTCAATTAGAGTTTTGGAGATTACTGTTTTTAAATATTGAAATCATTAATTAGTCATTGTTAGACCAACATTAGAAACCTGGATGCATTGGACAGCCGTTTCGTCCAGGTATGGGACTTATCAGTGGCAGTGCAAGTCCACGACTCCTTCATCTCACAGAATTCGAGCACAGGACCTTCAGTTTTACGCGCGAAAACCTAACTTCTAGACCACAGGGAAGGCATCCAACGGCGTTAACGCCAACACTGATCAATCTAGAGATTTTGCGCGACCTCACCCAGTGTCTACGATGGTTACTGCCTACATATGACAGAGTTGGGCTCTACTTGTCACATCTTCTCACTAGAACTCCGAGAATTCCCTCATTAATGAGCACATTTTATTATTGATGATGATAACCTGAAATGTCTATTGTGATGATAACTGAAAATTGCATGAACAATTTCAATTAAAGACATACATTTCCTCAACACTACGTTCCAAGCATTCCGAATGACAAGTCCCATTATGTAGAATAATATACGTGTCCAAATTTGTTATGAGTCAAGAAGTCATACCTGAAATTTTGCACAGCAGTGCTCTTCCTTGATATTCAAATATATTGAACACAAAGCTATTATATGTCTACAGCGATATTTGGATAAACTGAAAATGTTATTTACAAGAAGTATATCAACGAATCATGACTAAATATGTTAATGCCACATTTTAAACGGGTTTCTTTGACATTTCAAATGTTTCAAGGAACTAATAATATTCAAGTAATCACCAAACGTCAATTTGCTGATTATTGTCAATTTTTTGTGTATAAATGGATGTGATTGATTTGATTTGATTTAAACACGTAAACACTGGTACAAATGGTCACTTAAATGTTTATACACTATACAAATTATTGAATTTTTGAGTGGTAAGATGGTTTCCCAAGGGGGCAAAGCCCTGAGCTTTTGTGATTTAGTAGTTCGTTTCCACAGGGCATTGAAGCAAGTTGAAGAGATGCAGTCCCACGGCAGCTGTTAACCAACCGTAGTTTCACATGTCATTCATCCCATCAGGATCCTGGAGCCAATGTGCACCACTGGCCTGTAATGAAGGTCTTCCAGCTCCCTTAGAGGAATCCTCCATATCCGATAACCTAGTTAAAGCACCGGATGCTCCCTTCTATTCCTCTCAGTTTCATAAACTAAACCGTAACTAGAAGATGGTGAGCGGGACTAAATGTATAAATTTCAATCATAATCAGCATAATATAAAGTCAAAGGAAACTATTCATCAATATGACACAAATTTTGTGTAACAGATGTTTCCATCAATCCGATAATAAAGATTATCACTTATCAACGAATTTTGTAGGGAAATTAAGAGTAGACAAAATAAATGTCTACAAACGGTAACAAACAAAACTGTCTATAACTCTATAATGAAAAATTGTACAATGTGCTCTCACTAGTGACTAGATTCGTAATGAAATTCTCTGAGTTCTAATGAGAAGACGTACCAAGCGGAGTTCAACTCTGTCGAGCGTAAACAGTAACCACCGAAGACAAAATCCCTAGATTAATCAAAGTTAGACATTAACACCGTTGAATACCGGCTCAGTGGTCCAGAAGTTAGGCGTTCACGCGTAAGACCGAAGGTCCTGTTTTCGAATCCTGTGAATAGTAGGATTTGTAGGAACGCACTGCTAATGAATAATCCCATACCGGGATGAAATGACCGTCCAGTGCATCCAGGTTTCTAATGGTAGTCTGGCGAGGCTAAACATGTAAACTTCTGGATGATGATTCATTGATTTAAAAATTAAGTGCTTACGAACAATGAGATCTGGATGCCTCCAATTCGATCACTAGAGTTATTATGGATATTCAATGTTGATAGGTCTCATTCAAGATCATTGTTTGTCTAACCTAGATTAGTAGTCTGCTCTAATTTCATCTCTATGAAACAAAAGGTTAAATTATTTCTCTTCATGTAAGTTTACAAACATACAAACTGATATACACAGTAATATGACATGTTTATTCATGTGGTGTCGAAGCCCTTGTGCAATTATGAAGTTTCACAGTCTCAATGATGCAAGTAAGTAGATATTAAACTTTATTTAAAACAATGAGTCGACCATTGTTAGACCACCCACCATTTGACAGCCATTTCATCCTGGTACAGAAATTATCAGCTCTGTGCATCCATAATCTCTGGTAGCGGGAATCCAGCCCAGCACCTTCGGTTTCGCATAAGGAACCCTCAGACTGAAGGCTACTGAGCCGGCACCCAACGGTGTTCACAGGTTACTGATGGTGGTCTAACAATGAATGGTTTATTATCTACTCAAATAATATAAATTTTACAGTCTTGTTCATATTCGAATGAACGAAAGTTTTGAAAGTTTTGTTACTGTAACCCAATCAAAGTAGATTAACTTTAAGTGCATTTTTGATATGATTTGTAGTTTACGTAGGGGGGGGATACTACCCCTGTAGTGAACGAGAACACAGGTGGAGCAACCGAGTTGTATTTAACGAAAATTACAGAGTTACTCAGTAAAATCGGAAAACCATATCGTAAATCGTTAATTTGCAAAATATCAGTTCATCATATCGAACTGGACTGTTCCTGTTGCAAAACATCAATCCATTGTCACTCACGATTCATGCGTTTCATACAAATTCCATTGTTTTCTAACTCTTCCTTTCTTGATCTTACCTCATCTTCTGCTGTCAGACATTACGTTGACTGACACTCACGTCATATACTACTTATAAGTAGCTCACAGCACACCCCTAACTCAGATCTCATATGACTGAAAAATGAAAATTTCGGTATTGCCAAAAAAATCAATACCCGACATGAGACAAAGGGTAATAAGAGTGTTTGATCTCACATATTTCAAAATGGGCTGCATCTCTTACTATACTACGCTATACGATGTATATATCATGAGCTATATTAATGCTGTATAAAGCTGAAGGTTTCCTATGAGACCAGACGTTCTCTGTAAACACTGGCGATGATGGTCTGGCATTACTTTGACAAGTTTTGCTAATAGTCCATTTACAAATTTGGTTTGTGTTGAGGATGTAAGATCCCCAGAAATCGCTTGATAAATACCTTAATTTTAAATTTTATTCGTGGGCTGATCAGTTGACCTTGAGATTTCATTTCCCACCAGGAAAATCCTTGACTTTGATTGGATGATGTGTTATTTTAATTCAAAACAGTGGTTCCCTTTGATAAATTTGAATAGAGAAATGAGAAGACATATTTTGTGAGATAGTAGTACCATTTCGTGCTTTCTCGTCTGTCACATACATACAAGCAACATGTTATTTGTGTAAATACAGCAGTTTTGAAAATGAGGTCAAAATTTCTTATTTTAGCATGACATTCACTCACTAGAACCATGGTAAGTAAACTAAGGTCAACCAACATAAAGTTGTTTTTGAACACATAAAGTTGGACTTTTCCAACCAATCAAGATAGCTTCGAGTAGTTTCAGTGTGTGTGGGTTTTGATGACATGTCACAACTCGAAAGGCTGATTTTGGGTCAATTTGATGACCACTCACCATTAAATGTTTTGCAATGGACGAGGCTGGGTTTCTTGATCGATTTTGAGATGATGGGCTAGGTTGATGAATCATGGATTTAATTAACCATTTTGGAATATGTTCCCCTATCCTGTTCTCCAATCGACGATCTGTCCTCCCTAAGTGACTTTCTCCACAGTTACATGTGAACGCGACTTGTGTGCTTGTTGGGTGTTTATAGAATACACTTTCTACGCTGTATCATACTTCTTCATTAGTTACTCTAGGTCAATGGATCACAATAGCCTACCTTGATACTGGTTCATTGTCTCGTAATAGTTTCAAGCATATCAAGTGACGAGCACAATTGTTTGCAGTAAAACTGATTTCATTGATACTGGTGGAAGTTGTTTTGTAACATTCCTAAGGGCCATTGTCATTAGGGTTGCTGTATTATTGTACATCGCCATCGCTAATAATTATTACTTTAATAGTGATGTAAGCGGGATAGGTCAAATTAGCCTGTTCATACTGTACATATTGACTGACACGATCATGGTTCGGAAATAATCGCTATATATGTGATGTGAATGATACGCCAAGGTATCAGGTACCTCCTATGTGATTGCGCCACTAAGTTGAGTGAGCTTTACTGTTTAGATTGTCGTGTTAACGCGTAGGCGGTCTCCTTGGTTCTCCTGAAAACCAATGTAAGATTACCCTTGCTAATAGACGGTTAATTTATGTAAGTAAGTTTATACAATAATTGTATTTTGTATAACGTAATAACTGTGTAACTGGACGATTATTAAAATTTAGTAACTTTGAAATAGTTGTATCATACGAATTTGGACTTGATGACCTTGATCAAGAATTCTATCTCATAAACCTCAATGTGTTCAATTTAATTTTGAAAATACTTTACTGATTGATATCCAATAGTTTTTAATTGTTCTTTTTTCGTTATTTTTTGCTTCACATTTCTGAAACCATGAACCGATCAATGTTAGGCCACAATTAGAAACCTGGAAGCACTAGACGGCCGTTTCATCCTGGTACGGGACTTCTCATCAGTGCGCATCCACGACTCCTGCACCCAGCAGGTTCCGAACCCAGGACATTCGTTATTGTAGGCGAACGCCTAACCATCGGACCACTGAGCCGGTATCCAACGGTGTTAATGTCTAACTTGACCAAATTCACGGAGTTGCGCAACCTCATACACAGTCTTCGGTAGTTACTGTCCACACCCGAACAGGTTGAACTTCATTGGTTACGTCTTCCCACTAGAACTCGGAGATCCCTCACGAAGCTAGTCACTAGTGAGCACAGGTAATTTGCATTACTAGGGTTGTGAAGATTGTTAAGTTACACATTTTTGAAACCATGGACCGATCAATGTTAGACCACCATTAGAAACCTGGAAGCACTGGATTTGATCAAGTTAGACATTAACACCGTTACATACCGGCTCAGTGGTCTATCGGTTAGTGCATTCGCGCACAATACCGAAGGTCCTGTGTTCGAATACTGCGGGGTGCAGGAGTCGTGGATGCGCACTGCTGAGGAGTCCCATGCTAGGACGAAACGGCCGTCCAGTGCTTCCAGGTTTCTAATGGTGGTCTAACATTGATCGATTCATGGTTTCAAAAATGTGTAACTTAACAATCTTCACAACCCTGTAATGTATTTTTTGTTTGTTTTAAAATTCATTTCCATTGTTCAATGTTCAATAATTCTCAATGTTAAAAAAATATGTTGAACATGATAAAAATACACTTGAACAATAATTATAAATAAATTTTAATAAAAAAAAACAAACTTAAACGATCATTGTATGTTGTTTAAAATGTAAATTTCTACAGTTTAATGTACATTACATGCTCTTATTTTTTTCTTTACAAGTTTTTTTTTCAAAAAAATAGAAAGTCTGCCGAGATTTTTTCCCAAACTACAACTCTCTACATGTTTCAATTAGAAAATAATAGATCAAACTATTATAGTGTATTATGGTTTTTTTATTTGTTGTTGTAATTGTTGTTGTTGTTGTTTTAAAATTCATTAATTGAACATTGATCAAAAGTAGTTGTAAATGATAAAAGTTTCTTTAAAAAAAAAATAAAAACAATCGGTTTTTCTCTTCTCTTTTATCCATTAAGTATCAGTTTTAAACAAGGCGAATGAACATTTCAATCAATACATACACACAGAGTTAGATAAATTCATTCTCAATAGGTAAGGATAATTTTATATTGGTTGATAAGAGGAGAATCAAGGAGGACTGTCTACGTGTTAACACGACAATCTGAACAGTACAGGTCATTGCTGTCTTACTTAACACTCTGGTGGACCATTCTCCATGATCATGTCAGTCAATATGCACAGCATGAATAGGTCAATTTGACCCATTTCGCTGATATCACTGTCAAACTCAGTATTATCATTAGCAATGGGGACAGACAGCAATACAGCAACACCAATGACAATGGCACTTATGAATGTTGCAAGAAAACCACCACAAGTATCAATGAGATCGGTCAACCTGCCAATCTAATTTGTGTATAGACTATTAATAAAACTTGCTAAATCAATGCCGAATCATCCACAATGTTCACAGTGAACCTCTGGTCTCATAGGAAACCTTCATCTTGTTGGGATATTCATCCAATATCCTAAAAGAATTATTGGTCTATTCCTATTGGTTCATTCCTACTTGTCAGTTTTATGGTCGTCCTAGATATCAGTGTCACGGGCTCCAATGTTGTCTCTTATAGGTCATCCGGACTGTCAATTTCACTTCAAATGTTACTTCCTATTGGTCGTCTTAACCGTCAATGTTACAGACTTCGATGCTGTTTCTCATTCGACCAAAGTGTATAAATACGCATTATCTGTAATATTTTAGGACCACAACCAGGACCCAGTCCCGGATCCCTAGTTCGGGATCCTGATTCCCTTCTGGATTCGGACCTCGTACTTTCTGAATGCTTGTAGAATACAGGTTCTACTTCATATCAAGTCTTGTCTTTTTATTTTCACTCAATATGGGGGTTGGGATAATCGGATTTGAGTAGCAAGTCGTGTCGCCGGATCCTCGATCCTCGCTCTCATTTTCCGTCTAGATAAACTCGTAATAGTTCAAGTATATCAAGTTGACGTGTTGACGTCAACACATCTCTATACAGCAATATAGCTCATGATATATACATCGTATGGCATATGATAGTAAGAGATACAGTTCAGGTTGGTGTGAATGGGCTCACGTCAATAGCGAAATTTTCATTTTTCCAACTATATGATACCTGAGTTACGGGTAGTATGCCTGTGAATAAAAATACACAGTACGAAAAAAAGTAGTTCGCATTTTGATAGAACGAAATTTCCAGTAATAATCTACTGTTAACACGATCGACCTTGAAGTCCCAATGATAAAATACTGAGATTTATCAATTGAAATTGGAGAACTATGCGATGAAGACTGCTAGTAAAAGTATAACTTCCTGATGACCTTGAGTTAACCAATCACAACCAAGATAATGTCTCAAGGTTTTTGCGCAAGATTTAAAGTCCACTTGCAAATAACTTGATTGTTTTAATTAAAGTAGTAAAAATTAGCAATATTTGGTCCGTAAATCAATAATAATTTCTAATATAAACCAGAAAAGTGAATTTAAAACGGTGCTTGAGCTAAATTACAAAATATACTTGTGCTTATGACGTATACTGTATTAGAGTACATTTTGTGATTTCATGCGTAATCGAGTGTTTAACGAAGCGAAATAGTATCCTCCCTCTTTAACTCTTATTCCAAATTTCAAATCTTAGTTTCTTAAGTTTTTAAATAGAAGAATAATAAAGCATTGTGTCGTAGCTGATTCTATCTCATGATAGAAATCGTAACCGTAATTTGTGCACCCAACTCTGATTACTTTTAGTATTATGCCTAGTATCGTTTCGTGTGAAAACTCTAGACAGAGATCATACTGATTTATTACGCCAGTTCAACTCCGAATGCATTTTCTGCCACTATAAGGAATTATTCAATATGTGCAGGTTAATTATTCATATCAAAGCTAGTATTTCATTGATATTTTATTGTTTTAGGCTGTTAATTGTTTCATAATTAGGCGGCTTTCTCTGATTGGCTGATAGGCCACTCAAGGTCGTCAGTACACTATACGTTTACTAGATGGTTTGTCTGATGGAAAGGAAACGTTTCCCAGGATCATGAGTCACACTTCTAGGTCATCAAGACTACGACTAATCTACATTCCTTTACAGGAACCTGAAGAAAAAACATCTGTTGGTGGTTCGGGCAACCATGAAGTATCAAATGTTCACGAAAGCACAAAATATCCCACTTCTGATTGATAAGGTTTTTAAAGTTTAGAATGAAATTTCATGTGTGATCATAAGGTATGCAATGCTGGTCTCTATGATGCAGGAAACTACGAAACCGAATTTGATGGGGAAAATGTCGAATTTCATTGATCGACGAACAGACAGCTTCTGGAAGCATAGGATTTAGTTCAATCTTTAATCACTGAGCATATGGGTATCTGAGGAGTATCATAAGTGCTGATGGTCTGGTTACTGACGAAATCCCAGGTCGGATACAGAAGGCTCGCTTGGCTCTTGCAAACTTGCGTCACTTATGGCGCAGGAGAGATATCCGCTTGCTAACCAAAGGACGAGTTAAGAGTAGAGGACTTCCGTAGGTTACTAATATTCGATCATCGGTGTCTCCGAAGCATCGATCGTGTATCCTGGGATGACCGAGTAAGCAATGCTATCGTTAGGAAACGAGTTCTAGGTAGAAATGGCAAATCAATAGATGAAGTGGTGAAACTTCATCAGTTGAGGTGGTTGGGACATGCTTTGCGTATGCCTAACCACCGACTGCCTCATCGAGCTATGTTTTTCAGTGTAGGAGTAGGTTAGAAGAAAGCTAGGGGCGGCCAAACCAAAACATGGCAGAAATGCATGAAGTCACTGACAAGTGGACTGAGTCATGTTGGTAGATGTAGGCTATCTGGTTGGGGTCGGCGAGACGAAAGTCACCAATGGTTAGAGACTTTGAACGATATAGCTCAGAATCGTTTGCAATGGTGCAGGTGCATCCACTCTTTGTGTTCTATGAAATTCTAACCTTCTGAATTCCTCATCCCCTATATCTTTCTCTTTCTAAATTTATCTTACTGAATTATACTTCTTGAATTATATCTTCGCTCCCTAATCTTCTCCATTACCGTTAATACTTCTACTATCGCGCTATCACTCTTTGATTTGAACTGACAGTTGCGTCTCTGTGTGCTGATGTGGTATGGCAACCTGAACTGACCTACTTACGTACGAAGTTCTGCGTTGTATCTGTCTGTCTGTCAACACTGAGCATATAGACCTAGAATCGATTTTTTCAATCTACAGAGAACAGGTCACATGATCAACTAAAAGACAACGAATAGGTATAAAACGAAAATGGAACCTGGAAAATACTTCAAGGACATATATATTTATGAACATAATCATTAACTGAGACTAATTTAACACCTATGAAATAGTCTGATGAAAGTGTCGTCAAGAAAGATCGTGAAAATTTCTAAAATTAAGCCTAACAGTCCATAGAATACAACATCATCAAAAGTTCTCCAACTATTCAGATGATATTGGGTACATAAGGCTAAAAAAAGATGACCATTAAACAATTTTATTTTAATAAAACTAACTTTAAACTCTTATTGTTACTGTGTTTGTTTAAAAACATGTCACAATAAATTTTATCTACTCGTTTGATTTTTTCTCTTTCAGAAAATAAATTTTAAAACTATTGCAATTGTGATTTTAGAAAAATAATAATAATATCGTCCGTCTATAAAGTTAATTAAACTTTGCTTTATTCCTTTTTCATTTATGACTTCAAATGTTATTTTAAACAAAAAACAGAATTGAATTAAAATTGAACACATAGAATCAACAAAAGTAACAATAACAATAATAATAATAAATTGAACATTTGAATGAATGAATAAATAAGAAAAATAAAAATAACAATATTTCATTGGATACATTAGAAAAAACAAATCAAAATTAAAATGAATTAAAGCGGAATGTTGAACATTGAACATTGAAGCAGCTACATTTAAAAAATTTAGATCATTATAGAGAGAGAGTGTGTGTGTGTGTGTGTTTGTGTGAGGGAGAACACCAAAAACAAGCCATGAAAAGTATGTATATATATACATAGATGATCTTAACTGACAATTGTATCCCTGTGCTGATGGCAGAGTATTGCAACATGAACTTATGTACGTACAATGTAATTGACTGACTATATATGTTTCGTTTCTACGACTTTCAAGAATTTTCTATGCGTTTTTTTTCTAAAAGCCGCTTAACTTTTATCATCAATGAAGATTTCTTTTGTGGTGTATGTTTTATCATTTCGTCGTTCATAACGTTCGATTCTTTCGAAGATACAATTTTAGAGATGTGCATTATACGGTTAAATGTTTAAATCAATTGATTAATCAAGAGCAACTTAAAACTTCGTACGTACGTACGTACATCAGCATTCAAGTTTCCAGACCACATCAGCACACAGAGATGTAATTGTCGATTCAAATCCAATAGTAGTAGAGGTAGTAAAAGTATTAGAAGTAATCGGAGACAGAAGATACAAGTGTTTATTAACAGTTGTCTACGCAAAATACTTCGTATTCGTTGGCCAGACACCATCAGCAACAACGAACTGTGGGAGAGAGCAAGTCAGATTCCAGTGGAGGAGGAAATCAGGAAGAAGCGGTGGAAGTGGATAGGACACACACTACGAAAAGCACCTAACTGCGTCACAAGACAAGCCCTCACATGGAACCGTGAAGGCAAAAGGAAAAGAGGAAGGCCAAGGAACATATTACGCCGAGAAACAGAGAAAGATATGAGAGGAATGAACAAACATTGGACAGAACTGGAAAGGGAAGCCCAGGACAGAGTTGGTTGGAGAAAACTGGTGGGCGGCCTATGCTCCATTGTGGGTAACAGGCGTAAGTAAAGTAAGTAAGTAAGTAAGTAATCGGAGAGGTTAGCATTAGAAGATATTATTCAAGAAGTAGAATCTAGTGACATAAACTTAAAAAGATAAGGATAAATTGATGAAGAATTAAAAAGTTTAGAATTTGAGAGAACAAAAAGAATGAATGCACCTGCGACACTGCAAACAATTTTCAGCCATATCATTCAGTCTCTAACCATCGAATACTATCGTCTCGCAAACCCCAACCAAGTAGTCGACACCTACCAACATGACTCAGTCCAGTTGTCAGTGACTTAATGGATTTGTGCCGTGTTTTGGTCTGACCGCCCTTAGCTTTCTTCCAACCTACTCTTACACCACAAAACATCCCTTGACGAGGCAGTCGATGGTTAGGCATACGCAACACATGTCCCAACCACCTCAACTGATGAAGTTTGATTACTCCATCTATTGATCTGCCGTCCTTACCTAGACCCGTTTCCTACCAACAGCGTTGCTTACTCGGTCATCCCAGGATATACTAGCAATGCTTCGGATACACCTTTGGTCGAAAACCAGCAACCTACGAATATCTTCTACCCTCACTGGCCATGTTTCACAGACATAAAGTGAGACGGAGTAAACTATTGTGCAGTACACTCGTCCTTTAGTCAGCAAACGGATATCTCGCCTGCGCAATAAATTACCTAAATTGACAGAAGCCTTCTGTATCGGTACTGAGACTTCGTCAGTTACCAGACCATCAGCACTGATGGAACTTCCCAGATAAGTGAAGCGGTCTACACGTTCGACTACTTCACTCCATATCACCAGTTCAGCTGCCGATGCAACCCAGTCTTGAAGCAACATTTTGCATTTCGAGAGTGAGAAGTGCATCCGGAACAAGCTTGCATTATTGTTAAGCGTAGTCAGAAGACTCTGCATTTTGTCAGAATCTTCACCGAATAAGACTGCGTCATCGGCATATTCTAAGTCAATAAGCGAGCCTCCTGGTAGAAGGTCTACTTCCTCTGAAAATTCAGACGAAGATAATGTTATATCTAGCAGCATGTCTATGATAAAATTGAACAAGAATGGAGAGAGTGGACAACCCTGACGGACACCACTTGAAGTAAAGAATTCCGATGATAATTCGCTATAAGCTCTCACTCAACCTATAATGTTCGAGTAGAGAGCCTGTATAATGTTGATGTACTTCTTTTGGTACACCTTTCAATGATAGACACTTAATGCATAATTCAGGCTGAAATTTGAAAATGGGATGTTTATGAGAAAAAGACAATCTTTCGGTGGCATTCTGTACACTTATAAAGTTTTCATTGTCTTCGAATACTGTATCAATATCTAATTTATGTAAGAGGTAACCTTGAAATTTACTTCATCAAAGTTAAATCAGTTTATTTATTCTTCTGATGACTGCATTGATGATTGTTTGTCTGTGTAAACTTTACTGTCTGTACATATACGTCTGCCATTGTTCACAATCTTGTTCGGTTGACATGTGACGAGTCAACTGACTTGAATTCCGTATTTTCAGAAATAATCTAACATTTTTTTAGATTTCGTTGATCGAGAATGATGATGAATGCTTCTCAGAGAATAAAACATTATCATAATTTACTGAATACTGTGCGTGGAATCGGAACACTGATTAGCTTATATTTCCTCTGAGATGACTAGTAAGTTACAGATCTCTTGAAAGTTACTAAGAATTCAAGTGTATTCAGGTATGTTTTCATGACATTTTCACGGATTATATATATATATATATATATATATATATATATATATATATATATATATATATGCACATAAACCTCATTCTAAATGAAAAATCGTACAATCTGCTCTCACTAGTGACTAACATCTTGAGGAAATTCTCGGATTTCTAGTGAGAAAATGTGATCAGTGGAGTTCAACTCCATCAGGTGTAAGCAGGAACTATCGAAAATAATGGGTGAAGTCACAGAAAAATCCTCAGATTGATCAGTTAGACATTAGCACTGTTAGATACCGGCTCAATGGTGCAGAGGTTAGACGCTCACCGTACAAGACTCAAGGTCTTGGGTTCGAATTCTACGAAGTGCAGGAGTCGTGGATGCTCACTGCTGATGAGTCTCATATCAGGACGAAACGGCCGTCAATTGCTTCTAGGTTTCTAATCGTAATGGTTTAAATGTTGGGGATGTTAGATCCCCAAAACTCGCTTGTTAAACGCCTTATTTCGGATTTCACGTTTCCGAGCATGGGCTGATCAGTTGACCTTGAGATTTCATTTCCATGGCTGTGATTGGCTGCTGTGTATTTTAGTGTGCGATTTTCGTAACTGTCCCAATAACGTTTCGATGATGTATAAATAAACGAGAGTTGTTTGCTTGATTGTAATGTGATTGCTGGGTGTTTTTAGAATATACTTTCTACGCTTACAAAGTCTTCTATCTTCAGCTTGGGATTCAAGGTAGCCTATCTAGACGCTGGTTCATTGTCTCGTTTATCGCGTTCATCGACTAGCGTACCTAGTGACGAAGCCTACACTAACAATTCCTCATTCATCATTTCAAGGTAATGAATGTATCTGTTCATTCAAAGTTTGAAATACTGTACTCCTATTATTATCGCCTTATTTACAAGTTCTGTCCACAGTGGTTTAAAAAACATTCATTTGGTACACAACTCAAATAATAGATTACCACAATTTATTTCTCATCATAAAATATGATTATCCAAAAATTCAATCTAATTCAACAATATTATCATATAAACTATTCAAAACATTGGTTCCCTTTGATAAATTTGAACAGAGAAATGAGAAGACATATTTTGTGAGATAGTAGTACCATTTCGTGCTTTCTAGTCAGTCACATACATACAAGCAACATGTTATTTGTGTGAATACAGTTTTGAAGATAAGACTTTCAATGCAGCTAATCTGAGGCTTATCACAACAACTCAATCGATCTCAGTTACCCCAATCAAGTCTACAAGACCGATTTAGTCCAAATCCCACTGTATTTACACCAATTCACATGTAACTGCGGAGAAAGTTACTTAGGTAGGACAGATCGCCGATTGGAAGACAGGATAGGAGAACATATTCCAAAATGGTTAATCAAATCCATAATTCATCAACCTAGCCCATCATCTCAAGTTGGATCACGAAACCCAACCTCGTCCATTGCGAAACATCTAATGATGAGTGGTCATCAAATTGACCCAAAATCAGCCTTTAGAGAGTTGTGACATGTCATCGAAACCCACACGCACACACTGAAACTACTCGAAGCTATCTTGATTGGTCGGAAAAGTCCAACTTTATGTGCTTTCAAAAACAACTGTATGTTGATTGACCTTAGTTTACTTACCATGGTTCTAGTGAGTGAATGTCATGCTAAATAAGAAATTTTGACCTTATCTTCAAAACTGCTGTATTTACACACGGATAACATGTTGCTTGTATGTATGTGACTGATGGATGAGAAAGCACGAAATGGTACTTACTATCTCACAAAATATGTCTTCTCATTATGTCTGTTCAAATATAAACTATTATAATTAACATTTTAAAAACAACAATAACTTACAATAAAATGATAACCTTCAGGTTGATTTTCTCTATCCAATGGCATACGAGTAATGAGTTGACCTTTTTCATTAATTTCAAATGGATTTGGTCCTTGACCTGAAGGCCAATGAATAGAATAATTCAATTGACCATTTAATCCTAAATCAGGATCCATTGCTGTCAGTTCACCAATTAATAAACCAATATCATTTGTTTCAGATACCTAAATATTTGTTTGTTTATTTGTTTTAAATTAAATGAATTTAGACGAAAAAAATAAACAAACAATTAAAATATAAATCTTGTAATTTTTTTTAAAAAAAACAACGTAACAAGATTCAAAATTCAATTCTGTTTTTATATTTATTAGTTATTTTTTACACATTTGAAATCATCAATCAATCATAGTTAGACCAACACTATTAGAAACCTGGAAGCACTGGACGGCCGCTTCGTCCTGGTATGGGACTCATCAGAGGCAGTGCGTATCCACGACTCCTGCTCCTCGCAGGAATCGAACCCGGGACCTTTGGCATTGTAGGAGAACACCTTACCATCGGACCACTGTGCTGGCCGGCATCCAACGGTGTTATTGTCTAACTCTGATTGATCTAGGGATTTTACGCGACCTCACCCATTTGTCTTTGATTGTAGTTACTGCCTACACCCGACAGGGTTGAACTCCTCCATTGGTCACGTCTTCTCAACTAGAACTGCGAGATATTCCTCACGAAGCTAGTCAGTCACTAGTGAGCACTGTTACGATATTTTGAGGCACAGTTTTGGAGGTTTGTTTTGTTATAAAGACTGATTAAGATTTAATTTAGATGGTAAACAACAGACAAACATCATCAACACTTCCATATAATTAATAATCATGTCAGTTTAAACAAATTTGTGGTTATTCGAATTCAGTAGCTTAATAGTAGATAAAGTCTTTGAGTTTGAATTGATAAGAAATATAGATACAAGTCCCAGATTGGACATCAAAATTTAATATTAGGCAGACGTTAGAAAAAAATTTCTCACTTTGGACTCTACTCTTAATCACAATTTAAATATATGGATAGATGTAGGTGATATCTAAATATACTTACCTACTTACTTACTTACTTACTTACTTACTTACTTACTTACTTACTTGCTTACTTACTTACGCAGCATAGGCCGCCGACCAGTATTCTACAACCTATTCTGTCCCAAGCCTCTCTTTCCAGTTCTAATCAATTTTTTGTTCAGTCTTCTCGTATCTGCCTCTGTTTCTCGAAATAATGTGTTCTTTGATCTTCCTCTGCTCCTGTGGACTTGAGGATTTCAAATGAGGGCTTGTCTTGTGACGTAGTTAGGTGCTTTTCGTAGTGTGTGTCCTATCCACCTCCAGTGCTTCTTCTTGATTTCTTCCTCCACTGGAATCTGGTTTGTTCTCTCCCACAGTAGGTTGTTACTAATGGTGTCTGGCCAACAAATCCGAAGTATTTTGAGAAGACAACTGTTAATAAATATTCTTGTATCTTCTGGATGATGGCTTTCGTAGTTCTCCAAGTTTCCGTTCCATACAGTAGAACTGTCTTGACATTTGCACTGAAAATCCTGATTCTGGTTTTGGTTAAAAGTTGTTTGGAGTTCCAGATATTTTTCAACTGTTGAAATTCAGCACTTATTTAGCCAGTCCACGCCCTCACATGTGCATCCGATCCACTTTTCTCGTCGAAGATGCTGCCAAGATATGTAAAGGTGGTAACGTCCTCCAAGGCATCTCCATCAAGAGTCATTTGGTTGGCAAATGTTGTGTTGCATCGTAGATTCTTACTTTTCCCTTTATGTATGTTGAGACCTACTGTTGCTGAGGCTGCTGCTACACTGGTTGTCTTCTCTTGAATTTGTTGTTGAGTGTGCGATAGAACAGCCTGGTCATCTGCGAAGTCCAGATCGTCCATCTGCGTCCTAACTGCCCAGTTGATACCGTGCTTCCCTCCAGATGTTGACGTTTTCATAATCCAGTCGACCACTAGGAGAAAGAGAAAGTCTGAGAGTAAGAAACCTTGTCTGACACTGGTCTTCACCTCGAAAGAGTCTGTTAGCTGTCCATCGTGTACGATTGTGCAGCTGAATCCATCATAAGAATTCCGTATGATGTTAACTATCTTCTCAGGCACAATGTAGTGTCAAAGAAGCCTCCAATGATCAGGAATTTTATAATCGAATTCCAGTACTTCCTGATTTTGATATAAAACACTGTCAATAATCTTAACTACTTCCATAAACCTACCCAACCACGCTCTCCTACCCCAAAAAAAATCAACTTTTGTCTCAATCATTCTGAATTTCCTGTTCAAATTCAATGTGAGCGGTAATTTATTGCATATATATATATATATATATATGTAAATTCCATGATTAACTAATTTGAACGACCAATTTTGAGTTTGCTTATTTATTTTATTTATTCAATTTAAACACAAATGTTTATTTTTTCAAAAATCAAAATTCAGTATTTGTACCGATTATATAATATATTAGCGCGAATTGACAAAAAAAAATACTTTTTTCTCAACTTTGCAACAATACAAAAGAAATTTTCAAGACACGCACACACACACACACAGGAGGGCAAAAAAACTGAATGTTAAAAAAAAATCATTTTAAAAATTATACATTTGACAATTTAAAAATTTATTTTTTTCTTTTGACATTGTGACTAGTTTGGAAGATCTTAATTTGTCACGCGAATAAAATTCTTCCTGTTTTAATTTTTTTTTCTTAAACAAAATATATATCATTGAATTAAGATTTAAAGGTTTTTATAGATGAAGACTAGTCAGTTAGTCAGTCAGATGCAACGTAGAACTTCGTACGTAAGTACATCAGTTCATGTCACCATACATTTCGTTCCGTACGTTAAATTCTCTAACATGTAGACTAGAACGAGGTTTCAAGAGACCAGGAATGACGTTTCGTGAACTCGCATCGTTTGCATTAGCGGTGCAGTCAGATAAGGGAATGTAAGTAGAGTTATTTGTGGAGAGAAGAGAGGTATGTGTGGGTGTAGGAAGGATTTGATTTCGACCAGATTGGTCTCTCGTGCTGTTATGGGCATGAGGGCGGTCGTCACTTCCCGGCTGCTCACACCGTGGAAGGTTGTTCCTTTAGGGACCTGAAAAGGAAAATAGATTAGTGTTGGTGTTGGAGACCTGGGTGCTTGACCGCAGAGCCCAAGGGACAACTGCTTGAGGCCGGTCACGCACGGCCTTTTTATAAAAGGTTTTTTGAGGATTAGCTCCGTTCTTAAAGGCCCTTAGTGGGCACCCTTACCCAAGGAGAAGGAAATCCATGAGGTAGGGTGAGGTGTGACATTTTTAGGGTCGACCTTTTCCAACCCTTCCTTCCTTGTGAGAAGGCAGCATCTCTGAAGATGCTGGTTGTCCGAGGGAAACACCTTACTGCTGTCACACCCCGCTGCAGTCAGCAGTACGACTTCGCTCTTAGACGTTGGGTATCTGCTTTTAGTCTCATCGTTCTCCAATCGACCAGCCTGGCATGGTAGGACCTGCAGGAACATATGTTCCAGCCAGTATAGCTCGGTTGGATCATCACGATAGGCAAGCCCGACTACTACGTCAAGGTAGCAGCTACAGTCGGGAGATAAGGACTAGTAGACTATTTTAAATAAGAATAGAACATACATGTTTCAATACATATATATATATATATATATATAATCTGTTAGTTAACACTGATGAGTTCCCAAACTAGGAATAAATGGCCATTCTGTGTTAGGATGGATGAAGTGGCTAAAAATCCCTAGATTGATTAGAGTTAGACATTTACATCGATGGATGCAGGCCCAGTACTGCAGAGGTTAGGCGTTCGCGCACAATAGTGAAGGTCCTGGGTTCGAATCCTGAGACATTCAGTAGACGTGTATGCTGAATAGACCCACACCAGGACGAAATGGCCGGCCAGTGCTTGCAGGTTTCTAATGGTGGTGGTCTAACAATGTTTAAGTGATGGTTTCAATGTGTAAAAGTATTATTTTTGTCATATTATATTTTGAGTATTTCGATGTCATTCTGTAGTGAAAGAAAACACAGGTGGGGCAACCGAATTGTATTTACAGAGTTACTCAATGAAATCGGAAAACAATATCGTAAATTGTTCATTTGCTAAATAACAGTTCATCATATCGAACTGGACTGTTCCTGTTGCAAATCCAAATCAATCCATTGTCACTCACTATTCATGCGTTTCATACAAATTCCATTGTGTTCCCACTCTTCTTCCTTTCTTGATCTTCCACCCCATCTTCTGCTGCCAGACATTACGTTGACTCACACTCACGTCATATACTACTTATAAGTAGCTCACACCACAATTCGACTATGCGTGTAATGATTATTTTAGAAATTACAAATTTTTACAAAATACTTGTTTAGTATTTTTTTTCAACTTTATGTTATTTTATGATAAAAATTATTTCTGAAATCTGACTTATACATCAATGATCAATGATCATTGTAAATAAACGAGAGAAAATTAATGTACTATAGAAAGTATAAGAAATGGTAAGAAATTGACGTATTACCCTAGGACATGTCAGTCAGATGCAACGTAGAACTTCGTACGTAAGTACATCAGTTCATGTTGCCATACCACATTAGCACAGAGATGTAATTGTCAATTCAAATCCAATAGTAGTAGTAGAGGTAGTAAAGGTATTAGATATAATCGAAGAGGTTAGGATTACAAGATATTATTCAAGAAGTATAATTCAGTGAGATAAGTTTAGAAAGACAAAACTAGAGGTGTTGAAGAATCCAGAAGATTAGGATTTGAGAAAACACATGGAAGAGTGGCTCGACGCAAGTCGAATTAATCCCTAAAGTGTTCTGACCATCGATCCAGTCTCATGGATTGAGCATAAATGATACAGCCATCCTTTTCCGAGATAGTTTCACTCACATTCGGGTTCCTAATACCGGTTCCCTTGATGAGTCTGAATACTTGCCTATTGTTGCCTATCGCCGCTGCCTTTTCCATCTCTTTCTCGCTTTCTCCACCCAACACTTTTCTCGATCATTGCGTAGGCTTTTTATCAGCCTTCGTCTAAGTTGACTCCGCACTCAGAGCCAGGCGAGATGAGTTTTCGAGCATCCATCAGTTTGGTAGATGCTACGGAGATCCACGGCTTCATTCTAGCCTCATGATTTACCTTACTAGCAGATATCACTACTGTTTCTACAGCCTTTTTGATATCATTCCAACATGTTTCCGGAAGGTAATCGCTTACATGGTTGCCCAACTCTTTTTCTAGTTCCTCTTGAAATATATTCTTAGCTTTACTATCATTAAGTAAAACTCTAAGAGGCTTACTTACGGTGTCTTTTCTACGTCCAGTAAGCCTCAAACAAACACGAGCTCGCAATAGGGCATGATCTGAATCCAAACATGTGCTCCAGAACGAGCGGCAGTCCTCTATCGAACCCCTCCATCGGTGGCTGATGGCAATATGATCTAGTTGGGTCCAACGTTGAGACGACTTTGAGGGTCGCCAGGTCTACAGATGCTTTTCCTTATGCCTAAAGTGTTTGTTAGGAACAAGCTGTTATCTGAGCATAGCTGCAACAGACGGTCGCAATTGTATGTTCTCTGAGCCGCGAAAACATGACATCCACCAAGGTGTCTTTCATTTTCAATCAGTCTATCTACTTGAGCATTAAAGTCACCAGCCATTATTACTATATCAGAGTGCCTATCTTTTTGGAGGAGGTCCGAAAATTTTCTGTAAAACTCATCTTTAACCTTGTCCGAACTGCAGTCAGTGTGGGCATAGGCAGATACGATGAAGAGGCAACGGCGAGTGTCCCCATCCTTCCGAGTCCTAACTGTCCTGTTAAGTCGGACAGCGCACAAACGACTATCTACTGAGATCCAGTTTAGGAGAGATTGTTCAGCTCTACTCTAGGTCATAAAATAGCTTAACTTTTACCAAGGTAAATTCAACGTTATAACAAACTGTTTCTGTACACATAAGAGGGGTTTTTTTTATTTACAAATAGCCAAGATCGAAGGTTTTGTTTTCGAATCCTGTGAGTTTCAGGAGTCATGAATGTACACTGACACACTGATGAGTCCTGTACAAGTTCTAAACAGCATTCCAGTGTTTGCATGATAGTCTAACAATGATTCATTTAAGATGGCATCACTCTAAATGAAAAATCTGTCCTATTAAAAATTACTAATTGTCTAAATGTTTATATTTTCCGGAGTGTTTCTATGTCATCAGTGAGATAGATATACAGTTATTATGAAAAAATTAAACCTTGAAATACGTCACGTAAATGTTGCGAAAATGTAAATATTTGTATTCTTAGATAAACACTAAAGCGATAATAATGTAACACACACTGGTAAACAATATTATTACAAATAAATGTCAAGTTGTGTTTTAATCGTTCAACTTTTCCCTGTGTGTGTGTATATATATATATATATATGTATCAGAACATGAGTCATTTGAACAAGTTTCGTCTCAATTTTCAATATTCTTACAAATGAACGTGTTGATTGTTCAATGTGTGTTTTTATGTTGAATTTTGGTTGATGGTTGGTTGGTTGGTTGTATGTATGCTGTTCAAATATGAAAAAAACAAAATTATTATTCTCTCTCGGGTTGTCATTATGTTTTGTTCATCTTATTTACTTTACATAGAACGTGATAGAAAAGTAGAAAATTAAATTTACTTGATTACATGAAAATACAATTATCACAGTTAGCCAGTTTGCAAACAAACAATCGTTATCATTTTTGAAAATAACTGAATTGCCGATTTAATATCACTAGTAATCTAGAGGTCAGACGTTCGCGCGCAACATTGAAGGTCCTGTGTTTGAATCCTGTGAGTTGCAGGATTCATAGATGTGCACTGAGTCCAATGAATCGATCATTGATAGACCCTCATTAGAAACCTGGAGACACTAGTTGGTCGTCTTATTTGAATATGAGACTCATCAGTAGTGTACATCGACAACTCCTGCTACTTGTAGGAATCGAACCAGGGACCTTCGTTTTCGCACTTGATCACTGAACAATACACTTCGATCGATCCAAGGTTATGCTCAAACTCACCCTGTGTCTCCCCAGTGGGTAAATGCCTATACCCGACACGGATGAACTTCACTGATCATGTCTACTCCCTAGAACTCCAGAAGTCCAGGGGTTAGGCATTCGCACGCAAGACCGAAGGTTCTGGGTTCAAATCCTGAGAGTAACGGGGACTCATGGATGCGTACTGACATTGATGAGTCCTAAACCTGGCCATTCAGTGACTGTAGGTTTCTAATGGTGACCTAACAAGGATTGATTCATGATTATCTCAATATTTTGGGGCACAGTTTTGGAGGTTTGCGATTGTTTACACATTTGAAATCATCAATCAATCATTGTTAGATTAGCACCATTAGAAACCTAGAAGCACTGGACAGCCGTTTCGTCCTGGTATGGGACTCATCAGAGGCAGTGCGCATCCACGACTCCTGCTCCTCGCAGGATTCGAACCCGGGACCTTTGGCATTGTAGGCGAACGCCTTACCATCGGACCACTGGGCCGGCATCCAGTGCTTCCAGGTTTCTAATGGTGGACTAACAATTATTGATTGATCATCTCAATATGTCAAGTTAAAAGCTTATCGATTTATTTTTTAAACTATTTGGATGATGATTATTTCTTGTAAAAAAAAGAACCCACTTTCGATAATCTTTAACACCTACCACATTTCAAATCATCTTACAACAACAATATAAATCAATAAATAAAAAAAATTCAAATAACACTTCAAAATGATTGACCAATAAGAGATCAGCATGATCAGTATTCAACATCATCATCGAATGTTTTTTTCCAAAAAAAAAATAGAAACAACACTTTAATGAGTCAGTCTCACAAATAATTAATTTTTATTATCCATCTGTTTATTTCCAAACCCAGACTTAGACTCACATACACACACACACAATTATCGATTGACAAACACACGAATACATGATCATTTATATAAATATACATACACATACACAAACACAGACACTCGTGAAGAAGAGTCATTTTCTTATTGTTTGAAAACAGATTAATTCAGTCATTGAACAATATCGATTTTTTCATGGTATGAATAAATCTCTCTATATGTAAATATACTTTGTGTCAAATCCCAATGCTAAAAATGCCATAACCGATTGAATTCATCTCAGCGAATGTATCAACCACAACATCAACATCATCGTCATCGACAGTATCATCAACAACTTCATCAGTGTCACAACGATAACAGCAACAACAACAACAGAAGAAGAAAAGTAATTCATTTCTCTTTCCTGTTTGATACTTTTCTCCTTTTTGGTCATCATGTTCTTATTGTTTGATTTGATGAGTTGTTAATTGATTGATAGAGAAGAATGTCTATATATATACTTACTTATATTGCATTTATCAATAAGAAGTACGTGGGATGGATAAGAGAGAAAATGCCGAATTAGATGATAAGTAGGGGAATTAAAGCGAAACAAAACAGAAAACAACTTCAATAAGAAGAGAGAGGAGATATTTATTAGCAAATAATAATAATAATATTGATAAATAAATCAGACAAAATGAAGGAAAAAAGTTTCTGTTTTATTTTTTTGGGGGGATATTTCTCTTTTGAATTTGTTTTGTTTATTTAATTGTTTTTATATGATAAAGAATGAATGAATATGTGATTAAATTGAATTAAATTAACTGAGGCTTGTTTGTTTTAAGTAGTAGTCAGTAAGTAGTAGTAGTAGGCAATTAACTAGTTAGAAGTTTTGAAGAGAGAAAGATGTAAGAAGTAAAGAGGAGAATGCATTTTTAATGGTGGGGTTTTCAAAAAAACACAAAAACCAATTGAAGAGAGAGAGAGAGAGAGAGGGAGAATAAGACGATTCGATTACGGCGCAAAGTTAAATTACTTATCTTTTTCTCTAAAAGCTTTTTAGATGAATTTTAAAAAAACACAAAATGTTTTAAAGACATTTAACTTGTTTGCATCAGTTAAAACATAAGTAAGTGTGTTTTAATATGCATAGGCATAGATGTAGGTATGTTTATCAAAAGGAAGTACACGAATCAATTTACTGTTTTATTTTTCTTATATTGTAGATAGATTAAATGAATCAACTTGAATTGTTATTTGATTGAAAACAAACTATTCATTATTGATGATGATGATAGATTTGTGTTGTGATTTAAATCAATAAAAAATGATATGTGTATGACATACATCGAAAATATGTTCAGTGAGCTCATAAGTGAGTGAAGTGAATTTGTATAAAAGACGTATGGATGTGTTCTGCTCGTCAATTGACGAAATGATTGAAACTATGATCAGTTCACCTTACTCGGTATACGAGAACGAAGACAAATGATCCAGTGACACGATAGGCTATTTTAATCCGAGCGTCTCAAGGCCACACTAAGTAAAGGAAGAAGTCTTGATAAAGCGTAGAAAGTCTATTCTACATGCACCAAGAAAATATGAGATTGACATGCATACAAATCGAGTTTATTTATACTTCAAAGAAACGTCCTTAAGAGAGCCACAAAATTAGCGTACTAAAATATCACATCAACCAATGAGAGTTAAGTATTTTGCGAGTGTGAATTGTAATCTCAAGGTCAGTTGATCAGACCATGCGCGAAAGCATAAAATCAATTGTTCAGTGATTCTAAAACTGCTAAATGTTTGGATTTTGTATCAAAAAGTATCGTATTCAACACAAGATTTAAAGGTTTCCCATTAAAGACAATATTGTTGCTCAGTCTCTTATAGTGCTTAGCAGTTTTCTAATTAATATCAATTCACGATTAAAAAATTTACGTTCATAGTATATTCTGGTAACAATTTCTTAATAATTTCACCAATGATTAAGGTCTCTATTGCTAATTCTTCAAGTTATTACATGGTATAATCAACAGTCTCCCTAAGTGGGGCATTGGTAATCAATGATATTAAGTTTATAGACATCATTTGTTACAGTATGTTAAGGGGAATTGTATATGTCCACATTATATATGTACATGTATATATGACATATTCGAAACAATTCAGTCAATGTATGCTCATTTACCAAAGTTATACGGGCTACCAAAGGCAGACAAAGCGGTTACCCCACCACTACCTTGAGAATTCATTTCCCACCTGAGAATCCCCGACTACCATTGGTTGATGTGTTATTTTAGTATGCTATTTGTGTGGCTCTCCCAAGGACGTTTCAATCATGTATAAATAAACTCGATTTGTATACATGTCAATCTCATATTTTCTTGGTGCTTGTAGAATAGACTTTCTACGCTTTATCAAGACTTCTTCCTTTACTTAGTGGGGCCTTGAGACGCTCGGATCATTTGTCTTCGCTGTCGTTTACCGATTAAAGTGAACTTGTCATAGCTTCAAGCATATCACAGGAGTAAGTAACTAAGTAAGTCAGTAAGTTAGTTAGTTAGTCAGTTAATTAGTAAATATGGTCTTTCTTGTTAAATAAAACAATCTCTGTTCCTATGCTAGGAATAGGTTTCTTCACTCTCACGAACAATCACCGTGGTTACGTAGTGATAAGGTTAACACAGCTCTTAACAGCTTGATTCTCTCTCATATAGTATATACAGTAAACATGGAGTAATCATTGATAGCAATCTGCCCTAAATCCATCAGACTAAGACTTCTTTCAGATAGTTGAATTAATAATTATTTCAATCAAAATGTCAGAACTTTACTATATGCAGAAGAAATATGTTTTCAAGCATTCCATTTTACTTTGGTTAACTTCTAGTCCCTAATTATAGTTAGTTTATCATCATTATGAGGTTGAAAATTATAATTTGACTGATGTTCGTTCATACAACCTTCCACTATGTTTTTGTGTAGCTTAAAACTTACTTCATTCAAAAAAGTCTCATTCGTATTGTTACAATACTTGTAGAATTTTTAAAAAAATTTATTCAGCATTCAAAAGGCCCTAGGTCAGAGTATATGTGGTAGAATGTTGGTCAATGAATGGTCTATGTTCCACTGGTGGGGCAATCGGTGTAATAGGGAGAAATATAAAAGATTCGCTTCTATTCATTAATTCGTTTCATAGTATTACACTAGTTCTAATTTGTAATGATATGATTATCTCTATTACCACACATGTTAAGTGTATTTATTCTGATTATAAATTGTACAATTTCATTTTACTTATAGACATATTCAAGTAGGTAGGTAGGACACTTCATTCTTAGTCATTATAAATGCTATCATTTCAAATGATTTAGCTTGTCAGTCAGTCAGTCAGTCAGTCAACGTAGAACTTTGTACGTAAGTACATTAGTTCATGTTGCCATACCACATTAGCACAGAGATATAATTGTCAATTCAAATCCAAAAGTAGAAGAGGTAGTAAGGGTATTAGGAGTAATCGGAGAGGTTAGGATTAGAAGATGTTATTCAAGAAGTATGATTCAGTGAGAAAATTTTAGAAAGTCAAAACTAGAAGTGTTGAAGAATCCGGAAGATTAGGATTTGAGAGAACACAGAGAATAAATACACCGGCTCCATTGCAAACGGTTTTGAGCCATGTCATTCAGCGTCTTTAACCATTGATTATTATCATCTCGTGGACCCCAACCAGGTAGTCGACAATTACCGACATGGCTCACTCCACTTGTCAATGACTTCATGGATTTTTGCCATGTTCTGGTTTGGCCGCCCCTAGATTTAGCTTGCGCCTAAACTAGCCACATTTTTGGATTATTAATTTAGATAAATAAGTGTAAAACTTCAAGAGAATTTACTGAACAAAAAGAACTACAGACTATTATAGATTCTGATTATTTAATGCAAAGTTTTAACTTAAGATTGCATTGTAAATATTCTTCATGATTAGATTGTTATGACAATTTCACATGCCATTCATTTCATGTTGAATTTTCAAGTAAAAACTGTTTGTTTGTCAATTTTTTGTTTCTTCGAAAATCATTCAAATTTTAATCAATATTCAATGAATTTCTTAATCAATGATCAATTCCAATGGTTTCACTTATTGTTTTTTTTTTAAAAAAAGGCATATAAATAATTGAATTTAAATCAAAGAACAATAATAATAAATAATTATTTGTCATCTTTTTTTTAATAATTAATTTAAAAATATATTTATCATTATTATTGTTATTATTATTAGTATGAGAGATTGATGAAGATGTTTGAATTTTATTGTTTAAATCGTGTAATGAATGACCTTGGTGAAATAAAAGACAGAATTTTGGACAGCTAATTTTCTTTAATATAAGACTATTCAGACATTTCAGGTCTCTTTGTTTTTGAACTACTTTATCAATATTCAATGGTCTACAACATTCTTTTATGATGTGGGTCGAAACATCTCAATAACTCTGAATAATATTGCTTCTAGTGAGAGACGTAAACATTTCAAATTCCTTGAGTTCACACACATAACGTAGAGAAATCAATAACTATGAGTAATAACTTATTTTAGTATTCTCTAATTTGTCACTCATAAGACGAAGTAACCATTTACTTGATTCCAGTGTATTTTCTACTTTTATGTAGAATTCTACATCAAAATCATCAATGTACCATTGAAAGACCAGCATTAGAAACCTGCAAGCACTAAAAGATGGACATTTCGTCCTGGTATAGGACTGTTCAGCAGCGCTCATCTACGACTTCTGCCACTGGCAGGATTGTAACCCGGTACTTTCGGTATGTGTGCGAACTCGTAACCTCTAGACCACTGGACCGGCATCTAACGGTGTCAATGTTTAACTGTAATCAATCTAGGGATTTTGTCTTTGGTAGTTAAAAATTAACACCGTTGGATGCCGTCTGGCTCAGTGGTCCAGAGGTAAGGCATTCGCGCGCAAGCCTGAAGGTCCTAGGGTTCGAATCCTGTAGGGTAAAGGAGTCGTAAGTGCGCTCTGTTATTGAAGAATCCCATACCAGGATGAAACAGACATCTAGTGCTTTTGGGTTTTTAATGGTGGTCTGACAATGATTCATTCATGAGTCCGACGTGCAAAAGTAATGATCTCCATAACTTTAATTGAAAAAAAAGAATTCTATCTATCTTTGAAGTAGAATGAATAACTGAAATGGTATTTTTGTGTTTTAAAAAAAACATACTTTAGTTAAAAAAGAGATTTTTTGAAGATCGGTTTATTTTAAAGAATTATATTCGTTATTATAAAAAATTCCCATCAATTATTCTCAACAGCTGTTTAACTGGAGGTCAAGTAACTGTTAATTTTTTGAAAACTATGAACTTTAAGTCATCATATCAAACAATAGTTTCATCCTGCTGAATATACACATAAAGATAAACAGTAACGTTTTATTGAATATTAGACCACTATTAGGAATCTGGAAGTAGTGGACGGTTGTTTCATCCTAGTGTGGGACTCAACAGTACTGTATATCCATTACTCTTGCTACTGTCAAGATTCGAGCCCAGGACCTTCGGTCTTGAGTACGAATACCTAATCTCTAGACTACTGAGCCGGTATCTCACAGTGTTAGTGTCTGACTCCAATCAATGCACGGTGCTGAGCAATCCCATCCACTGTCTTCGGTGAAGACTGATTCACACCCTAACAGGGATGAGCTTAAATGGTTATGACTTCTCACTAGAACTCAGAGAAACTTCCCCACAGAGCTAGTCACTAGTGAGCACATGATAATTTGCATGATAGGGTTGTCGAAATTGTTGAGTTACGCTTTGAAATCATCAATCGATCAATGTTAGACTGCACCATTAGAAACCTGGAAAAAATCCCTATATATATATCATGAAATCTTAAGTATGAGAAATGATGATGAGTACCAACCATCTTCAGACGAAGCAACTTTCAAATATTCCTTCAGTTTAAAATGTTTGTTTATATTGACGTTGTCCTGTTTTATTGTCAATATTGAAATACATTTTCGAATTGAACAAACACTTTATTTATACCCTAAAAAACTTCGAGAATGGTAAAAAATTCATTTCCTAAATAGTTAACAAATTGAATTACTCGTTGATCAATGATTCAATTATTCATTGTTCAATGAATAATTGAATCCTTGAATGAGTATCAAAATATAGAAATTTCTTCTTATTTAATATTTTCAGTTTTTTTCCATGAAGAAGTCACCTTTCAGCATTGTACGTGCTTTTTTTAAAATATTCATCGAAATGTACCTTTGACCTGAACATTCTCATGTTACAAAAATTGATTGATTGTAAAGTGATCTGATACTTTGATTATTTTTATGAAAATTAATTATATCATTTATAAAGTATGCGAAAATAGGTAGTTTAGATGGTTAAATTCCTTATTGAACATTGAAATCATAGAGTCTGTAAATATTAGCGCCAATTCAATTTCAAAAATGGTATAAATTATCTTGTTATTGAGATATTTTGGCTGAAATTTGATCATGGAAAATCTAAATCATTTCAATTTGAGTTGAAACTTTAACCCGTGTTACAAATGTAAGTGATTATCTGAACTCAGTAGTTCAACTTAATAATACGATATTGAGTTAGAGTCTCAGCATAAACGTCAACTCTGGTACATCTATCTCACTGGTGAGTAGTCCCAAGAAGGAAAAAATAAACACGTATCCTGAATTCGACTGAACTAATTGAGGTACGACTTAATACCGGCAAATGGAACGTAAACCATAGAACAACTTATCTATTCTCTGAAGTTCAACCTAGCTAATTAAAGCAATAAATTTGAAGTCAGCAGGTAGACTGTGTAATCCCACAAGTAAATGCAAGTGAACGAGTTAACAAACATTTCATTTAACCCTAATTTATACTGTACAAAAAGTGTCCTTGTAATAATTACATATTGACTCACTAAAACAAAAAACTAACCAATGAGGTTTTTAGATCCTTCTAAGTGGAGAATACAAACCAGAAGTGGCGCTTTTGGCAAGAAAAGAAAAAAACTTTTATCCAGCCCCAGAGGAGCTTTAGGCGAAACTAGATTATTCATACCATTTGAAAATTTAGAAAATAAAATCTACCGGTCATATCACAACGGCAATGGATATTTGATTTAATTCCCTAAACTCCCATATATTGACTGTGACCAGTTAACACCCAATGGTGTATACATTTCAAAAGATGAATGCGAAGCACTGATGGCATTTATGATCGCTCCATACCGATCATGTACCAAATGAGTGAGTGAGTGACTGACTGGATAGGATTAAAAATCGGCATAGTTACGTCCAGGAAAATGATTAAGTCATCAAGTTATTTTGTGTTGTTTAAATTGTCCGGTAAATATATCGACCAATTTTTTGTATTTGTACTAATTCGATTACAGTATCGATTATTGTATGTTTGATTGTGTATGTGCATGCTTACTCGCTTGTCACAAATGTCAAGCCTATTATTGCTTGACTATAAATACTTATTGGGTCACAGTTTTTTGGAGGTTTGCGTTTTTACACATTTGAAATCATTAATCAATCATCATTGTTAGACCACCATTAGAAACCTGGAAGCACTGGACGGCCGTTTCATCCCAATGTATGGGACTCATCAGCAGTGCGCATCCACGACTCCTGCTCCTCGCAGGATTCGAACCCGGGACCTTTGGCATTGTAGGTGAACGCCTTACCATCGGACCACTGGGCCGGCATTCAACGGTGTTAATGTCTAACTCTGATTGATCTTAGTCATTGCTTCAGAACACGAAGAGTTGGTTCACTTGCCTTCTCCAATTCGCTTCCCTTCGTTTGTACTCTTTCCATTCTGATGTCTGTCTGCATCCATGAAACCGTATTTAGCCTTTTTATTACTACCATTGTCACACAAACGGGACTTGCTTCAGTATGATGATATACGGAAATGAGAAAGAACTATTAGACTATTTGTCCAGGCTGGAGTCCAGCCATGAGCTGCTAAAATTTAAGCGAGTACCATTATAGTGAATAGAATGAATATTTGCATAGGCGGTGAGCAGTGCTCAAGCACAAGTAAATGAAATAAAAATTGAAATCATGAATCGATCATTGTTAGACTAATATTAAAATGAAACCTTCGAGCAATGGACAGCCGTTTGGTTGTAAGTTGGAACCCACACGTGGGAATCGAACTCAAGAGCCTCGGTCTTGCTAGCGAACACTTAACCTGTGTACTAGTGAGGTGATATGCAACGATGTAATTGTCTAACTTCAATCAATTCACGGTATTGCCCAATCGCATCCAATGTGTTGGGTTGGTAACTAACTGCCTTATAACCGACAACTAAGAAAATTCTCGGAGTTCTAGTGAGAAGCTATGACCAGTGGAGTTCAGTCCTGTCGACTGCGTGAGGGCGTGCAATATAGTGGATTGATTGAAGTTAGACAATACCACCTTTGGATACCACCGGCTCAACAGTTCACAGATTAAGTGTTCACGAGTAACACCAAAGGTCTTTTGTTCGATTTTCCGTTGCTATATCATGGATGCACACGGCCGATGAGTCCTATACTAGGACAAAACGGCGTTCCAGTGCTCCTAGCTTTATAATAACAATCTAACATTGATTGATTCATGATTTCAAAGTAACCTAACAATTTTCCATCATCAAACACATTTCATGTCAACTACATTGCAAATTTTTTTTAACAAAAATATCAATCTAATTTTTAAAAAAAATCATCATTAAAACTTAAATTGTATCATTTTTAATACATTATAAAATTGTCTTATTGATCCATTGTGTTCACTCAAGGTCACTGGGGATCACCCACTAAGTTCAAAAAAATGATCACTGTACAAAACTCAAATCAAGGCAAGAATTAATATATCAGTATTACTTGTAAACTATTGTAAATGTTTCAGTGAAGATTATTTAGATCGCCATACGATCAATATATATATATATATATATATATATATATATATATATATATTTTGGCAAACATAAATCTCTTAACTTAACAAGTCGGTTAATATTTTGAAAGAAATCTATTTTTTCCTTTTAAACAAGTATGTGATAAGGCGAAGAAATATATATTATCATCAGTAAGAAATAAAAAAAATTACAACGTTTAAAATTTACTGATACTTAACAATGTTACCCTTTGGATTTGATTATGTTGTTTACAGAATAATAATACAACAGAGAGATAGAGAGAGAGAGAGAGAGAGAGAGATAAAAAATAATGTAGGAATGAAATTGGAATTGTGATTAGTAGTATTGTCAGTAGGTAGAATAATAATTTTAGAGTTTCTTTTTTTTTTCTTTTTTGAATTATTTATCGATAAAATAGACTTGTCAAAATTTATTTATTTATTTTGCCGATATATTCATTCTCTCTGTACTTACTTGTTTAAGTGTGTGTGTGTGTCTCTGTGTGTGTGTGTGTGAATGGATGAGGAAAGAATGAAAAAAGGAGACGGTAGTCATAAAGGTAATTGTAATTCACTGCTCATGCACACACACGCACACACATACACAACCATGTCAACAAACACAATATGTGAAGAATCTCATAAATATAAATATCGGAACTATTCAAAATAACTGACATGATTACTTATTGACTTACTTACTTACTTACTTATAATGTATCTCTATGCATGCATAATTCACTAGAATAGATAAAATGTGAATTATTATTCTGATTGTTGTTAGATGCGAAATAATAAATTGTAAGAACTTGTTCTCAACTTTTCTTGTCTTTCAATTATTGAACAAACATATTTATTTACATGTATGAAATCTACCAATTATTTCTATTGATAAGATATAAGACATGATTGTCTCTTAACTTAAAACCAAGTGATAACTACGAATTGTTAAGTTAAAAAAAAAAACGGAGAGTAAGTATTTTGAAAATTACAATTGGCTTTTAGGGGTTAAGCATCGGTTGATGAAAAATGAAAATTTAATTAAATCAAAAGGGTTTGAAATCATAAAAAAAATACTTTCTAATTAATAAATACTTCTTTGCAGTGACAGAAGAAGACATTTTTTTTTAAAAAAATGTTATTCATTCAAAATGGTAATCATTCACTAATCAATAAATGTTGATAATTGATATAGGATTTTTGGCGGGAAATATGAAAACATTCGTTACGAGATTAAGACTGTGATTTTGAACGTATTTTTTTATTATTGAAATATGAATTAATCATTGTTAGACCAATATTAGAAATCTGGATGAACTGGAAAGCTGTTTCGCTCCGATATGTGACTTATCAACAGTGCACATCTTTGACTCCTGCAATTAATTCACTGGATTCGAACACAGGACCTACGGTCTTGCGCGCGAAAGGCTTACCTCAGTACCACGGAGCTGGCATCTAAAGGCGTTAATGTCTAACTCTGAACAATGTAGGAATTTCGGGAGACCTCAACCAACCCAACAGAAGTGAACTCCTCTGGTCATGTCTTCTTTTTAGAACTCCAAGAATTTCCTCAAGAAGCTAGTAGTCACTAGTGTATACATTGTACAATTTTTTCAATTAGAGTTATGAAAATCATTGTTTTTACACATTGAAATAGTTTGTTATAACCTTGAATTTGTCTTGATAATCTTTAAGTCAGGGTAATGTGACAATTTCCTCTTTTTTTAATACTATGGTTAATTTTCTCACTGCTTTGTAATACTTGAACTTTTATATTTAAGTGACCTTTTATTCAGTTTCATATAAAATGACTTGACAAATGTATGCATATGTGACCAGATTGGTCGAAATATATATAAGCACAAATACATCACTACACTTTTCAGATCAATTGCATCTTCTCATTGTGTTCAACAATCTAAATGTATAAAATGGACTAACTGTTTTAAAAAATTGATTTTTGTTGAATAAGCAATGAAAATTTAGAATCCGTTAAAGTATAAAAAATACCCACCAATTCATTGAATTATTGTTTAAACCTATCATACTTTACAACAAAAGTGTAACACCCTGTTATGCTCGTCACCCGATATGCTTGAAACTATCACGGGTTCACCTTAGTCGACAAAACGAGAACGAGACAACCAACTAGTGTCCGGGGAGGCTATTCTGATCCGTTGACCCAAAGAAACTAACGAAGAAGTCTTGATACAGCCGTAGAAAGTGTATCTTACAAACACCCAGCAAGCACAATGATCTCAAACACACAAATCGCGTTTATTTATACATGATAGAAAAGTCCTTAGGAGAGTCACAAACATAGCACACTAACATAACACACTGACCAATCACAGCCTAATAGGAAATGTGATTTCAAGGTCAACTGATCAGTCCATGAAATAAATCCAAAATAAAGATATTTATCAAGCGATTTCTGGGGCTCTAACGACCCCAACAACAGTCAATTGATATGAAATGGTATCCATTTTAAACGTTCACAATTCAAAAAAATTTCTGTGAATGGTAACAGTTATTTTATCGATTGGAAATTCATAATACATTAAAACTTTTGTATATATAAATACTTGTAATGATGATTAATAAAATCATTACGTAATTCCATAGTTTACAACAGTATATTTCAACAATTTACTGAATATTATTTCAATCATGTACTGTTTTGAAATTATTTAGCTTATACATCATAAATGATAGTTTATACATGTATATTAGGATTCTAATGATCTAATCTAACATTGATCGACTCATTATTTTAAAAGTTTACTCAACAATCTTCACAACCATGTCATGCAAATTATTATGTACTCACCAGTGTCTAGCTTCATGAGGAGGTTTCTCTGAGTTCTACTGAGAAGTCGTGACTAGTGAAGTTCAACCCTGTTATGGTGTGAAGTAGTGTTCACCGAAGGCAATAGATGACGATAAGCAAGACCATGAATTGATCAGAGTTACATATAAACACTGTTAGATACCCGCTCAGTGGTCTGGAGGTTGTTACAAGTTCACGCTCAAGATCGAAAGTCCTGGGTTCGAATCCTGAGAGTAGCACTGCGGATTAGTCTCATACTAGGACGAAACGGGTAACCAATACTTTCAGGTTTCTAATGGTTTATATACTCTAACACTGATAGATTCATGATTTCACAAAGTAACTAAAAAATCCTCACAACCCAACCATTCACACATAACATATATTATCGAAATCGAAACTGCAGTCTGTGATTCACTGAAACGATTTAGTGTATATACAAGATGTGCAACAATATATTATAGTAGTAATGTAGTGAAGGAGAACACAGGTGGGGCAACCGAATTGTATTTAACGAAAATTACAGAGTTACTCAGTTAAATTGGAAAACCATATCGTAAATTGTTCATCTGCAAAATATCAGTTCATCAATCCATCGAACTGGACTGTTCCTGTTGCAAACAACATCAATCCATTGTCACTCACTATTCATGCGTTTCATACAAATTCCATTGTGTTCTTCTAACTCTTCCTTTCTTGATCTTCCCCCATCTTCTGCTGCCAGACATTACGTTGACTGACACTCACGTCATATACTACTTATAAGTAGTTCGCACCACAGCACCACAGTAATAGTCATGAATATATATAACAAACATTACATTGAATAAATAATGTCAATTTATAATTGACTCACAGTTGTTTAAACAACTAGTCTAGGTGTTAAAAGTGTTTAAACTTTCAAAATAATAAAATTTATTATTATTATTATTATTATTATTATTATTAGTAGTAGTAGTAGTAGTAGTAGTAGTAGTATTTACATTGTAGCATTAAAAACAAAAACACACATATGTTGATTTTCCCAGAGTGAGCTCAGCGCCATTAGATATAATAATAATAATAATAAACCTCAATCAAAAGTTAGTTAGACAATATTTATTCTTGATTTATTTAACTAATGGAATATCAGCCAGTATATAGTTGTATATTTTTTTATTCAGCCTAGAACTTAAGCAAACTGAAACACAGGAAGCTTTTCATTTTTAATGATGTTCATAATGTATGTTGTTTAGTCAATCAATACTTTTCATACATAACGAAATTAATAAGTTTCAACATGTGTGAGGTCAATTGTAATGATAAAAATGAGTTATTTTTTATTGAAATTATTGTTAGACCACCGTTAGAAAGAAATGTAGAAGCATTGGACTGTCGTTTCGTCCTGATATGATATTATGGTTGTCACTTGCTATGCTTGAAACTACTATTACGAGTTCGCCTTAGTCGATAAACAAGAACGATACAATGAATCAGTTGTGGTGTGAGCTACTTATAAGTAGTATATGACGTGAGTGCCAGTCAACGTAATGTCTGGCAGCAGAAGATGAGGGAAGATCAAGAAACGAAGATTTAGAACACAATGGAATTTGTATAAAACGCATGAATAATGACAATGGATTGATGTTTTGCATCAGGAACAGTCCAGTTCGACATGATGAACTGATATTTTGCAAATGAACGATTTACAATATGGTTTTCCAATTTTACTGAGTAACTCTGTAATTTCCGTTAAGCACAATTCGGTTGCCTCACCTGTGTTCTCGCTCACTACACAGTGTCCGGGTAAGCTACTCTGATCCGTTGACCTAAAGGAACTAACGAAGAAGCCTTGATTTGGCATAGAAAGTGTATTGTAAAAACACCCAGTAAACACAATGAACTGAAGCACACAAATCATGTTTATTTATACACATCATAGAACCGTCCTTGGGAGAGTCACAAAAACAGCCCTCTAAAATAACACAATAATTAATCACAGCCAAAGATTCTCCTAGTGGGAAATGTAATCTTAAGCTCAACTGATTAGCCCGTGAATAAAATTCATAATTAAGACATTTATCGAGCTAGTTCTGGAGATCTAACGTCCCTAACATATGGGATTCATCAGCAGTGTGCGTCCACGACTATCACTTATGAGAATCGAATTCAAGGTCATCGGTATCATATGAGAAAGCTTATCATGTTTAATACTGAGTTGGCAGCTGACAATGTTAATAATATCTAACTTTAATCAATTCAAAGTGTGATTAACTAATGATTTTAATAACTATTTTAGACTCAAATCAATATCAAAATAAAACTTTCTTATATTGTTGTCCTCTTGGTCATTTTTATAGTTCTTGACGTTCATAAAAAGATGAAATACCAGAAACTAACTTGAAATCATGATAGAATCATTATTAAACCATCATTATAAACCTAGAAGCACTGGTTTTATTAGAGTGTGGGACTCATCAGTAATGCTCATCTGCGAACCCCACCACTCACTGGATTCGAATACAGAACCTTGGGTCCTATGCGCGAACATCCAACCTATGGAGCACTGAGCCAATCGACATTTAACGGTGTACATGTCTAACTCTGATCAATCTGAGTATTTTATACAACCTCATCCATTTTCATCGATAGTTCATGTATACACCTGACAAGGTTGAACACTACAGTTCATTAGAAATTAGCTAAGAACTGGGTACGAGAAAAAGGGTTTGTTATTCAAACTTCGTACAAAAATTGCTCACCATGTTTACTCTCCAAATTTAAACCTACACAGATGATCAATGTATATATGTATAAAAGTTATTTTGTATACATAAACCATGATATATGTTTACTGGCCATAAGTTTCATTTTAAAATGTCAAAATATTTTACATGGTTAACATATATATTAAACTCAGAAATAACCTACTGTAGGATAAAACAAACCAGATCCCAGTTGAGAAAGAAATAAAAGGAAAATGCTTTGCAGGTGAATTGGACACACAATAGGGAAAACATTCATTCAACTTCCTACCCTAAGACAAGCCCTCATTTAGAATTCTTAAAATCAAAGGAAAACACGAACATCAAAGAACATATTATGCTGAAAATTGCAAACAAACATGTAAATGATGAATAACATTCGGAGTGTAGTGTGCCGATAACTGAGTGTTCTTAAGCTCGGTTTATAAATCAGAAGATGAACTCGTATTGATGAATTCGTTTATTCGAGGCACACCACAAAGCGAATCGGAGAAGCGAATTGGAGAAGGCTAAGAGCCAACTCTTTGGATTACAATGCGAGCGAATGGGCGAAGCGAATAGGAGAAGGCTAAGAGCCAACTCAAAAAAATAGAACATGACTAAGAATATATAGTCAGACCAAAAATAAGACAGACATATGACAAGCGAAATAGGTATGCACACACATGAATAAAAGCGACGAATGATTGACAAGGTCAAAAGCAAGCGATACAAATCATGTGAGTTCATGGGGATATTAAGAGATCAACATTAAAGCGAAAAGGATGAGTCAGCGCGTAGGCGTAAGCAATGCTCAGTCGTACAAGCTCATACAAACCAGATAATAAAAAATACCAATGGTACATATGAGTTGTTGCTATACAAATGGCTTGGTTAAATAAATTAATCGAAAGGGCTTAACCAAGTTAGATGTAAGCGAACTGGAATATATGTGGAGGCACTACAGGAGAACAGTGAGAAGGAAGTCTCAGAATAGAGTAGATTAAGGAATTCTGGTTAGCGGCTTATACTTCATCAAAAAGTGACTGACTAGCTTAATGAATCAAGTAAGTAGGTAAATATTAGACAAGTTTCTAGAAATTTCTTCTCACAAAAGAATAATCATTTAAGAACTCACAATAATTGAATGGAAAACAAATGTGCCCAAGGGTAAATATATAAGACATAAATTCTTTATTGAAATTAGTTCTAGTAACAAAAAAGTATACCCAGAATATTCCACAATTAAGTATCTTTTTTTTTGTCAAAATTCTATATTCAATTAGACAATCAAATTTATTATTATTGACTAGAAAAACCAATAAATTTTTATATTCATTTTTGATTAATTTCGTTTCACATACAGTAATTGGAATTGAAATCATCAATAACTATTTGTTTGTAAGATTACCGTAAGAAACCAAGAAGTACTGAAAGACGATCGTTTCATCTTGGCATGAAAGTCATCAGTAGTGTGTATGTTCATGACTCTTGTTATTCGTAGTGTGGTGCGAGCTACTTATAAGTAGTATATGACGTGAGTGTCAGTCAACGTAATGTCTGGCAGCAGACAATGGGGGAAGATCAAGAAAGGAAGAGTCAAGAACACAATGCAATTTGTATGAAACGCATGAATAGTGAGTGACAATGGATTGATGTTGTTTGCAACAGGAACAGTCCAGTTCGATGGATTGATGAACTGATATTTTGCAAATGAACGACTTACGATATGGTTTTCCGATTTTACCGAGTAACTCTGTAATTTCCGTTAAGCGAAATTCGGTTGCCCCACTTGTGTTCTCGTTCACTACAGTAGGAATCAAAGATAGGACTTTCGGACTTGAGCACGAACGAACGTTTTTAACCTTGGGACCACTAAGCCGACCAGCAATCCAACGGGTGTTCATGTCTAGCTCTGATCAATCTAAGTATTTTGCGTAACCTCACCCATTTCGTCTTTGATAGTTACTACCTATGTCCACCGACAGGAGTGAACTCCGCTTGTTACGTCTTCTCACTAGAATTCTCTGAGAATTTCCTCACGAAGTTAGTCATTTGTGTGCACAATATTTTGATTTTGTGTTATAGTTAGTATAAAAAAGAGATTGTTATTTTACCGTGAAATCATGAATGAATGAATCATTGTTAGACCATCACTATTGGAAATCTGGAAGCACAGGAAGGTCGTTTCATCTTAGTATGGAACTTTATCAGTGGCAGTAAGCATTCACTACTTCTGCTACTTCTCACAGGATTCGAACCAAAAAATACTTGTAAACGAAATTATCGCTTTTATCAAGTAGATAGAATTGTAGTGAACGAGAACACAGGTGGGGCAACCCGATTATATTTAAAAAAAATTACAGAGTTACTCAGTAAAATAGGAAAACCATATCGTAAATCGTTTATTTGCAAAATATCAGTTCATCATATCGAACTGGACTGTTCCTGTTGCAAACAACATCAATCCATTGTCACTCACTATTCATGTGTTTCATACAAATTCCATTGTGTTCCTGACTCTTCTTCCTTTCTTGATCTTCCCCCATTGTCTGCTGCCAGACATTACGTTGACACTCACGTCATATACTACTTATAAGTAGCTCACACCACAGAATAAATTATTTTCAATGCAATGATTTATCAAGGTTTATTTCTATTGAATGTTTTCTGATATTGTTAAAAGAATGACGAGTGCAAAGCCAAAAATCAAATAATTATACAATAATTTGGTTCTTTCAAAGGTTCTATTAGCTTTTCCAGCTTGTAATGAATTGAATATTACGTCATAACGTAAAAGCATTATTCACTAAATTATATTAGTTGTAAGATCCATTTTTTAGAAGGCTTTGTTTGTGAAAAAAACCCTCCATGTCCTTAATAATTCTTTCAGTTCTAAACTTTGTTAATCTGTTCAATTCTATTTTTGAGATGATAATAAGTGTATTTCATCATAGTTTCTATTTCTTCGGCCTTTACTGAGTTTCTATGTTTCTTTCTGAACTGAATTTATGTTGTTTAAGCTGATACTTAGTCATGTCGACAGCCATATTGATTTGTTCCTCTTTTGATTGTGTCGGTTGTGTGCTTTGACTGAAATTGTGCATTTTGATTTTGAATTGAAGCACTCTTCCAGAATTGGAAACATTCTGTGTTTTAAAGCAACCAAAAATTATCTGTCGAACGAATCTGATCTATCCAGAAGGGATAGAATATCATTTACTTGTGCTGTTGACTTGATTAATTGAACAATTGTTAGTGGAATAACTGAGTGGCGATATTTTTTCAGGTAGTGATGTATATTTATATTTATGATGAATATTAGGACTGTTATTTAATCAAAAATCTTGTTTTGGATTTCAACTGACTTCCTTGAGAGTAGTTATTCCTCAGTTGAAACCATAGTTTGGATCCTACATTGGTGATATTTGTCTCATTTCGCAATGTGACTGAACTTCACAAAACACAGTTTTTTTATTAGAACTGAAGAAGTTACCTCTGAATACGGCAGGATAATTGTGGATTTTATTGAAACTTCACAAGTTCCATTGAATGACCATAACCATCTGACTACTTAACTTGTGACTCAATCATGATATTTAGATAATCTGCTCAAAATTCATATTGACCAATAGAGATAAACTAAACGTAGTTGTAAATACGAAGAAGAGAAAATACAAATCTTTTAAAATAATACTATCAACTATTTATCAGCTAGTAATTGGTTAATTATAACCCATTATAAGGTTTTAGAGATTTTTAAGTCAATTTGAAATTATAAGTCAATCATTGTTAGACTACCAATAGAAACTTAGAAGAGCTGGCAGAGCTGTTTCGTCTTATTAGTATAAGACTCATCAGCACTGATTTCAAAGATAATCCAATCTGTTAGGTACCCAGTATATATGTGTGTGTTTTAAATTACACTACTTATAATCCCAATAATCACATAAAGAATCGCGTATTCAATGAATTCGTTTTATTATGCCGAAATATAAAGTTTCAATCTACTATAGTATGTGTACGCATATGTCGAGCCCATAGGGCTTCTCGAAGACGTTTGATAAACTAACTATTCCATTCTCTTCGAGTTATTTTTCACACGTCTTTCGACCTTGTCAATTATTTGCTTAGATCTTAGTTGTTTTTGCATATGTGTGTGTGTGTGTACAGGTCCAGCTCTTATTTTTATCTGACTATAAACACACTTAGTTATGCTTCGTCGTATTGAATTGGCACACTAGCGGCTTCTCCATTTCGCTTGCATGCTTTTTATTCTCGTCTATCTGCTTGAACGACTGCATGCGGTGCAGTTCGCTCCGCCGGTGAGAGTAGAGGATATTCGTAGATTGCTTGTCTTTGATCATAGGTACCTTCGAAGCATTGCTCGTATATCTTGGGACAACCGAGTAAGCAATGCTATAGTTATGAAACGAGTTCTAGGTAAGGATGGCAAGTCAATAGACGAAGTAGTGAAAATTCATCAGTCGAGGTGGTTGGGACATGTGTTACGTATGCCTAACCACCGACTGCCGCAACGAGCTGTGTTTTGTGGTGTAGGAGTGAGTAGGACGAAATCTAGGGGAGGCCAGACCAAAACATGGCACCAATCCATGGAATCAATGTTAAGTGGATTGAGTCATGTTTGCAGATGTAGGGTACCTGGTTGGGGTATGCGAGACGTAAGTCACCAATGGTTAGAGATCTTGAATGACATGGATCAAAATCATTAGCGATGGCGCAGGTGCATCCACTCTTTGTGTTCTCTCTAATTCTAACCTTCTGAATTCCTCATAATCTCTATCTTTCTCTTTCTAAATTTATCTCACTGAATTATACTTCTCGAATCATATCTTCGAACCCTAATCTTCTCCATTACTGCTAATACTTCTACTATTTTTACAACCATGGGGTTTGAACTGACAGTTGCGTCTCTGTGTTAATGAGGTATGGCAACCTGAACTGATGTACTCATGTACGAAGTTCTCCGTTGTATCTGTCTGTTTGTGTCTATTGCATGTGGTAAGCTCATCCAACTGAATCCGTATTTCACTTCTTATTACCACTGTCGCACAAACTCAGTTTGGCTAATCATGATATACAGAAATTAAAGGGAAGATTTATTTCAACTGTTTGTCAAAATTGTACTTAGATTGCGGGTCACTAAACTACCTTGTAGTCAAAATTTTTCGTTTTTTAAAACTAATCTATTAATTAGTTCTAGCGATAAGCTATGACCATTGAGGTTCAACCATATCGAATGTGAGACAACCATCCATTACAGGCAATGAAAAGATGATTGCACAATATCATGAATTGATTGGATTCAGACACTTACATCATCAGACGCTAGTTAAATGATCTGAAAGTTAGCGCTCATGTTCAAGATTGAAACTGCTAGATTTGATTCTCTATGATAGGATAAGGGATGCATAATACTTAAAAGTTTCATCATCTAATACAAGAAATCTGTCCAGTACTTCATTGTTTCACTGATAGTCTATCTAAAACCAATTCATGATTTAAACTAGAATAATTCTTTACACCAGTGAAGTTAAACCCTATCGAGTGTAGTCAGTAACTACCGAAGACAATCGGTGAGGTTGCGTAAAATCCTTCGATTGATCAGAGTTAAACATAAACACCATTGGATACTGGTTGGCTCAGTAGATCAGAGATTAAGCGTTCGTGCGTAGGACTGAAGGTCCTGGGTTCGAATCCTGTAAGTAGTGATAGTTATCGACTCGTACTACTGATGATTCAGCCCTATACCATGACGTAACGACTATCCAGTGCTTTCAAGTTTCAAATAATAGTCTAACAATTGATTCATTCATGATTTAAAAAGTAAAACAATGCAGCATTTTCAAAGAATTCTTATTTTCACATTCATGTGTAAGCATCAGTACTGATCTAATGATCATACTATAAATATATATAAATTCAAAAAGAGACATTATTTTTGTCAGTAATTATCATCACAATAACTTTACACTTGTTCATACGGTGAGAAGAAAAACTGCATTCAGACAAAATGCATACACACATAAATAAATATGCAGCAGATTAAGTTTATGATAAGAACTCAATTTTTATTATTATTTAAAACATTATTGATCAAATCTTAACATGAAATGATTGACAATTAATGTCAGGCTGGAACAAAAAACCAACTTAAATACAAGTGTTATCTTTTACAAAATGATCAATGAGAGGGGGAGAATCATAGATTTTTTTAATTGATAAATTATTTAAGTATGTTACTTTGAAATCATGAATCGATTAATGTTAGACCACCGGTATTGATCCTGGAAGCATAGGAACTTGTCAGCAATGCTGTTACTTGCAGGATTCAGACCGGTCTGGCTCGTGAAAACCAAAACCTCTGAACCACTGAGCTAGCTAGTATGGAATGGTGTCAATGTCTAACTTTGATCAATCCATGGATTTCGCACTACCTTACATATTTATCTTCAGTAGTAGTTTTATTGTATACACCCGACAGGATTGAACTCTAATAGTCACGTCTTCTGAATAAAACAACCGAGAATTTCTTCACGAAGCAGCAATCCACTAATTACAAAATGACTATCAAATGCTTTCAGATTTCTAAATGGTGTTGGTCTAACAATGATTCATTGATGATTTTAATGGAAAACAACGATCTCCACAATACTCTGTGGTGTGAGCTACTTATAAGTAGTATATGACGTGTGTGTCAACGTAATGTCTGGCAGCAGAAGATGGGTGGGAAGATCAAGAAAGGAAGAGTTAGAAAACAATGGAATTTGTATGAAATGCATGAATAGTGACAATCGATTGATGTTTTGCAACAGGAACAGTCCAGTTCGATATGATGAACTGATATTTTGCAAATTAACGATTTACGATATGGGTTTTCCGATTTTACTGAGTAACTCTGTAATTTTTGTTGAGTACAATTCGGTTGCCCCACCTGTGTTCTCGTTCACTACAACTCTAGTGGTTAAATAAAGCATTTGCTAAGTTTGATCTCCAATGTTACTAGTGTCTTTATGTTAATGAATAGTTGAACAACTCAGGCATCATATATTTCTGCTGCCAGACATTACGTTGACTGACACTCACGTCATATACTACTTATAAGTAGCTCGCACCACAGTCCTAACTGTCAATGTCACAGACTTCAATGTTGTTTCCTATTTAACCCAACTGTATAAATATACATTATCTGTAAAGTTTATTATTCCTTCATTCCTGCTGTACTCGACCCAATTAACAACTTTATCTAACAGTGTTGTGTTCTAATATATAATACTGGAGATTTGGGAACAGTGTATTTGGAGTCGTGTTGGAGATTATCTGAATTTCAGTCAATCGGTAGGATTTCGAATAGCTAAACAGCAGCACTTAGATCAATGGCTGATCTTAAACTACTTATTATTTTGGGGCACAGTTTTGGAGGTTAGACCACCATTAGAAACCTGGAAGCACTGAAAGACGGCCGTTTCGTCCTCGTATGGGACTCATCAGAGACAGTGCGCATCCACGACTCCTGCTTCTCTCAGGATTCCAACCCGGGACCTTTGGCTTTGTAGACGAACGCCTTACCATCGGACCACTGTGCTGGCCGGCATCCACCGGGTGATAATGTCTAACTCTGATTGATTTAGGGATTTTTGCGCGACCTCACCCATTTGTCTTTGATAGTTACTGCCTACACCCGACAGGGTTGAACTCCATTGGTCACGTCTTCTCAACTAGAACTCCAAGAATTTCCTCACGAACCTAGTCACTAGTGAGCAGCATTGTTACGATATTTTGGGGCACAGTTTTGGAGGTTTGCGATTTTTTACACACTTGAAATTATCAATCAATCATTGTTAGACAGACCACCATTAGAAGAAACCTGGAAGCACTGAGAGACAGCCGTTTCGTCCTAGTGTATGGGACTACTCATCAGTGGCAGTGCTGCGCATCCACTTATTATTTCATTTGTAATGATTATTTTTTTTTATAGGCGCGAATATTGAATTCGTTCAGTTCACTTACTAAAATTGTTCAATAAAAAAAAATGTTGTTTACCTACTAAAATAGCACTACACACTTTATCAACTAACAAATACAACTACTATTCGAGAATATGAAATTAAACAAAAAACTTGTTTTATCTCTCTTTTAAATTTTATATTTTTTTCCTAAATCAAAGAAAAATCGATAAATATGATTTTTTTAAAATTTAATTTTCTATCTAATTGAAATATTTTACAAATATTTTTTTCCGATTTGTTACGTCTATGGCGTACTATTAAATTAATTTGACTAAAACAGTTAAATCGGTTTGTTTTGAAATACCCTTCATGTAAAAAAAATAATTGTTAAGATTGTTTCATTTGATGAAGAGATGAATTGATCAATGTTAGGTCAGTGTTAGAAAGAAAACCTTAAAGTACTGGACTATCTCGTTGTGTTCTAGTATGTAAAATCATCAGCAATGTACATCCATGACCCCCCCCCCCAACCCAACTTGCGGCAATCGGATCTAAGGAACTTTGATCTTATGGATGATCGCCTAACATGTAGGCAGATCACTGGGCTGACATCCAACAGTGTTAGATAGGTTGGCTGAGCTTCTTCACTGGTTATGGCTTGGAGAATTTCCTCATGAAGCTAATTATACAGTCGTGAATGTACATTGCTGATGAGTCCTATTGATAAGTTTGAATGCTATTACGAGTTCATTTTAGTCGGTGCACGAAAGCGAAGACAAATGATGATCCAGTGACACGATAGGCTATTCTGATTCGATTGTCTCCGGCTCTGTTAACGATATAAAAAGTCTTGATATAACGAAGAAAGTGTAATTTACATGCACTCAGAAAATGTTAGGTTCATAAGCACACAAATCGAGTTTTGTTTATTAAACATCATTGAAATGTCCTTAAGAGAGCCACAAAAATAGCGTACTAAAACAATGCATCAACCAATGACAGTCAAGGAAATATGATCTCAAGGTCATCTAAGCAGCTTATGCGCGAAAACACAAAAAAACCAAAATTAGGACCTTTATCAAATGGGTTCTATGTATCTAACGTCACTGACACCCATACTAGGATGAAATAGCTATCCGGTGTGCTTCTAGCTTTCTAATGTTAATCTAACAAAGATCAATATATCATTTTAATGAAATCTTCTAACTACACTTTGTAAATGATCGATCGGTTCAATGATTCGATGAACTGACTATTGGCAGATATGCAATTGAAAATGGTTCGTAAATTACACTAGATTTTTACAAAAGCTACCACCATTCAAGTCATTCCTACATCTTTTATTCTTCTTCATTACTTTCAACCTTTATATATGATTAATATCTACCGGTCGATATCTAACCGCTTATACATAACACTTTTTCTGCGTTACATAACAATAATTAAAATAATACAGTTACCTTTCAAGGGTGATCATTGCATGAAAATTACAACCAAACAGACCTTCAATGCAGCTAATTTGAGGCTTATCACAACAACTCAATCGATCTCAGTTACTCCAATCAAGTCTCCAAGACCGATTCAGTCCAAATCCTACTGTATTTACCAATTCACATGTAACTGCGGCGAAAGTTACTTAGGTAGGACAGATCGCCGTTTGGAAGACAGGATAGGAGAACATATTCTCCAAAATGGTTAGTCAAATACATGATTCATCAACCTAGCCCATCATCTGAAGTTGGATCACGAAACCCAACCTCGTCCATTGCGAAACATCTAATGATGAGTGGTCATCAAATTGACCCAAAATCAGCCTTTAGAGTTGTGACATGTCATCAAAACCCACACACACACACACACTCAAACTACTCGAAGCTATCTTGATTGGTCGGAAAAGTCCAACTTTATGTGTTCAAAAACAACTGTATGTTGGTTGACGTTTGTTTACTTACCATGGTTCTAATGAGTGAATGTCATGCTAAATAAGAAATTTTGACCTGATCTTCAAAACTGCTGTATTTACACAAACAACATGTTGCTTGTATGTGACTGATGGATGAGAAAGCACGAAATGGTACTACTATCTCACAAAATATGTCTTCTCATTATGTCTGTTCAAACTTAGTTAATATACAGATATCACACAAGTACTATAACTGTGTATTTTGATATGATACACATAACTCAAGAAAAAATAAATTATTCAACACTATTGAAACGGTTTTTTTCAAAGAACTTTCGGAGAAAAAAAAACTGTTGTTTAAATCTATTAAAATCATCAAAAATTCAATATTCAATGCCAACATAAATGATTTCCATGAAATTCAACTAATCCGATTACATATACATATGTAGAGAGAGATGATTTATAGCCAATTTACATAATGAACACGTAGTTGGTTTAATCAAAAAAAAGATGTGCCCATAGACAAATGAAGTACTATTTTTTTTTAATGAGACACTTCAACCAAACACTGTTTGTGTGATATTTATTTATAATCCTATCCAGTAAATTTATCCTTGGGCTTAATGAAAAAAAGTCCACGTCTGAAGTTTTTGTTTATCTTTCTTTAAAAATTTTTAAAGCTCATTTAACTAGCGTATATAGTAGTTAATCTTATAAAACAGTTCCGTTTTTATTTTTAAGTAGTTTTTCAGTAGTACAGAGATGAATGAAATTTCTAAAAAGTACATATATATACAACACTTATTTTATTCATTTGAAATTGAGAATCGATCATTGTTGTCAGACCAACATTTAGAAACTTGGATTCATTGGATGGCAGTTTGGTCCAAGTGTGGGAGTTTTCAGCAGTGTACACTTACGAATTCTGGATGTGTAGGAATGCAATCCTGTATACCATTGAGTCGACATTAGACGATGTTAATGTATGTTTAACTTTATTTAAACATTCCAAGGTAAGGACCAACCTCACATATTGTCTTCAGTGTGGTAACCGGCTGTCTACATCCAACACACTTGAACTCCATTGGTCATGGTTTCTCACTAGAACTCTAAGAGTTTCTTTATGATGCTAGTCACTAGTGAACACATTTTTTTTGAAAAAACGAAATAGAAAAAATCTTGCCTGGTAAAAAAGTTGATATAAACTTATTCGCTGATACATTTTTTTCATCTATCTATCTATTGCCACTTAAATAAATAGACGGAGATAGATAGATAGATAGATAGATAGATAGATAGATAGATAGATAGATAGATAGATAGATAGATAGATAGATAGATAGATAGATAGATAGATAGATAGATAGATAGATAGATAGATAGATAGATAGATAGATAGATAGATAGATAGATAGATAGATAGATAGATAGATAGATAGATAGATAGATAGATAGATAGATAGATAGATAGATAGATAGATAGATAGATAGATAGATAGATAGATAGATAGATAGATAGATAGATAGATAGATAGATAGATAGATAGATAGATAGATAGATAGATAGATAGATAGATAGATAGATAGATAGATAGATAGATAGATAGTTCGATCCATCCTGTATCAACCCCATATGAATCAACAAGTTTCATATCAACAAGGACACTATTTCTCTAAAAAAAGAGATTTCTGTGTAAGGCCACTTCTTAAACATTTTCAAAATCCTGTTCCCCGATTATCTCATTAAAGATTAGCTCATACAACTGAACATGAATAACTTTACAAAGTACACACCTTACAATTATTTCATTTATAAGAATATAATCGAAAAAAGAACATCAATCCACATGTAAATTTGTTTTTATCAACATTAAAATAAAACATTTAAATCAATGATAATTTGATTTTTCGTTTTTTTTTATGATAAATATGTTGTTCATCTTTTTTTTTCTAAAAAAAAAAGACATTTTTTCTCACATAGTAAGTACCCTTTTTATCAGATGAATAAAAATTTAGAAAATTCAAACGAGCGCGCGCGCTCACGCACACACACACACATGTTATGTGTTCATTGTTCAATATGAGCCGAAAAAAAAATTCTGCGTTACAAAAACCAAGCTAAGAAAGATTTTATCAACAGTTTGGGTAATTTTTTTAGTTTCTTTTACTAACCAATAACCAAAAAATATTATTATTCATATGTAGATATGAAAATAAACTTGTCGACTTGTTTTTTACCCCAATAACTAACTGACTACTACACAGAGGAATGATAACAGATTGATGATAAATAAATAAGTCAAGATCAATCTTATGATTTAATAAATTTGCACATAAAAACAACAATATCAGTACACTAATAATAATATTAATAATAATAATAAGAAGAAGAACAGTTTAAGTCAATAAAAATAAACTTCTTCTTCTTCATCATCGTTATTGGACATTGAACGCGCGGTCCATTATTCAACCGTTCAATTGTTGTTCAATTGTTCAATTAGAACCTATTTCCATTGTTCCATTGAATAATTGTTTGTTTAGTTGATTTTAATTTTATTTGTCTTGAATTCTTTTTATTTTGGGTTAGAAATTTGAAAAATTTGACTCACAGAGTGAGGGAGAGAGAGAGAGAGAGATGGAGAAGACAAGATGGAGGAATTTTGTTTATTTCAAAAAGTATTGTTTGAAATCTTTTTTTTTCTTTGGATAAATTTATTTTAATTCATAGATAAATAAATTAATAAATGTTTTTAATTGTTTTTGTTTTAATTAGAATAGTTATCATCTTAGATATACATAGATTTATTTGTTTAAATGAAAGAATTTGATTGTTTGCGCGATATTTTTGAATATATATATATTTATGTATTTAAACAAAGTATAAAAACTTTCAATTGTGTCAATCATGAATGATGGTTTTCTCAGTGATTCTGATTCATGTTTTTCAATAATATTCATAGATGAGAATGCAATTCTGTTCATGTAGTTCTGTGTATTAAACTGAGATTATGCAAAACGTTACAGTGACTATAGTGAAGCTAGTTAATGTGTGTAGAAAAACAGTGTCCATAGATATCTTTCATAAGATGTCAGTTTAAGTGTACTTAAAGCTGCTTTAAGGTATTCAGTCTTTCTATAAAACTCATCTTTAACCTCGTCTGAACTGCAGTCAGTGGGGGCATAGGCAGATACGATGAAGAGGCAACGGCGATTGTCCCTATCTTTCCGAGTCCTTACTGTCCCGTTTAGTTGGACAGCGACTATCTACTGGGATCCAGTCAAAGAGAGATTGTTCAGCTCTACGACTCAATGCTATGCCTACGCCAGCAAGATCCCTGGAAGCAGCATCAGGGCTACCGGATACACGAAGAGTAAATCGAGCTGCTTCTTTATTTTGACAAGGTTAAATCAGATTAATAATTTTACTAGGATCCTGTATGCGCGTTTCCGAGACGCAGCATACATCGATGGCACGAGATTCTAAAGTTAATGATGCCTGTTGCCCTATTTGACACATTGGTGGTGCAGTGAGATAAGGGAATGTGAGTAGAGTTAGTTGTGGAGAGAAGAGAGGTATGTGTGGGTGTAGGAAGGATTTGACTTTGACCAATTTGGTCTCGCGTGCTGTTACTGGTATGAGGGCGGTTGTCACTTCCCGGCTGCCCACACCGTGGAAGGTTGTTTCTTGAGGAACCTAAAAAGGAAGATAGATTAGTATTGGTCTTGGAGACCTGGGTGCTTGACCGCAGAGTCCAAGGGACAACTGCTTTAGGCCGGTCTCGTACGGCCTTTTTATGAAAGGTTTTTTGAGGATTAGCTCCGTTATTATAGGCCCTTAGGTGGCATCCTTACCCAAGGAGACGGAAATCCATGAGGTAGGATGAGGTGTGACATTTTTAGGGTCGACCTTTTCTAACCCTTCCTTCATTGTGAGAACGCAGCATCGCTGCAGATGCCGGTTGTCCGAGGGAAACACCTTACTGCTGTCACACCCCTCTGCAGTCAGTAGTACGACATCGCCCTCAAACCTGAAGTAGCTGCTTTTAGTCTGATAGTTCTACACTCGACCAGCTTGGCATGGTAGGACCTGCAGGAACATATGTTCCAGCCAGTATAGCTCGGTTGTGTCATCACGGTAGGCAAGCTCGACCACTACGTCAAGGTAGCAGCTACGGTCGGGGCTTTAAGGTATTAAAAGGCATTAAAAAGTTTAGAAGTGTAATTTGTAGATATCTGATTTATATAAGCCATTAATTACTTGTTAAGTTACGCCTGTTACCGCCAATAGAGCAAAAGCCGCTGACCAGCATTCTCCAATCTACTCTGTCCTAGACTTCCTGTTCCAGTTCTGTTTAATTGTTTTTTTATTCTTCTCATGTCTGTCTGCATTTCTCAGAATAATGTGTTTTTTTTTGTTCTTCGTTCGCTCCTGTGAACTTAAGGATTTCAAGTAAGGTCTTGTCTTATGATATCCTATTCAACACTTCCAGCGCTTCTTCCTGATTTCTTCCTCCAATGGAATCTGATTTATTCTCTCACACAATAGGTTATTGCTGATAGTGTCTGGTCAATGGATCCGAAGTATTTTGGGTAGACAATTGTTATTTAAGCACTTGTATCTTCTGGATGATCACGATGGTAGCTGCTCTCCAATTAGATATCATAAAAATTTTTCATGATGTTTTAACAGGTAACCAAATAATATGATCGATATGGCCAAGAATATACTTGTCTAACAAATGGATATTTGAAGATAAGGTGTACACATCTTGTCTAGACTCTTTAATAAATTGCATTTATTTGTGTAATCACGCTTTATACTACTCTAATATACAAAAATATTTTTTATACGAAAATGTTCTAACCACCAATCAAATCAATTTATTATGAGTCAATAATCACAACGAAATAGATTACATTGTAAGATCCATCTTTTTTGAAGGTTTTGTTTGCGAAAATCCCTCGAAGTTGTATACATTTGTAATTTGTCCTTATTGATCATTCCTTCAGTTCTACATTTTGTTAGTCTGTTCGATTTCATTTTGAGATGATAATAATTGTATTTCATCATAGTTTCTATTTCTTTGCCTTTACTGAATTTCTATGTTTCTTTCTGAACTGTATTCATGTTGTTTAAACTGATACTTAGTCATGGCGACAGCCATATCGATTTGTGCCTCCTTTGATTGAATTGGTTGCTTTGACTGGAATTGTGCATTGAAGCACTCTTCCAGAATCGGAAACACTCTGTGTTATAAAGCAACCAAATATTATCTGTCGAACGAATCTAATCTATCCAGGAGAGGTAGAATACCAGTTATCTGTTACTGTTGATTTGATTAATTGAACAATTGTTGATGGAATATCTGAGTGGTAATATTTTTTTAGTTAATGATGTATATTTATATTTATGATGAATATTAGAACCGTTATTTACCCAAATCACCTTGTTTTGGTATTAAACTGGGCAAGATGCCTATCTAATCTACCTAGACAGTTATTCTACAGCCCGAACCTCAGTTTGGATCCTACAACGTAACTACACATAATTGGTGGAAGTACAAGTTGGTAGTAAGAAGACAAAATGTACTGATAGCAGTTGAAATAATATAAATACGACAAAACCAAAGTTTTTATCGATTAGTGAACAATGGGAATAGTAGTAGGTTAAACATGGATAAAGTGACTTAAAAAATAATCATCACATTAGAACACATTAGAACCATTATGTAATAAGAAGTGTGTGTGAATGATTAAATAAAGAAGAATCTAAACTGAAAGAGGATGTGGTAAGAAAATTTAAAATCTTTTATTAAGTTATATCCGGCCAACGAAGGGACAGAGGGTGTCACGGATTTCTTCTGAACATATATGTTAGGGGTTGCATGTACAAATTCCAATGGCTTCTATAGCACACGCAACAATAAATGCAAGAGAAGACGAGCAGTCTAGCAGCAGCCTCTGCAGCAGTATGTCTCAACATACATAAAGGAAGAGAGGAAGGCCGAGAAATACAGCAAGATATGAAAGGAATGAACAAACATTGGACAGAACTGGAGAGGGAAGCTCAGGACAGAGTTGGTTGGAGAAAACTGGTGGTCGGCCTATGCTCCGTTGGGGGTAACAGGCGTAAGTAAGTAAGTAATACGATAGATCAGTCGAAATAATTCAGATTATACGGTATATTAAGACCGCTATCAATCAGATGTGTCAAGGATAGAACTGCGTATTGTTTTTATCGGGCCCTTCCTAAACCACTCCTTGGAGATGTTCACTCTTTCGTTGATTCACCTGTCTAGTAGTACGCCCGATACAGCGATCTCTGAACGAGCAACTGAATTTGTAACTTCACATTGAGGAGGCCAACTCAAGTAATTTATCCTTCATTTGAGTACACATCACTGATTGACTGATGATGTAATCTTATTGATTGTGATTACTGACTCGTAAATTAACTGCCTTGATTGGTTGAACATTTTCATATAAAAAACATATTCATGCATATCAGAGACCTACATCCAAACTGCTTTTACCGAATACCTTTCTTTGATCACTTATAAACACCATAAACTTTAAACAAATTTTTATACAAAACATAATCGATAGTTTGTATCTACAACTGATATCGATCGGAAAACTGTTGAAAATTAATTAACAGCAAAAAATTATTTCACCAGTTATTTTATTCTAACATGAAACATACGACACTAGTTTGTAACAATCGCATTTACAGTTAGATTAATCAAACCCATTTGTTTGGAAAGAAATCTCTACTAGGTTGGTGCATTTAAGTAAACATTGTTTAATTTTTTTATACTGAAAATGTAAATAAGACGCCAGAAAAACACTTTCAAATGTTCAATGCATTTTTTGTGTGTGTGGTTTATTCAAAGTCAGACAATAATGAATGGTTATTTTGCTATGTGACATTCATGATTGAATTGAATGGTGTAAAGTTCATTTGTCCATGTAAATATCATCACCACTTGGACGGACGGATTAGGTAGATTCACAATTGTCAAGTCTTTGACTGATTGAAGTTTGACATTAACACAGTTTCATGCCAGGTCAGTGGTCCAGAGGCTAAACGTTCATGTACAAGATCGAAGGTCCTGGGTTCGAACCCTATGAGTAGCAGGAGTCGTGCATGAGCACTGCTGACAAGTCTCACATCGGGACGAAACCACCTTCCAGTGCTTCTAGGTTTCTAATGGGTGATTTAATACTGATCGATTCTGATTAAAAATTGTCATTGTAGGGTTGTCAAGATCAATGTTAGATGACCAACAGACAGAAACCTGAAACCATTGGAAGGCCGCTTCGTCTTAGTATGTGACTCATCGAAGGTGTGCATCCTTCACCCCTACATACACAGGGATCCAACTCAAAACATTCTGTCTGACGTGTGAGCGCTTAGCCTTTCTAGTTCATTGAACCGGTATCCAACAGTGTTATGTCTAACTTCAACCAACCGATGATATATTGTGCCACCCCACCCGATTGTGTTTAGTGGATGACTGCTCCACACTCGACATCGTTGAACTCCACTGATCATGGGTCCTCACTAAAACTATGAGAATTTCTTCACGAAACTAATCACAAGTCAGGCCCCCGGGTTCGATTCCCTCAGGCGGGGATCACTGATGTGCACTCGCTGATAAGTCAAACTGCCCTTTAGTGCTTCCAGGTTTCTTTCTAATGGTTTATTTATCATTGGTTAAATTCATAATTTTAATTATTACGAATTAAGTCACAACATTTCGTGTCAATCGATAATTAATATGATGCAGGGTGAGATTACATCATCTAACTGAAAGAGTGAAACTTCGTCATAATAAGTTAGCATTCAAGTGGTGTATTCATACTGATAATAATAATAATAATGATAGTTGATGTTGACTCTCAGGATTGTAACCGGCACTAGCCCCAGAGAGGCTTCGGGTAGAAGCGCCGGAAGTGATGGATACGATACACATTACATATAAAGCACCCAAATGCGCCACAAGACAAGCCCTTACTTTCAATCCTCAAGGTTAAATGAAGACAGGAAGTTCAAGGAACTCATTACACAGAGAAATGAAGACAGACATGAGAAGAATGAACAGTGATTGGATAGGACTGTAACGGGGGGGGCCAGGACAACAATGTAGGCTGAAGAATACTTGTTGGTGGCCTATGCTCCATTGGGAGCAACGGGTGTAAGTAAGTAAGTAGATAAGTAGGTAATCAGTCGTATAAATAACTAAATGTTTCCTTGTCATCTAATATTAAAAAATGATAGAAATATTCCCATACAAAATAACAGAATAACATCCAGAGAAAAAATAAATTGATGATTTCAAATGTGTAAAAACGCAAACCTCCAAAACTGTGCCCCAAAAAATATCGTAACAGTGCTCACTAGTGACTGACTAGCTTCGTGAGGAAATTCTCGCAGTTCTAGTTGAGAAGACGTGACCAGTGAATGAGTTCAACCCTGTCGAGTGTAGGCAGTAACTACAATCAAAGACAAATGGGTGAGGTTGCGCAAAATCCCTAGATCAATCAGAGTTAGATATTAACACCCGGTGGATGCCGGCCGGCCCAGTGGTCCAATGGTAAGGTGTTCGCCTACAATGCCAAAGGTCCCGGGTTGGGATCCTGCGAGGAGCAGGAGTCGTGGATGCGCACTGCTACTGATGAGTCCCATACCAGGACAAAATGGCCGTCCAGTGCTTCCAGGTTTCTAATGGTGGTCTAACAATGATTGATTGATGATTTCAAATGTGTAAAAAAAATAAATTTCTTTAAGTAATAAAATTATGAGAAAGAAACATGCATGACACACACTGGAAAGTTTATAGACAAGTAAATTATAAAAAAAAAATGTGAGAAATAAAATGTCTAAATAGTCGGTGTGTTGCAAAAATACAACTAAGGATTATTTTGAGAAAGAATTTATTTGAAAAAAATGCATGATTTTTGTTAAAAAAAAACTTCTCACAGAACTAATATCGGCTCGGTAGTTCAAAGGTTAGGCATTCATGCGCGCTTGACCAGAGGTCCTGGGTTCAAATCCTGCTTGGTACAGAAGTCGTGGTGTAGCGACAGAGAACACAGGTGGGGCAACCGAATTGTATTTAACGAAAATTACAGAGTTACTCAGTAAAATCGGAAAACCATATCGTAAATCGTTCATTTGCAAAATATCAATTCATCATATCGAACTGGACTGTTCCTGTTGCAAACAACATCAATCCATTATCACTATTCATGCGTTTCATTCAAATTCTATTGTGTTCTGCGCTCTTCCTTTCTTGATCTTCCCCCATCTTCTGCTGCTGCCAGACATTACGTTGACTGACACTCACATCATATACTACTTATAAGTAGCTCGCACCACAGCACCACAGTCGATGCACACTGCCACTGATAATGAGTAGTCCCTCCCATACCAGGATGAAACGGCCATCTCTCTCAGTACTTCCAGGTTTTCTAATGGTCTGGTCTAACTAACATTGACCTATTTATGATTTCAAAATATGTAAATAGTTAACTTCAGGATACATGTTTTCGATGCTATTCCGAACTTATCAGCTAGAAAATACCCCTAAACATTACAGTGTTTATGTTTACACTTGGATTTTTTTACATGGTACTTAAAATTTCAAACACTGTTTTTGTCATCTACTTGACATCAGAGTCTGTAAAACCATTACATTTTTGTAATCAGATAATTAAAACGGGTGTTTTTTTTTGGTGAGTTTAACACAATAATAGTTCAGTAGTAAATGATATATTAAAGACATAATCTGAAGGTATTAACTTAAAATCTTAGAATAAAACTTAACTCTAAGAATTCAGTTCAAATTCAAATGAATATCTGGGAGAACATTACAGTTTATTAAACAAATTCACTCTCTCGATTGGCAAAGGTAATTTTACATGAAACTGCTCACGTGTTAACCCTACAACGTGAACAGTCCGGTTGAGTACTGTGGTGGAACTACATAGAGGAGGTACCTGACACCATGGTGGACCATTCAAACCATTTATATACACTAGTACATATATATATATAGTGGTTATTTCTGATCCATGATCGTGTCCATCGATTACGCACAGCATGAACAAGCCAATTTTTAACCCATTCGGCTTACATGACTACTGTTAAACTCTTTACTATTTTAGCAATGGTGATATGTAGTACAGAAAGCACGCCGAATACAATGGCCTTCGTGAATGTTGCAAAACTACCACTGTGGTGTGAGCTACTTATAAGTAGTATATGACGTGAGTGTCAACGTAATGTCTGGCAGCAGAAGATGCGGGGGAAGATCAAGAAAGGAAGAGTTAGAAGAACACAATGGAATTTGTATGAAACGCATGAATAGTGAGTGACAATGGATTGATGTGGTGTTTACAACAGGAACAGTCCAGTCCGTTGGATTGATGAACTGATATTTTGCAAATGAACGATTTACAATATGGTTTTCCAATTTTACTGAGTAACTCCGGTTGCCCCACCTGTGTTTTCCTTCAGTACACCACCATTATTCATAATTTCGGTCACCTTGCTAGGCAATACTTGCTAAAAGTAACGCCAAACCATCCACAATGCCCACAAACGAACCTCTAGTCTCATAGGAAACAACCTTCAGCTCTGTCTATATAGCAGCAATATAGCAAATGGAATATAGACAGAGTATGCCATAGAAAAACAAGAGATACAGCTCAGGTTGATGCAAATAGGCTCAAACACACTGTTATTACCCTATTTTGCCTCATGTCAATACCGAAATTTTTATTTTTCCAACCATCTGAGTGAGATCCAAGTTTCGAAGGGCTCTAGTATCCCTCTGTGGTGCTGTGGTGCGAGCTACTTATAAGTAGTATATGACGTGAGTGTCAACGTAATGTCTGGCAGCAGAAGATGGGGGGAAGATCAAGAAAGGAAGAGTTAGAAGAACACAATGGAATTTGTATGAAATGCATGAATAGTGAGTGACAATGGATTGATGTTGTTTGCAACAGGAACAGTCTAGTTCGATAGGATGAACTGATATTTTGCAAACTAACCATCTACGATATGGTTTTCCGATTTTACTGAGTGAGTAACTCAGTAATTTTCGCTTAAATACAATTCGGTTGCCGTCACCTGTGTTTTCCTTCACTACACCACTATTATTCATGAAATCAGTCACCCTGTTAGCCAATACTTGCTAAAGTAATATCAAGCCATCCACAATGTTCATCATAAAGAACGTCTGGTCTCATAGGAAACCTTCAGCTCTATATGGCAGCAATAAAGCAAATGGTATACTGATAGTATGGCATCGGAGAGTATGAGATACAGCTCAGTTGCATGCTAATGGACTCATACACACTGTTATTACCCTTTTGCCCCTTTTCTCAATATCGAAATTTTCATTTTTTCCAACCATCTGAGTGAGATCCAAGTTAAGAAGAGCTCTTAGTATCCCTCTACTTACACATCAATTAAATAGTATAACTCACAATGACAAAAAAAAGATTATTAACTTACTTGAAAACTATATCGTTTATTTGTATATTTTGGTGAATTATCATTTATATCCAATATATAAATAGTTAATAATTCAATTGTTTTTTGTTTAATCAATAATCCATGATCTTCACATTGCAGACTAACACGTAATTCCGGTTGTAATTCACGATCAATTGATCGTAATGAACTTAATTGATAAACACTAATTTTACCTAAATTTCTTAAATAAATCAAATTCAATTCATCAGTTTGACCTAATACACATGTGAATTTACCATTCTCATCTGAATCTGAATCATACACTGTGATTGTGGCGATCAGCGCCCCAGCTGGTGTGTTTTCAATCAAACGTAATGAAGTGGATTTCGTTGAATCGATTAGATTAGTTGTTGTGGTGGTTGTGGCGGTTGTTTGATTTTGACGATAAAATATCAATGATGGTGTAATTGTAATCTGTGGAGAATTATCATTTTTATCCTGAATATTAATGATAATACGTATTGTAGCAGATAACGGGGGTTGACCAGCATCTTCAGCAACAATACTAAATATATATTGAGTCAACCCGCCAGTATCATAGTCCAACGGCATTCGCACTATGATTCCACCAGTTTCATGATCAATTTTAAAATCTCTTCTTGCTACATCAGGAGCTGACAAAGCGAATCGATAAGTCACATGACCAAATTCACCTTCATCTGCATCATTCGCCTTAGAATGCACTGGCAATACACTACCCACTGGAATATCTTCATCGATACTAGCAGTGATTTCACATGATGATGCTGATGATGATGATGATTGTCCAATGATCAATTCTGTTTTGTTCATATTGTTTTTCTGCTTCTTCTTATTCTGATGATGATTGGCGCAAAATTCAAAAATTGGCGGATTATCATTTTCATCAGCAACATGTATAATTAATTTTGCATAGCCACGATTTCCACCACCATCAACAGCTGCTACAGTGAATTGATACATCGATACTGTTTCACGATCTAACATTCCATTAATAATTAATTGAAAAATTAATCCATTTGGACTAGGTAAATTGATAATTTGAAATAATCTGCTGTCAAGTTGATCAGTAGTATTAGCATTCTGTTGTTCATTTTTTATATTAGCAAATTCATATTTTACAATTGAATTCTCACCAATATCTGGATCATAAGCTAATGGTAGATCGATAATTGAACCGATTGGTGAATTCTCAGTAATCCATACTTCCAATATTGATTGATCAGATGCGGTTTGATTAGTATCGAGAGTATCATCATCATCATCATCATGATCTTTTGTTGGCCATTTCGGTATATTATCATTTACATCACGTATCACAATACGTAAACTTAATAAACGGCCATCATTCACGAATATCACGCTAGACCATGCGCATATCTCGGGCCAACCACTTTCCATGCATAATTTCCTGTCTAAATCTCTATCCAATGGTTTACAAACAATTAATTTATTCGGAATCATTGTATCAAAATTAAAATATGTAGTATCTTGTAGTGTGAATGTTAAATGATTGTATGATTGATTTTGTTTATTAATATTGTTATTATTATTAATATTAGTAGTAGTAGTATGACTATTTTCTAAATTAATTCGTCCAACTTCTGAACCAATTGAAGCATTTTCTTCAATGACAAATGTTACAACAATTGCATTATTGAGTGTACCACTGACGAATTCATAATACGATAATGATAATAGTAACAATAATAATATACATAAAATTTTCAATAATTTTTGATAATACAATGATAATAATAATAACATATTTGGATATTTATTTATTTTTTGTTTAAATTGTCAAATTGATCATTGAACACATTGATTTTCGGCGGGAATTCAATTGTCAACATTATTTCGGTTATCATTTAAAAATAAATTTTATTGTAAAAGATATGAATTAAATACATTAAAAATAAAATAATAATAAAAATTTTTATTTGAATAGTTAAAAATCATGGGAAAATTCTGATATTTTTTTTCTGATTGAGAATTTGTCAGCTAATCATAATAATGATAATTTAAACCAATCGGTGTTAGTCTAATCTCGTTTGCTCTTGTTTATTTTCTGTTTTTTTTTGACGAAATTCAATTTGTTGCATTTTGAATTTTGTACTCAAATTTTGATTGGTTATTGTGTTGATAAAGTTGATTTGGATTGGTTGAATTACTTAATTGTGTAGATTTGCTCTTATTGAGGAAAATGTGATTTTTATTCAACAGTTTGATTTTTTTTACACTTTGTTTTAAACATGTTCATCAAGATGGATGCAGATAGATTATGAGTAATTTAAACATATTTATGATAGAATTGTGGAGATGGTTGAGTTTCCTTTGGAATCATGAATCGACCGACTGTTGTTAAACTATCATTAGAAAGAAACTTGAAACGAATAGACAGTCGTTTCATCCTAATATGGGAAACATCGGCACTGCGAATCCACGGTCCTCGATAATGGGAATCAGATACAGGAGCTCACTAGTGACTAGGCATCGTGAGTGATGAAGTTCAACCGTGTTGAGGAGTGTCAGGAGGTAGTCACCGACCGAACACATTGGTTGAAGTTACATAGTATCATGGATTGGTTAAAAGTAGACATTATTACCGCTGGATGCTAACTCACTGCTTTAGAGGTGAAGGTCCTGCCTTGGATTCCTATGTGTAGGCATCGTGGATGCTCACTGGTGATGAGTCCCACACTCGGATGGAACCACTGTCCAGTGCTTCCATGGTTTCTAATGGTGGTCTAACATTGATCGATTCATGATTTCAGTGAAATTTAAATTTGAAATCACCAATCAATCATTGTTAGACAGACCACCATTAGAAACCTGGAAGCACTGGACGGCCGTTTCGTCCTGGTATGGGACTCATCAGCAGTGCGCATCCACGACTCCTGCTCCTCGCAGGATTCCAACCCAGGACCTTTGGGGTTGTAGGCGAACGCCTTACCATGGGACCACTGGGCCGGCATCCAACGGTGTTAATATCTAACTCTGATTGATCTAGGGATCTAGGTCTAACAATGATTGATTCGTGATTTCAAATGTGTAAAAATGCAAACCTCCAAAACTGTGCCCCAAGAAATTTAAATATTATTTGTTTTCTAAAACATAAAAAATATATAGACAGTTTAATTTGTATTTTTTTCTAAAGATTGAGTAATTTACCTAGAGGAAAAAAATTAAAGTCAATATCAAAGAAAAATTAATTAATTAATTTCTTTAAATTTAATGACAGCTGGCGAATAATTTTTTTTAAAATCAAAAGAGAGAGATATTTTAAAAATTGCCATTCAACCCAACTTCCTATAGTTTCGATTGCTACAAATGGAGTTTTTTCAGAATGTAAAGCATAGTACAACTTACTCAGTTACTTACGCCTGTTCCCTCAATAGAGGAGCATAGGCCGCCCACCAGTTTCTGTTACAGTTCTGTCCAATGTTTGTTCATTCTTCTCATATCTTTCTCTATTTCTCGGCGTAATGTGTTCCTTGGCCTTCCTCTTTTCCTTTTGCCTTGAGGGTTCCATGTGAGGGCTTGTCTTTCGACGCGGTTAGGTGCTTTTCGTAGTGTGTGTCCTATCTACTTCCACCACTTCTTCCTGATTTCCTCCTCCATTGGAATCTGGTTTGTTCTCTCCCACAGTTCGTTGTTGCTGATGGTGTCTGGCCGACGAATACGAAGTATTTTGCGTAGACAACTGTTAATAAACAGTTGCATCTTGTGGATGATGGCTTTGGTAGTTCTAAAAGTTACCGCTCCATACAGTAGAACTGTCTTGACATTTGTATTGAAAATCCTGATTTTTGTGTTGATTGATATTTGTTTGGAGTTGAAGATATTTTTCAACTGTAGAAATGCAGCCCTTGTTTTGCCGATCCGTGCCCTCACATCTGCATCCGATCCACCTTTCTCGTCGATGATGCTGCCCAGATATGTAAAGGTGTCAACGTCTTCCAAAGCATCTCCATCAAGTGTGATTTGGTTCTACTGGAATCTGGTCGCATATAATACTGTTTCATCAACTGTCGATCCATTCAACCCAATTTCCTATAGTTTCAATTGTTACAACTGGAATTTTTTCAGTATGTAAAGCATAGTACTGTATTGAACGAGAACACAGGTTGGGCAACCGAATTGTATTTAAGCGGAAATTACAGAGTTACTCAGTAAAATCGGAAAACCATATCGTAAATCGTTCATTTGCAAAATATCAGTCCATCATCATATCGAACTGGACTGTTCCTGTTGCAAACAACATCAATCCATTGTCATTCACTATTCATGCGTTCCATACGAATTCGATTGTTTTCTAACTCTTCCTTTCTTGATCTTCCCCCATATTCTGCTGCCAGACATTACGTTGACACTCACATCATATACTACTTATAAGTAGTTCGCACCACAGCACCACAGTAGTAGTGTGGTGTGAGCTACTTATAAGTAGTATATGATGTGTGTCAACGTAATGTCTGTGTTGGGGATGTTAGATCCCCAAAATTCGCATGATAATGCCGTATTTTGGTTTTTACGTTTCGCCAGCAGGGGCTGATCAAATGACCTTGAGATTTCAATTCCCACCAGCAAAATCAATGGCTGTGATTGGCTACAGTGTATTTTAGTATGCTATTTTCTTAACTGTCTCAAGGACGTTGTTATGTTGTATAAATAAACGAGAGTTGTATGCTTGATTGTACTGGGATTGCTGGGTGCTTGTAGAATATACTTTCTACGCTTACCAAGACTTCTGTTTTACCGTTTGGATGCAAGGTAGCCTTCCTGGAAGCTGGTAAAAGTATCGTTCGCGTTTATCGACTAAGGTAAACTCGTAATAGCATCAAGCATACTACTAAGTGCCGAACATATCAGTGGCGACGGGGCTCACAATTCACAATGTCAATTAACCTTGAACAGTTAGAATCTTTACTGGATCGTCAAGGTAAACGATATGAACAGTTCCAGGAACGTATGTTGGAGCTGTTAAGGAAACAAATGAATTTGAACCCACGAGATCGTTCGTTTTCTGAGACTGTTCAGACTTTAAGCCAACACTTTGGAGACAACTCGTCACTATTTAATACTCGTTATCGATGTTTGAAGCTTATTATGAACGAAGATGATGATTTTCTTACGCACGTGGGCATCGTCAACCGTGAATGCGAACGCTTTCGGTTGAAGTCTTTGTCGGAAGACCAGTTCAAAGCCCTCATTCTCATCTGCAGCCTCCAGTCGAGTAAGTTCAGTGACATTAGAACAAGGCTACTAAGTCGGTTGGAGCAAGATCCAAAGCTTACGCTTAATGATATGGCTCATGAGTACCAACGTCTCACTAACCTACAACGAGACTCGACTATAGTTCAGAGTGGTAGTTCAAGCCGATCTGAAATTCATTTGGTACAGCAGCCACCTAATCATTATAAGTCTGCCCATGCTACACCCAGTTCACCCCGCTCCAATTCGGCCCAAAAACCCAAAATGAATCCACCTTCTGCTTGCTGGCACTGCGGTTCATGGCACTATGTACGGAACTGCCCATTTAGGCAGCATAGATGCAGGAAGTGTAAAGTCATCGGTCATAAAGATGGCTTTTGCCTACAGAAAAAGCCAAAGCGATCCAGAAGTGCTAAGAAGCCGGTTCCTAGATCCAGTACCAATGCATTGAGCCTAATATCTTCCTGCCAAAGCTCATCACCAGGTGAGAGGAAATTTATTACTCTTAATATTAACGGTTATTTGTGTAGAATGCAAATAGATACTGCATCTGATGTCACTATCCTCTCACGCAAAAATTGGACCAAGTTGGGCAGCCCAAGCCTGCAGCACACAACACAAAAGCCTCGCACAGCATGTGGTAATTATCTTCGTCTGTTAGGACAATTGGAATGTAAAGTTGCTTTCCGAGATTCGTCGTTTACTGGGGTATGCTATATAACGCCAGCTGATCTAAATTTACTTGGTTTAGATTGGTTCGACCAGCTAAAATTGGCTGATGTCCCGCTAAATACCATATGCAACCTGGTATCACAACGACATGACCCAGAAGCGTATACGAAGAAGCTGATGACAGAGTTTTCAACCATTTTTGAACCTGGATTAGGTCGGTGCACTGCTATGAAAGCAACACTTCGGTTGAAACATGGGGCTAAGCCTGCTTTTCGTCCAAAGAGACCTGTACCGTATGCTACATTAGCAACAGTAGATGAAGAGCTGGATCGCCTTCAACGACAAGGAGTTATTACTCCCGTTTCTTACTCCAGTTGGGCAGCACCTATAGTCGTTATCAAGAAGGCCAACGGCACGATACGTATATGTGCTGACTTCTCTACAGGTCTCAACGCAGCTCTAGAACAGCATCATTATCCTCTGCCAGTCCCGGCAGATCTGTTCACTATGCTGAATGGGGGAAAGTTCTTCGCAAAGCTTGACCTAGCTGATGCTTATTTGCAAGTGGAAGTCGATGAAGCATCTAAAGAGCTGCTTACTATCAACACTCATCGCGGTTTGTTTCAGTATAACCGTCTACCTTTTGGAGTTAAGACTGCCCCATCTATCTTCCAACAACTAATGGATACTATCCTGTCAGATATCTCAGGGGTTGCAGCTTATCTCGATGATATCTTGATTGTTGCGAAGACGTTAGAACAGCTACGGGAACGCACGACATTGGTACTACAACGCATCAGTGACAATGGTTTCCGGTTACGCCCAGAAAAATGCCAGTTTCTATTGCAGTCGGTAAAGTATTTGGGATTTATCTTTGATGCCGACGGTCGCAGACCGGATCCTGAAAACATCCGAGCTATCAAACTGATGCCTACTCCCACTAATGTTTCCGAATTACGATCTTTTCTCGGTTTAATCAGTTATTATTCAGCTTTTGTTCCCTCGATGCATGATATTCGCGCTCCATTGAATTGTCTACTGCAGAAGCATAGCACATGGAACTGGACTAAAGAGTGTGACGCAGCTTTTGGTAAACTCAAGTCTATAATTAGCTCGGAATTGTTATTAACACACTACGATCCATCCATGCCGATCATCGTAGCAGCAGACGCTTCAGCATATGGCCTAGGCGCTGTTATTTCACATCGATTTCCAGACGCGTCGGAAAAAGCCGTTATGCATGCATCCCGTACACTGACCCCAGCAGAAAAGAAGTATAGCCAGATAGAGAAAGAAGCTCTTGCCCTTGTGTTTGCTGTTCGCCGTTTCCATAAGTTTCTGTACGGTCGGAGATTCACGCTCCTCACAGATCACAAGCCTCTGTTAGCAATATTTGGTTCAAAGTCTGGCATTCCAGCCCATTCTGCAAATCGTCTTCAGCGATGGGCCTTGGTACTTTTGGGGTATGATTTCGAAATCCAATATCGACGCACTCTACAATTCGGTCAAGCAGACGCTTTGTCACGACTCATTAATGATCAAGTGGCGGCTGAGGAAAACATGGTGATCGCATCTCTGTCAGTAGAAGACCACGCAGAATGTTATCTGACAACCGCAGTTCGCGCATTACCGGTGTCTGCAACAGACATACAAAATGCTTCTAGAAACGACCCCATCATCAAGATGACGATGAAATATGTCACTAAAGGTTGGCCGTCGAAAAAGTTTGAAGGTGACATCAAGCAACTGTATCAGCGGCGGAATTCACTATGCATCGTGAACGATTGTCTCATGTTTGGTGAAAGAGTAGTGGTTCCAGCATCCCTTCGTGCAAAAGTGCTGAGACAGTTCCATCTTGGTCATCCTGGGATTAAACGAATGAAGTCCATAGCCAGGAGTTATGCATACTGGCCTCACATGGATCAACATGTCACAGCGTTGGTTGAAAAATGCATCCGGTGTCAGCAGGCGGCAAAGATGAATGCCAAAATTCCGCCGGTTTCATGGCCCAAACCTGAGCATCCTTGGTCCAGGATACATGTCGACTTCGCTGGCCCAATAAATGGAACTATGTATTTAATTGTCGTCGACGCCTTTTCTAAATGGCCGGAAATCAGCCCCGTTACGCCGCCCACTACAACTAAGACTATACAGCTCCTAACTGAAATTTTCTCACGAAATGGCATACCAGATGTGATCGTATCCGACAATGGCTCTCAATTCACCTCTGCCCAATTCCAGAATTTCTGTCAACGGCTAGCTATTAAACACTTACGCTCGCCACCATACCACCCGCAATCGAATGGGCAGGCGGAAAGGTTTGTGGATACGTTTAAAAGAGCACTGCTCAAGTCAAAAGGGGAGGGGACGCCAGCCGAAACGTTACAAAATTTCTTGTACGTCTATCGGACAACACCAAATGAATTGTTACCGGAGCAAAAGTCCCCAGCTGAAATCCTGATGGGAAGAAGATTGAAAACGATTCACAGCCTGATGCATCCGACCAATGCACCCTCATCAGTAGAGACAAAGCAGCAAAGACAATCCGCTTACGAGGTGGGATGCCCTGTGTTTGCCCGCGACTACAGAACGAACCATGGTCCTTGGGTAGAAGCGAGAGTGGTCAGAAGGGTTGGTCGAGTTATGTACGAAGTAGAGGTAGGAGGTGATAAATGGTCACGTCATCGCAATCAGATACGCAGACGGCTAGCCCCAGATCGCCCATCAAGAGCAGAAAGCCTTCCCCTTGACATCTTGCTTGATACCTTCAACCTACCGAGAGCCCAACCACGAGAAGAAACTCAGCAGCCAGCTGTTCTTCGTTCCCGAAGGTATCCCCTCAGACAGCGGCGAACAATAGTCAGGATGCAAGTCGACCCCAGGAGAACAAGCTATTAAAAAGGGGAGGAGTGTTGGGGATGTTAGATCCCCAAAATTCGCATGATAATGCCGTATTTTGGTTTTTACGTTTCGCCAGCAGGGGCTGATCAAATGACCTTGAGATTTCAATTCCCACCAGCAAAATCAATGGCTGTGATTGGCTACAGTGTATTTTAGTATGCTATTTTCTTAACTGTCTCAAGGACGTTGTTATGTTGTATAAATAAACGAGAGTTGTATGCTTGATTGTACTGGATTGCTGGGTGCTTGTAGAATATACTTTCTACGCTTACCAAGACTTCTGTTTTACCGTTTGGATGCAAGGTAGCCTTCCTGGAAGCTGGTAAAAGTATCGTTCGCGTTTATCGACTAAGGTAAACTCGTAATAGCATCAAGCATACTACTAAGTGCCGAACATATCAGTCTGGCAGCAGAATATGGGGGAAGATCAAGAAAGGAAGAGTTAGAAGAACACAATGGAATTTGTATGAAACGCATGAATAGTGACAATGGATTGATGTTTTGAAACAGGAACAGTCCAGTTCGATGGATTGATGAACTGATATTTTACAAAAAAAAATCTACGATATGGTTTTCTTATTTTACTGAGTAACTGTAATTTTCATTAAATACAATTCGGTTGCCCCATCTGTGTTCTCGTTCACTACAGTATGACTGAGCATTGCTTACCGCCTACGCGGATATGCCATCCTATTCGCTTTAATATTGATCTCTTAAATATCACGACGACTCAGAAATTTTCCTATGTATAGATACGAACATTTTAATCTCTTTCGCACATTCGCCCATTCACTCGCTAGTGTGCCTGCCCGGTGTGCTTGTGGTCTGCTATCCCTATTTGTGGTGTACCAAAATAAACGTATTCAACACTTCGAGTTTACCTTCTGATTTATAAACAGTCAGACGCTATTTAGTAACGATTGTCTGAACGAGCTAATTACGACAACTAAGAACACTTAGAAATTGGCCACCACAACCTTAGTCGGTAAATGTGACGAGGGTAATGACTCAGTGACACGATAAGCTATTCTAATCCGTTGTCCTCTATTCGGCTAACCAAATCAAGAAGTCTTGATAAGGAGTAGAAACTGTATTCTACAAACACAACCCAGAAAATATGGGGTTGACAAAAACACAAATCCACTTTATTTATACATGGCAGAAACGTCCATGGGAGAGCCCCAAACTAGCGTACTAATATAACACACCAACCAATGACAGTCAAAGATTTTCCAAGTAGAAAATGTAATCTGAAGGTCAACTAAACAACTTGTGCGCGAAAACACACAAAAACCCGAAATTAAGACTTTTTCCAAATAAGTTCTGGGGATCTAACATCCCAAACACTCCATAATAAAGACATCCAGCTCACAGAACGAACCCCCTCATCATAAACATTTATCTAATCGCAACAGAATCCATTCATTAAGAATATTACTTATTTTCTCAAGTTAGATTTTCGCTAATATATATATATATTACTTATTACGGTACAGTGAAATTCTTTTATTTGGTAAACAAAAATCATTTTTAGGGGCACAATTTCGGAGGTTTGCGTTTTTACACATTTTAAATCATCAATCAATCATTTTAAGACCACCATTAGAGACCTGGAAGCACTGGACGGCCGTTTCGTCCTAGTATGGGACTCCTCAGCAGTGCGCATTCACGACTCAACTAGAACTCTGAGAAGACGTGATCAGTGGAGTTCAACCCTGTCGGGTGTAGGCAGTAACTACCAAAGACAAATCGGTGAGGTCGCGCAAAAATCCCTAGATCAATCAGAGTTAGACATTAACACCGTTGGATGCTGGCCGGCCCAGTGGTCCGATGGTAAGGCGTTCGCCTACAATGCCAAAGGTCCTGGGTTCGAATCCTGCGAGGAGCAGGAGTCGTGGATGCGCACTGCTGATGAGTCCCATACATTGGGACGAAACGGCCGTCTTTCAGTGCTTCCAGGTTTCTAATGGTGGTCTGTGTAACAATGATTGATTGATGATTTCAAATGTGTAAAAACTAAAATATGTCCTTAACATGATTAATTTTATTAAACATAATTTTTATTTTTTTCAATAATCTTAACATCAATTGATCGGATTAAATAAATACTTATATATATGTATATATCTTCTATTTTTCATGGAATATTTTTTCTTATTACTCTGCTGACATTTAAGATACTTACTTACTTACTTAATTGACCTATTTTATAAAACTCATAAAGATTATTATATTTTAAGATCATAAAACAAGAAACATCGGTTATTCAAGCACTTAATCGAAAGAAATATATAATTATGTTCAATATAATTGTTTTTTGTTATATAAAAAAAAATGAAATAGTTCAATTTTTAATCAGATTATTTAAACAAGTAATTTCAAGTAGTTTGTTTGTTTTTCTTTCTCAGTTTGAACTCAGTATGAATCGATCAATGTCAAACGAGTATTAGGAACCTGGAAGCACTTGAACATCGTTTCGTATTGGTATGAAACTGTTAGGATATTTACCAAATATCCTAAGAGTACTATTTTTAGAAGTATAATCCTATTGGTCGATTTCTATTGGTCAAAATTATGGTCGTTTTAACTGTCAAAGTCAAATACACTTCAATGTTGTCTCTGATTGGTCTTCCGGACTGTCAATGTCATTTCAAATGTTCTTTCCTATTGGTCGTCCTAAACTGTCAATGTCACAGACTTTGATGCTCTTTACTATTCGACCTTAATGTATAAATACGCACTATCTGTAAGACTTCATGATTCGGATTCCGATTCCGTTTTTTCCTGTCTACCTCTCTTCTGTACTCGACCCAATAAACAACTCCATCCAACGGTGTTGCGTTCTCATATTTAGGAGATTTAGAAATAGTATTTGGGTCATATTGGGATATTTGAATTGGTCGCCGCTAAGACTGAATAGCTATACGTAGCAGCGTTACAACAGAAACTCATCACCAGTTCGCATCCACGACTCTTACTACCCGTAGGAATGGAACCAAAAACATGGTTCAGTCTTCCATGTGAGCACTTAACCTCTGAACCACTAAGCTGGTTGGTATTGAATTTTGATAATGTCTAACATCGATCAATCCATTGTCTTCAGTGAGCATTGCTTCATTATCGAACAGAGTTGAACTCCACTGGTCACAGCTTCTCACTTGAACTTGTAGAAACTTCCTTATGAAGCTAGTCTACAAGTGAACACATAATAATATGCATGATAGGGTTGTGATGATTGTTGAGTCGCTTTTTGAAATCATGCACTGATTATACTGTTAGACCAGCACTAGACGGCTGTTTTGTTCTAGTATGAGGCTCATCAGTAGTACACATCCAAGACTCCCGCTACTTACAGAGACTATATTTTGTTCATGTCAGTGACATACTTTCTAACATAAAATATATTGACTTACGCAATTTTATTATTCTAATCACTACTACCAAGCCGGTCTACGTACTATCAATCGGTATTTCTCACTTATCAGATTTAGTTAGTTACTTACTTACGCCTATTACATACACCCTGTTGAACATTGGCCTCCGACTAGTGTTCTCCATACAACTTCCAGCTCTGTCCAAATTTTTGTTCATTCTTCTCATGTCTATCGCTATTTCCCGATGTAATATGTGTGTATCTCGGCCTTCCTCTTTTCCTCTGACCTTAAGGGTTTTGAAGTAAAGATTTGTCTTGTGACTCTCAATTGGGCGCTTTCCTCAATGTGTATCCTATCCACCAACTCCTGCGCTTCTTTCAGATTTAGTTATATAATCTATTTCATTGTGATCACTACTAACTCATGAACTGTTTAAATTTATTTGATATTTTCTGACATGTATACAAATGTTACTGTCGTGGATGAGCACTAGAATAAAGTGGTTAATCAGTGCCTTTAAGTTTTCAATGGTTATCTTACTCAAATCGGTCCATGGTTTATCAGTGAATACAAATGATCGGCATATGTGGTTCTTATGAGGGTTTCCTAATGATTGTCAAATATTCACTAGTATTTTAGTAAAGATGGATAATTAATTAGTCAGTCAGTTACAACGTAGAAATTTGTACATGAGTACATCGGTTCAGGTTGCCATACAGCATTAGCACATAGAGGCAACTGTCAGTTCAATTACAATAGTGGTAGGGATAGTAGAAGTATTAGCAGTAATTGAAAAGATTAGGGAGCGAAGATATGATTCGAGAAGTATAATTCAGTGAAATAAATTTAAAAGCAGAAGGACAGAGAATATGAGGAATTCAGATGATTAGAATTAGAGAGAACAAAATGAATGAATGCACTTGCGCCATTGCAAACGATTTCGAGTCATGTCATTCAAGGTTTCTAACCATCAATTACTATCATCTCGTGGACCCCAACCAGGTACTCGACATCTACCAACATGACACAGTTCACTTGTCAATGATTCCAGGGATTTGTGCCATGTTTTAACTAGGCCGCCCCTGGCTTTCTTACAACCTACTCATACACCACAAAACATCGCTCGACGAGACAGTCGGTGGTTAGGCATACGTTACACATGTCACAGCCACCCCGACTGATGACGATTCACTACTTTATCAACTGATCTGCCATCCTTACCTCGTATCCGTTTCCTAACGACTGCAGTGCCTCCTCGGTTGTCCCACGATACACGAGCAATGCCTCGAAGAAATCAATAATCGAATACTAATAACCGATGAATGACTTCTAATCTTAACGTCCATGTTTCGCATCCGTATAGTAGGACAGAGCGAACTGCTGCGCAGTAGACTTGTCCTTTGGTTAGTAAGCAAGTATCTCGCCTATGCCATAAGTGACACTGTTGGCAAAACCCGGTCGAGCTTTCTGTATCCGTGCCGAGATTTCGTCAGTCACCAGACCATCAGCACTGGGGCGAGTCCTGAGATAGGTGAAGCGATCGACACGTTCGACTACTTCATTCCTTATCACTAGTTCAGGTACCGATACAAGCCAATCTTGAAGCAACATTTTGCATTTCGAGTGGGAAAATCGCTTCCCGAACATGCTTGCATTGTTGTTGAGGGTAGTCAGATGACTCTGCATCTTGTCAGCGTCTTCACTGAATAGGACTATATCATCAGCATACTCTTAGTCAGCAAGCATTTCTCCTGGTAGAAGAACCACTAATAAAAAGTTAGATGAAGATAATGTTAACTCTAAAAGCATATTTACCACAAAGTTAAACAAGAATGGAGAGAGAGTGAACAGTGGACCACAGAGATCACTTGACGTAAAGAATTCCGATGACAGATCGCCATAAGCTCTCACTCGACCAAAGGTGGATAACAGCTAGAAGTAAGTGGACTATCAACCATTTATTTCAATCTATTCAGAACTTGTCAGTCTGATGTATTTGTATCTCAGGAACTCATTGTAATGACTATCAATAATGAGATACAAATACATTCAGCTGACAAACCTCAAATAAGACAAAATGCATAATTGGGATTCCTATTTCAGTTATTATCAAACTTTGATTAAAATACTTGATGATATTTTCATGTTGTATAAAATATTCAGACTAAATAGATGAATTTTTCTTTTGTCTATATTACAGTTGGATTTCACCTTACTAATCATTGATTTCTACATAATTTATATCGTAAAAATTGTCGACTTTATACATCTGAGCTCTAGTTCAGTCAGTATTCTAGGTGTTAAGCTTGCAGTAACCGGATCCTTACTCTTAAAACCCACTTGAATTTCAGAGATTTCAGCCAATGAGTAGTATTGAGGGGACTGAGGCAGGCGCGATAGTTCAATTAAAAAGTCAATTAAAAACGAAAATATTACATAGAACACTCTATTTGCACACCATCTTTGATTCGTGACTTCCAACGCTCCATCCTTCTTCCATTCCTGCTGTTGCTTCCTTTACTTCCTGTTGGTACTCCATTTACTTCTTGCTTTTGCTCCATTTGCTTTCCGTTTTCCTCTTGTGACTGTGAGACTTCTTGTTTCACGTCCCTTCTTATACTACTTATATCGTTCTTTTAAGTAGCACACACCATAGTATCATTAGACTCAAAATCAAATAGGTCATCACTTGTAGTATAGTCCCCTTAACTATAGTAACTCTTCACCCAACCCACTTCCATACATTCACACAGAAATACACTATTGAAAAAATCAATAGAACTTAAAATTTTATCCATCATTTCGGTTGCCTGATTGAACGAATTAGCATACAGTTAAAACATTCGAAATGATAAATACTGAAGATAATTTTCGGTTGATTTCAATCAAATATTTTTTTTTGGTAAATAATTCATATTTCAACTTTAAAACAGTGTTGATCCATCTGCTATGCTCGTCATGCTTGAAACTATGACGAGTCACCTTAATCGATAAACGGAACGAGACAATGAACCAGTTACACGCTAGTCTACTCTGACTCGTTGCCCCAAAAGACTGACTAAAAGTTTTGATGGAGCGCAGAAAGTATATTCTAAACATGATAGAAATATCTTTGAGAGAGTCACAAAAATAGCTTACTAAAATAACACATCAACCAATCACAGCCAAGGATTTTCCTGGTGGGAAATGAAATCTCAAGGTCAACTGATCAGCCCATGAATAGTAAAATCCAGAATTAAGACATTTATCAAGCAAGTTCTGGGGATCTAACGTCCCCAACAACAACAACAACCATGTATCCATTTAATATAAAAATGTCAATCGATACTTTTCATACACCGAATATTTGTGACCAAAACAACTTTTACAGCCATTGAATATTGAATGAATGATTTTTTAAAGCTTCAATTCAATGTTGGTTTTTTAAGATATTAAAATCAAACCTTATTTATTGATATGATTATTATAGATGAAAATGAAGTATTTTAAAACTTTTTTTTTGAGAAACAGAAGATATTTTGATTTAAATTTTTCAAAAACTACTTTAAACATTGATTGATTGACATTAAAAAATTCTTTCATTCTACTGATTAACATTTTCAGTAGTAAACAATTGTTGATCATAAAATAATGTGTAGTTGAACATTTTAGTGATTAGGATTGGTGAAACATTTCACTGTTATTTTCACTAATTAATAATAATTTGAAGATTGTAGTGTGCCGATTCGGGCGTGTTCTTACGTTTCGTAATAAGCTCGTTCAGATTGTCTTATCCAAATGACGTCTGACGGTTAATAAATCAGAAGATGAACTCCAAGTATCGTATACGTTTATTTGAGGCACACCACATAGCGAAGTGAAGAAGCGAATTGGAGAAGGCTAAGAGCCAACTCTTTGGATTACAATGCAAGCGAATGAGCGAAGCGAATTGGAGAAGGCTAGTGAGCCAACTCAAAGAGATAGAGTATGACTAAGAATATATAGTCAGATAAGAATAAGACAGACATATGACAAGCGAAATAGATATGCACACACATGAATAAAAGCGACGAATGATTGACAAGATCAATAGCAAGCGATACAAATCATGTGAGTTCATGAGGATATTAAGAGATTAACATTAAAGCGAAAAGTATGAATATGCGCGCAAGTGTAAACAATGTTCAATCATACCAGCGCATACAAACCACACAATAATAAAAGCCAATGGTGTACATATAAGTTATTGTTTTACAAATGGCTTGGTTAAATAAAAATTAATCGAAAGGGCTTAACCAAGTTAGATGTGAGAGAACTGAAATATATGTAATCGAAAGGGCTTAACCAAGTTAGATGTGAGAGAACTGAAATATATGTGGAGGCACTACAAGATTACCATTGTGAAAAAAGATATATGCTACGAGCAGTCGTATCATTTAGAATCATCAGAACAACTTTAAGCTTTTGGAGCAAAAAAATTCAAAAATTTGGCTTTAGCTATCCGTTGTGTAATTAGTAATTTTTCGTAGAATGTATTCCGCTTTAGGGTGTTAACAAATAATTTTGAATTATTAATAAGGATAGAAACAGTATATTATGTATGGCTGCCATAAATAATGAAATGCTTACTTGTTACAAAGAAAAAAATTACATCTGAAATTGATAAAGACAAATCAAATAGTCAAACATTAGTCAAATCGAAATGAATATGCCGCTGGCGAAAAGAAACAACTTTTGATGAAAAGGATTGTAAAAATGTGATTGATTGGCCGAAAGCATGAGTTTATTTTGTAGGAGATAAAACTTTATACATGTATAAGTTGTACAAATATTTCTCGATTCGGTTGGTCAATCTCAGTCGAGTAACCGGTTCAGGCACATGGTTAGGAAACGTACATATTGTAGTGAAGGAGAACACAGGTGGGGCAAAACCGGATCGCATTCAGCGAAATTACAGAGTTACTCAGTAAAATAGGAAAACCATATCGTTCATTTGCAAAATATCAGTCCATCATATCGAACTGGACTGTTCCTGTTGCAAACAACATCAATCCATTGTCATTATTCATGTGTTTTATACAAATTCCATTGTGTTCTCCGCTCTTCCTTTCTTGATCTTCCCCCATCTTCTGCTGCCAGACATCGCGTTGACTGACACGCACGTCATACACCACTTATAAGTAGCTCACTATAAATAGACTACCGTTATAAAGAAACATGGAAGCCCTGAAAGGCCCTTTCGTCCTAGTATGGGACTCATCAATAATGCATATTCATAACCCTTGTTTTCGCCGAAGCACTGAAAGGCCGTTTCGTCCTAGTATAGGATTCATCAATAATGCAAATTCATAACCCTTGTTTTCGCCGAAAATCGAACCAAGAACCTTGGATCTCTTGCAAATGCTTAACCTGAAGACCCACTGAGCCAGCATTCAACGATGTTATTGTTGCACTAATCCTTAGATTGATCAGAGTTAGATATTAACAGAGTCCAGGTGGTCGCGTGCAAGACCCAAAAGTCCTGGCTCCGAATCCTGTGAGTTGCAGGAGTCGTGGATTTGCACTGCTGCTAAGTCTCGTACCAGGATGAAACGACTACCCAGTGCTTCCAGGTGTCGAATAGGGGGATCCGACAATGATTCATTTATGAATCATCGTAACATGCAGTGATCGATATCATTTACCAATCTTCAAAAATATAAATTATTTGACAAGTTGAATGTATTGATTCATTGAACGAATTGATTTCAAGTGTTTGTTTTGACAAGATATTTTTCACTTTCATTGAAATGATCAACACCATTAGAAACTTGGAAGTACTGGATGGCTGTTTCGACCTAATATGGGACGATTCATCAGTGGCAGTTAGCATCCAACACTCTTGCTACTTGCAGGATACAAACCTAAGACCTTCGGCCTTACGCGCGTGAATGGTTACCCTCGAGACCACTGGGTCGGCATCCAACGGTGTAACTCCGATCAATCTAGGGATCAGTTGAAAAATAAACTGAAAATCAGATTTTATTTCATGTTTGATTTAAACGCTAATGTACATTTCAAACACTTGATAGATTAGATCATGTAAAAATAATGACATTCATAATATATTCATGTTACCGTAATGACAAGAAATTGTGTATGACATCGTCGGATCAACTGGATTTTCCACATAACTCCATGGGTCGAGGCTATCAGTGGAATCCAGGACGCTTGTTCAATCTAATATGAGATAAATTTTTTTTCATCTCAGTGTTTTGCTTCATGACAGGACTCAAACATTGTATCTTCCATTTGAAATGACAATGTTTAATCCTAAGTTGGTGCCAACTTGGTGTGAGGATACATTCAACTAAAAACAAAAAATGCATTTTCTCAACTTTACAACTAGTCAAATTTCATCTATCCTGACAAGTTACTTCTATCAAGTGTCAATCTGAAGAGGATACGCGCATATTCCAACAAAAATCAAGCACTATTCGATCTTGACTATCTACAATGAAATAAGTCGAATTTTTTATAATAATAATGATAATAATCATAATATCTTAGTTTCAAATTCATTTTGGTCTTGAGGACCAACGGTTATAAACACGTTAGGATATTCATCCATTATCCTAAAAAAATTATTGGTCGATTCCTATTGGTTAATTTCTACTGATCAATTTTATGGTCGTCCAAGATATCAATGTCACATACTCCAATGTTGTTTCTTATTGGTTGTCCTGACTATCAGTGTCACTTCAAATGTTGCTTCCTATTGGCCGTCTTAACTTTCAATGTCACAGAATTCGATGCTGCTTCCTATTTGACCAAAATGTATAAATACGCATTATGTGTAACGTTTTATGACCACGACCAGGACCAGGACTCAGTCCCGGATCCCTAGTTCGGGATCCTGATTCTCTTCTGAATTCGGACCTCGTACTTTCTGGATGCTTGTAGAATACAGATTCTACTTCATATCACATCTTCTTATTTTCACTGAATATGGGGGTTGGGATAATCGAATTTGAGTAGCATGTCGTGTCACCGGATCCTCGATCCTTACTCTCGTTTCCCGACTAGGTAAACTCGTAATAGCATTCAAGCATATCAAAATGACGTGTTTACGTGCAGGCGTAATAAAAAACATACTTGAATTTATTAGTGAACATAACATTTTCTTTTCATTTAGAAATAATACTGATTTTACTAGTTTGACTGAATTTCTGTCTGTACATTACACAATGTTCACTCATTCTTGGTTCCCTGTCTGTCGCTGTCTCTCTCTCTCCCTCGCGCGCGCGAGCGCATTTTGTATCTCACTGGCTACTTCGTTTGAATTACAATGTTTTAATTTAGATAAATATAGAATTGAACAAAATAAAATTAAGATAGAAGCTGTACAATATTTTTTATGGCATATATATATATACATATGTATCGCCCCTCAATGATCACGTGATAAAACAAATGGTTTATTTAATGAACGAAAAAACAGTCATCATCTTTACGTAACTTTGAATTAAGTCTCATCTCACTGTAATCCACAATAATAATAATAATGATAATAGTCATCACAAACTTATAAATTGGCTTCAAAGTTTTTCGAAACTTCTTCCTCTCTACTGTTTTCATTCATTCATTTGTCTAATAGACAATTGAATTTTTTGTTTAAATAAAATTAAAAAAAAAACAAATGAAACCTGAAAAGAGTATTTATTTAACTGTTCTAGTTTAATTTATTGAATAGGCTAAAAATTTAATTGGAAAAGATGTATAGATTGTTTTAATTTAAGCGCCAAGTTTTCAATGATCAATTTGTGATTCGCAACTGTGAGAAAATAAATAAACACATAGATATATATATATATATATTTGATGTACATATATGTTGTACATCTAACAAGATTCTACGATACAACACTATATGCGCCAACCAAATCACTCTTGATGGAGATGCCTTGGAGGATGTTAACACGTTTACATATCTAGGCAGCATCATCAACGAGAAAGGTGGATCCGAAGCAGATGTGAGGGCGCGGATTGGCAAAGCAATGGCAGCATTTCTACAATTGAACAACATCTCGAACTCCGAACAACTTTCAAACAAAACCAAAATCAGGATTTTCGATACAAATGTCAATACAGTTCTACTGTATGGAGCGGAAACATGGAGAACTACCAAAGCCATCATCCATAAGATACAAGTATTTATTAACAGTTGTGTACGCAAAATACTTCGGATTCGTTGGCCAGACACGATCAGCAACAACGTACTGTGGGAGAGAACAAACCAGATTCCAGTGGAAGAGGAAATCAGGAAGAAGCGGTGGAAGTGGATAGGACACACACTACGAAAAGCACCGAAATGCGTCACAGGACAAGCCCTCACATGGAACCCTCAAGGCAAAAGGAAAAGAGGAAGACCAAGAAACACATTACACCGAGAAATAGAGACAGAAATGAGAAGAATGAACAACCATTGGACAGAACTGGAAACTGAAGACCATGACAGAGTTGGTTAGAGAACACTGGTCAGCGGTCTACGCTCTATTGGGAGTGACAAGCGTAAGTAAATAAGTAAGTACATATAATAATAATAAAAAGGGATATTGCCCTTGACTCAGGTTTTCACATGGTAGGTGGAAAATTAAAAATTTTGCTATTACGATCAAAACGTCTCCCCACATGAGCGCATTCGCGTCAAACGTTGCTGCATCTTATACTATCATCCTATGCCAAACAATGTATATACTATGAGCTGTAGGTTTCCTATGATATCAGAGTTTCGTAATAATGAACATTGTGTGTTTGGTTTAGCCTTACTTTGGTAAATTCGATTTACAGGGTGACTGGTTGCATTGATACTGATGGTTGTTGTCTTGCAACATACCCATGGGCTATTGTCATTGAGGGTTGCTGTATTGCTGCATATCACCATTGCTAATAATGATAAGTTTGACAGTAGTCATGTAAGCGAGATAGGTTAAAATTGCCTGTTCATGCTGTGCATATTGATTGACGCGATCATGGACAATAAATAATCATTATATGTGTGGTGCGAGCTACTTATAAGTAGTATATGACGTGAGTGTCAGTCAACGTAATGTCTGGCAGCAGAAGATGGAGGAAGATCAAGAAAGGAAGAGTTAGAACACAATGGAATTTGTATGAAACACATGAATAGTGAGTGACAATGGATTGATGTTGTTTGCAACAGGAACAGTCCAGTTCGATGGATTGATGAACTGATATTTTGCAAATGAACGATTTACGATATGGTTTTCCAATTTTACTGAGTAACTCTGTAATTTTCGTTAAATACAATTCGGTTGCCCTCACCTATGTTCTCGTTCACTACATATGTAATAGTGTATATATAAATGGTGTGAATGATCCATCCACCAGGGTGTCAGGTACCTACCTACTTCTGTGGTTGCTCCACAGGTTGTGTAGTGTTTTATATGTGGTTATTGTTTTGGTTCTCCTGAAAACTAATGTTATCTTACGTCTGCCCAATTAAGGATGAATTTGTATAACTGTAAATAAAATTAAACATATAGTGAATGGAGAAATAAGAAGACATATTTTGTGAGATAGTAGTACCATTTCGTGCTTTCTCATCAGTCACATACAAGCAACATGTTATTTTGGTCGGGACAGTACCTCCACTTCACTAGTTTCTGCCCCATACAATATAAACGTTCTGTTGTAAAAACTTTATTCGCTCGAGCAAGTAGAATCTGCACTGCGGATACATTGAACGACGAATTCAAGCTTATTATTATCCCGAAATGTTTATTAGTCATCAGAACACAACTACAATGAAGCTGATAGCAACTGATGTACCCAAGAAACCAGTGTACCTACAGTTACCTTTCAAGCGTGATCATTGCATGAAAATTACAACCAAACAGACTGCAGCTGCAATAGAAAAGACTTTCAATGCAGCTAATCTGAGTCTTATCACAACAACTCAATCGATCTCAGTTACTCCAATCAAGTCTCCAAGACCGATTCAGTCCAAATCCCAATGTATTTACCAATTCACATGTAACTGTGGAGAAAGTTACATAGGTAGGACAGATCGTCGATTGGAAGATAGGATAGGGGAACATATTCCAAAATGGTTAATCAAATCCATGATCCTCTCATCTCAAAATCGATCAAAAAACCCAGTCTCGTCCATTGCAAAACATCTAATGATGAGTGGTCATCAAATTAACCCAAAATCAGCATTTATAGAGTTGTGTGACATGTCATCAAAACCCACACACACACTGAAACTACTCGAAGCTATCTTGATTGGTCGGAAAAGTCCAACTTTATGTGGTGTTCAAAAACAAGTGTATGTTGACCTTAGTTTACTTACCATGGTTCTAGTGAGTGAATGTCATGCTAAATAAGAAATTTTGATCTTATCTTCAAAACTGCTGTATTTACACAAATAACATGTTGCTTGTATGTATGTGACTGACGAGAAAGCACGAAATGGTACTACTATCTCACAAAATATGTCTTCTCATTTCTCTATTCAAATTTATCAAAAGGAAACCACTGTTTTAAATATATTGAATACACAAACTGACGCACTTAATTTGATTACATTGCACACAATTCACAAAAAAGAAACGAAATCTAGCTTTCTTCTTCTGTTTTTCCCTTTCAATTTGTTAGATGGATATTCATGATTTGTACAGTGATTTTTTTCAATGGTGGTGAGCTTTTTTTTTCAACATCATGGTAAAATTCTCAATTCAATTCAATTCAATTTAATTCAATGTTCAATGTTCAATATTGTCAATGAATCAACAAATTGAATTAAATTAAACAACAACTATACAGATCAACATGAATTCAATTAAATATTTTCGCGCGCTCTTTTTTTTTTAAAAAAAATAAAAAGTAAAATATTACCTCGCAAATATATCGCTTTGGTATTATTGTGTGACCGACCTAATTTAAGTCACAAATCCCAATAGTGAATATTTATTTCCTCCCCTAGTTGAACAAATAAACAATTATTCTTGAGGTGAAAACATATACTAAGTTTCAAACTTTTTGTTTAAGTGATCTAATTTGTCAACGATACAAAGACTTGGCAGTGGTTTTTTGAACGAAACACAATCTGATCACAAAAACTTACCTATTTGGTGGTTATCATAACTTTGAATGAATATGTATTAACAAAAGTACCTTTGTAGTGAAGGAGAACACAGGTGGGGCGAAACCGGATTGTATTTAACGAAAATTACAGAGTTACTAAGTAAAATCGCAAAACCCATATCGTAAATCGTTCATTTGCAAAATATCAGTTCATCAATCCATCGAACTGGACTGTTCCTGTTTCAAACAACATCAATCCATTGTCACTATTCATGCGTTTCATACAAATTCCATTGTGTTCTCCGATCTTCCTTTCTTGATCTTCCCCCATCATCTGCTGCCAGACATTAGGTTGACTGACACTCACGTCATATACTACTTATAAGTAGCTCACACCACACCTTTACACATTGAAATTACCAATCGATTATTGTTAGACCATCATTATTAAAAACCTGGAAGCACTGAATGGGCGTTTCGTCCTGGTCTATGACTAATCGACAGCAGTGCACTGTACACACGACTCCTGACCTTGCAGGATTCGAAGCCGGGACCTTCGGCAGTAACTATCAAACAGTTTAACATTAACACCGTTGGACGCTGGTTGGCTCAGTGGTCCAGAGGTTCGGCGATCAAACCTAAGGTCCCGGATCCGAATCTTACGAGATGCAAGAGTTATGGATGTGCGCTGCTAATGAGTCCCACCATACCAGGATGGAACGGCCATCTTCTTGTGTGCTTCCAGGTTTCTAATGGCAGTTAGTTGTCTAAAAATGATTGATTGCAAAAAAAAAATAGACTAATCTTCATAACTCTCTCATTGAAGAAAGTACTCTTGTTGTGTGTTGAGTTGTTGCTATAGAGTACAGTGCACTGTACACACGACTCCTGACCTTGCAGGATTCGAACCCGGGACCTTCGGCAGTAACTATCAAAGAGTTTAACATTAACACCGTTGGACGCTGGTTAGCTCAGTAGTCCAGAGGTTCGGCAAGACCTAACTAAGGTCCCGGATCCGAATCCTGCGGGGTGCAGGAATCGTGGATGCGCACTACATCTGATGAGTCCCATACCAGGACGAAACAGACTTCTTTTGGTTCCAGGTTTCTAATGGCAGTTAGTTGTCTAACAATAATTGATTGCAAAAAAAAAATAGACTAATCTTCATAACTCTCTCATCGAAAAAAAGTACTCTTGTTGTGTATTGTGAATGAGTTGTCTGTCACTATATATATAGAGTACTTACAAATTTCGTTTTGTTTTTTTTTTCATACCTAAATTATTGTTTGTTAAATATAACAAAATAATTTTGTTTTTCTATTTTTTTTTTCCTACTATCATCTTAATTTATATTTGTGACAACAAAAAAAATGAGAAATAACAGTCAGTCCGTAAGTTTATTATTCATTCATTGATGTTCAATGAATATTGAACAATGTATATGAAATATTGAATTTGCATCCTTCACAATGTTCAATGTACAAAATTGAATTAAGCAAATATTGTACATTTCGAATTGAATTTTCTTGATTTATTTTAAACAAGGCGAATAATATCACTTGTAGCAAGTGTGTATGTGTGTGTGTGAGAGAGAGAGAGAAATGTCAATGAAAATTGTTTGGTTGTGTGTTTCTCCGTTGATAAACTGAATGTTGTATTTTGTTATTGTCATTATTATTATTACTATTATTATTATTATTATTATCTAATATGATTGCTTTTTCTCTCTCTATCAATATGTACAATATGTAAGTGTGAAGTTCGACTGAAAATGATTTATATTACAAGAAATTGTTTGCATTTATTGTATTCCGAGAGTTACCATATGGATTTACTGCTTGAATTGGGCTTAGATCTGGAGAATGTTGGTCGGGAGCCTACTATGATCGATTATGGGTTAGAGCAGTAAGTAAGTAAGTAAGTAAGTAAGTAAGTAAGTAAGTAAGTAAGTAAGTAAGTAAGTAAGTAAGTAAGTAAGTAAGTAAGTAAGTAAGTAAGTAAGTAAGTAAGTAAGTAAGTAAGTAAGTAAGTAAGTGAGTAAGTAAGTAAGTAAGTAAATTAGTTAGCAAGTTAGTAAGTAAGTAAGTAAGTAGTTAGTTAGTTAGTTAGGTAGGTAGGTAGGTAGGTAGGTAGGTAGGTAGGTAGGTAGGTAGTTAATGTAACCAACTGTACTCTTTACTTTAGCTATCTTTTCAGATTACACTATAGTGGATTTAATATACATTTCATTCACTATTGTGTTTATACATCAGTTTAATATTCATTTCTCCATATACATACGTAGTTGCTATTAAATTGACTTCTAATGAAGTCATATATCTCTGATTAGATATTGTTTTAATAAATCAAACCCTGGCTTTGATATTACATTACTCTTATTACACTTAATGAAGCCATAGGCTGCCGACCATAATTCTCTAGTCTACTCTGTTTTTAGGCATTTCATTCCAGTTCTGTTCAATTGCTGTTTGTTCTTTTCATGTCCGTCTACATCTCTTTGGGTGTAATGTGTTTTACGGTTTTCCTGTTTTCCTTTGACCATGAGGGTTCCAAGTGAGGGTGTATGTCTCATAATGCAGTTGGTTAATTTCCACAATGTGTGTCCTATCAACCTCTGGCGCTTTTCCCTAATTTCTTCATCATCTGGAATCTAGTTTGTTTTCTCCCAAAATAAGTTGTTGCTGATGGTGTCTGGCCGTCAGATCCTCAGTATCTTTCGTACGTAACTGTTTAACAACACTCGTATCGTTTATATGATTGATGTAAATGTTCTGTTGCGCTTATTTTCATTAATCTGTTGGAATAACATCGTAATTGATATACTTGAAGCTATTACGAGTTCACTTTACTCGCTAAACGGAATGAAGAGCAATGATTCAGCGATATGAGAGGATACTACAATCCGATAGTCCCAGGCCCCACTAACTAGAGGAAGAAGTGTTAATAAGACGCAGGGAAATTGAATTCCACAGGCACCCAGAAAGTACGAGGTTGACAAGCATACAACTCCAGCTTATTTATGCCATGAATAAACGCGCTTGGGAGAGCCACAAAATAACTCACTGAAATAATCCATCAACCAATGATAGTTCAAGATTTCTCGAGTGGGAAATGTAAGGTAAAGGTCAAATAAGAGTCTTTGGTGCGGAAACAGAAAATCGAATTACAAAATTAGGACATTTTCCAAGTGAGTTCTGGGGTTCTAACATCCCCAACAGAAAAATACTTTTAACAATAACTTAATTCGGTTTAAATACAACATCTGAGCTATTCATCTGATAAGACTATCACTTAAATCCATACACATCAGTTACCTAGTAGCTTCCTAATCCCACTCATCGGCAATGCGCATCCACAATGCCCAATCACAGGAATGGAACTCTCAAGGCCTTCGGTTTCGTGTGCGAACGCTTAACCTGTAGACCAGTGAGCTGATATTGACTGGTAGTAATGTTTAGTTTCAAACAAATTACGATGTTACATGACCTCATCTATTGTCTTTGGTGGGTACTGCTTCACACCCGACAAGGTTCCAACTCCACTGGTCACGACTTCTCTCTCGAACTCAGAGAAATTCTCTCCCGAAGCTAATCACTAGTGAGCACATAAGTGTCATTACAGAGTTCTAGAGATTGTTGAGTTTCATTGAAATCATGAATCAACCGTTCGCGCGTCTTGGCTGCTCACTGCTGAAGAGTCCCATACTAGAATGAAACAGCTATCTGGTACTTCCAGATTTTTCCCTAACACCGTTAGAGACCGGCTCAGTGGTCTAGAGGTTAGGCATTCGAGCACCAAATCGAAGGTTTTGGGTTTAAATCCTTCGAGGTACAGGACTCGTGCTGCGCACTGCTGATGAGTCCCATACCAGGACGAAACGGCCTTCCAGTAGGCCCAGATTTCTAATGGTGGTCTAACATTGACTGATTCATGATTTCAAATGTGTAACTTGACAAACTTCACAATCCCATAATGCAATCATTGTTAGCCTACACCGTTAGAAAGCCGGAAGCACCGAAAGACGTTCGTTTCGTCCTGGTATGGATGCGCACTGCCACTGATGAGTAGTATCATACACCAGGAGGAAATGGCCATCTTTTAGTGCTTCCAGGTTTCTAATGCTCTGGTCTATCATTGATTGATTGGTGATTTCATTGTGTCAGTTAACTTATTTTAAAATATGTTGGGGACGTAGGATCCCCAGAATTCACTTGATAAAGGTCGTCATTTTCGCATTTTATCTATCAGTGCATAGGCTGATCATGTGACCTTGAGATCACATTTCCCGCCAGGAAACTCCTTGACTGTTATTATTGGTTGATGTATTTTTATCGTACTTTATTATTTTGGCCGTCTGAAGGACGTTCCTATCATGTATAAATAAGCACGATTTGTGTGCTTTTCAACCTCATATTTTCTGGGTGCATGTAGAATACACTTTCTACACCATATCAAAACTTCTTACTCTAATTAACAGGGCCTTAGACAACGGATTAGATAGAATAGCCTATCAAGTAACTGCATCATTTGGGTTCGTTCTCGCTTACCGAGAGTAAGGTGAACTCGTAATAGCATTCAAGCAAACCAGTTGACAAGCATATCAAAATAAAACGTGATACGGTGTCTTATTCATTCAATCAATACAGTATTAACTAACTAACTACACAACTAACTTTTTATACCATTCAGTAATTTTTTTTCTACTTTAATTTATCTAATAATTATATCTTCTACAAAATTGACCGTTTAGGCATAGTTTTTTTAAAAAATGATTCAATTTAAAAAAATATGTATAAATGCGACTGATAATTTTGAATTTTGAAAATCGGCATTTAACATTGAATAGAAATAATTAATTCAAACACACCTGTTAGTGAATATGCTTTCCTTTTAAACAGATAGATAGATAGATAGATAGACAGACAGATTGGTTTTGTATTTGACCATATATATATACATATACATACTACTTATAAGTAAGTAAGTAAGTATGTAAGAAATTAACAATTCTCTTGAGATGTATGCGATAAAATCAGTCAAAAAAATGCAGTATTATTTTATTACACGTGTTTCTTAGATTTTCTTTTTGTGTGTGTGTGTGTGTTTGTGTGAGCATCATTCATGATTGATAAATTGAAAATGATTTGAGTTTGAGGCTATTTATGCTTTATTTTATTTTATTATTTTACTGAAGTAGCCATTATTTGAAATGGCGGTAAATTAAACTTCTATTATGAGTATTAATTTTTGAATGGAATTATTTGTAAGACTGTGTATGAGGTTGCGCAACTCCGTGAATTTGATCAAGTTAGACATTAACACCGTTAGATACCGGCTCAGTGGTTTATCGGTTAGGGCGTTCGCGCACAATACCGAAGGTCCACTGGGTTCGAATCCTGCGGGTTGCAGGAGTCGTGGATGCGCACTGCTGAGGAGTCCCATACCAGGACGAAACGGCCGTCCAGTGCTACCAGGTTTCTAATGGTGGTCTAACATTGATCGGTTCATGGTTTAAAAATTGTGTAAGAAATAAGTATTGAAAGATTGAATAGTGTGGAGATTGTTTGAGAACGTGTTGCGAGGTTTCGAACGGTGGTGGTCTATTTATGATTGATTCATAATTTCAATTTGTAAACTCACCGATCTTCATAACTTTAGTTGAAAAATTCATGCATACTCCAAGCTAGTAGTTTATATCTATCAACATCTGTCAGTTCAGTAGTCAGTGGTTTCATAAAGTCTGGTTTCTGCATTCCACCGACCTAATCGTACACCGGCTAACAATGTATGTTGAGGCAGATAGTTTAAGGATATGCTTAACACGTAGCTCAACAACCACACAGTACGACGTGAACATTTACGTCCCCAGAATCTGATTAAAAATTATTTCTTGGTAGTCTATCTATCCTTCACCAATCTTGCGTTTACTTTCTTGATAAATAAAGTTACATATATTAAACCATTCTGTTCGGGTTGTGATCCTATGCGTCTTCGTCATAGAAGCAAGATGTTTGTTTACATAGATTAAGTAGTTTGATTATGTTCTCCTAATCGTTAAGGTTGATAAAATCACATTGAGTACATTTGTTAACAAATCAGCTTAATTTCTCTAGCCATTTGGTATTAGACAGAATAGTATTGTTGGTTGTAAAAAAGCGAAAATTAATCCTCTTAATTGGACAGCAGTTTCTCATCACTATCAGACTCATCAGAAGTGAACATCCATAACGACCGCGAGCGGAAATGGAATCCAGAACCTTCTGTCTCGTGTGCAAACCTGTAGATCTCTGAATTGACATCCGGCGGTGTTATTATCTTACTTCAACCATATTACGAGACTTCATCCATTTTGTGTTCGGTGGGCAATTGCCTCATACTTGACACGATGGGACTTATATCAGGCCTTGTTATTCAATCGATTACACATATATTTGTGTCAGTATGATTGCGCGTATGTCTGCACCTCAATTTTTTTAACGCTTTTTTCTAATTGGTTACAAAAATGGACAATCAATAACTTTATCCAAACCACTGATTGATTGACACTCATAAAAAACAGAGACACGCTCCTCACTTATTGATCATCAACTTATTATTCACCTTTTCTGTTTCTGAAACACTTGACACTTTTTAACTAATATCTATCAATTAGAGCTTCAATTGTGACTTTTTGTTGTATTTCAAATTTTGAAGACATTGATCAAAAGTGAATGTCAATTCAATCTCCAATTTACATGTAATCTTTTCTTTTAAATGAATCCTGCCTGACTAACTATATCAAGAAGTCTTGACAAGACGTAGAAAGTGTATTATTCTACAAGCACAACCCAGAAAATATGAGGTCGACAAGCACACAAATTGAGCTTATTTATACATGATAGAAACGTCCTTAGGAGAGCCACAAAAATAGTGTACTAAAATATTACATCAACCAATTACAGTCAAGTATTTTTATGTTGTTTTATTCAAACTAACTGCCTCTACTCTGTTGACCGCTGACTATGTGGTTGATATACTCGCCAACTGATGTGCTAGAACAATTACAAGTTAACCTTATTCGGTAAACATAGCGAAATCAATGATTCAACGACACAAGAGACTACTCTAATACCGATCGTCTGAGGTCCCACTAATTAAAAGAAAGAAGTCTTGATAAGATGTGGAGAGAATGTATTGCATAGGCACCCAGAAAATACAAGTTCAACAGACAGAAAACTCAAGCTCATAAAAATACATTGATAAAACGACCTTGGTGAGAGCCACAAAATAGCATGCTCAAAAATAATCAATCCATCAACGCATGGACAGTCAAAGATTTCCCGAAAGGAAAATGTAAGCTGAAGATCAACTAAGCATCCTTGGGCGCGGGGAGGTGAGGCGAAGGTGGTATACGACAGCCTGGACGGTGCCGCCGGGAAGACGGCGTGGGAAACGGTCACCGGGCGGATGATGACGGAGTTCAACAGCCCAGTGGACAGAAGGATGCGGCGCAGAGGTTCCGGTTGGCGAGGCAGTCGACTGATGGTGACCTGTTGGTGCTGGCTGTGGAGCTCACGATGTTGCTGCGCCGTGCGCTGCCGAGTATGGATGGGGAGTCGGCGGCACAGTTGTCGGCGTCGCAATTTATAGAGAGTGTGCCTGCCGCCGTGTCCCAGCAGCGGGAACTAGTAATCACTACACGTTGGATAGATGCCGTACCCATTCCAGACCAGCAGGCAAGAACAACGACCGAAGTGGTAATCCGGCATATTGTAGCGTGTCACGGAATACGGAAGGTGATATTAACTGTTCAGGGTCCCTGGACGACAGCTTAATAAAAGGGGGGGACGAGTGTGGTGTGAGCTACTTATAAGTAGTAGTATATGACGTGAGTGTCAACGTAATGTCTGGCAGCAGAAGATGAGGGAAGATCAAAAAAGGAATAGTTAGAACACAATAGACTTTGTATGAAACGCATGAATATTGAGTGACAATGGATTGAGGTTGTTTGCAACAGGAACAGTCCAGTTCGATGGATTGATGAACTGATATTTTGGAAATTAACGATTTACGATATGGTTTTCCTATTTTACTGAGTAACTCTGTAATTTCCGTTAAATACAATTCGGTTGCCCCACCTGTGTTCTCGTTCACTACAATAGAATTGTACAGTTTGAACATTGAACTACTGTTGAATAGTTTTACAATGAATATTACTGTCTATTTTTTTCTACAACCAAACTAAGTAAATATTTGTAAAGTTTTGCATACTTTTGATCAGTCTATCTTGATTGGAACTGATAGGATAATATACACAGTTTTACAAGTAATAACAAGATCAATAGAGTTCAGTTGTGTCAGATGTGAGATAATTGCTTACCGAAATAAAATGGATAAGATCATGTGATTTCTTGGAATTACTGAAGTTAAATATTAACACAGTTGGATATCATCGGCTCAGTGGTCTAGAGATTAAGTGATTGTACGCGAAACCGAAGGTGCTGGATTCGATTCCCGCATTCGAGCGTCATGTGTGCACGTAGCTGATGACTCTCATACTAGGACCAAACGGCCTTCCAGTGCTTTCATATTTCTTCCTAATGGTGGTCTCATTCTGGTCGATTCATCATTTCAATCGAAATATGAAAAAAACTATACGTTTTGAACAGTTTAAGTGGTGATTTGAATTCAATAGTTTAATGAATAACTCAGCAAGTTCGAGAACTACGGAGGCATCACTCTTCTCTCAGTACCAGCCGAAGTCATCAACAGGGTATTGTTAAACAGAACAAAAGAACTTCGTAGACGCCCAACTTCGAGATCAACAGGGTAGATTTCTTAAGGATCGATAGTGTACCAGCGAGTGGACAGCTAGGACGTAGTTGGACGATCTAGACTTCGCAGATGATATGGCTCTTCTATCGCACACGCAACAACATATGCAAGAGAATACGATCAGTGTGGCAGCAGCCTCAGAAGCAACAGGTCACAACATACATAAAGGGAAAAGCAGGATTCTACGATATAACACAACACGCACCCACCAAATCACTCTTGATGGAGATGCGTTGGAGGATGTTAACACCTTTACATATCTGGGCAACATCATTGACGAGCAAGATGGATCCGATGCAGATGTAAAGAAGCGCGAATCGGCAAAGCAAGGGCTGCATTTCTACAACTAAACAACATCTCGAACTCGAAACAACTGTCAACAAACACCAAAATCAGAATTTTTTTAATACAAATATCAAGACAGTTCTACTACAGGGGGAGGAAACTTGGAAAACCAGGAAAACCATCATCCAGAAGACACAGGTATTTAATAATAGCTGTCTATGCAAAATACTTCAGATCCGTTGACCAGAAATCACCAGCAACGACCTACAGTATGTGAGAGTACGAACCAAATTCCAGTGTAGGAAGAAATCAGGAAGAGGCGCTGGAGTTGGTGGATAGGCCGCACATTGTGGAAATCATTTAACCGCATCACAAGATAAGCACTCACATGGAACCCTCAAGATCAGAAAAGAAAAACAGGAAGGCCAAGAAATAGAGAAAGATTTGAGAGGAATGAACAAAAATTGGACAGAATTGGAAACGGAAGCGGAGGACAGAGTAGGTTGGAGAAAACTAGTGGTCGGTGTATGCTCCATTGGGGGTAACAGGCGTAAGTGAAGTAATGTATTGGTGGCCACGGTCGAAATATGCTAAGACAAATGATCACGTTGAACTTTGATATATATATGTATATCTACAAATGTATATACATACCTAATCATTTGCAAAATCTTTTCAATCTTTTGCCTTGCTAAATAATATCGGAATGTTTTTATATTTCTAATGCAATCAATCATTATGTCTTATTTTTTCTTTCAATTTTAGAATTTTTGACATAAAATAACAGAAAACAAATTTATTATTGTTTATAAGTAGTATATATATACATATATATATACGACAAGGGATAAAAAATATTTGAAACAGTTAGAGTTTATTACTCTAATGAGTAGTATATTGTGATTAGTTTTGATAGATTTAAATTAAATTAGAAAAAATTAATAATAATTTTGCATCATAGTAAGTAGTATAGAGAGATAGTTTGTTTTTAAAAACATTGAAGTCATAAATCAATCAATATTGGCCGTTTTGTCTTGGGATGGGACTCATCAGTATGAGAAGACTGAGGCAGGCGCGGTAGATTGTATTTAGCAAATATACACTCTTACTCAATTAAAAACGAAAACATTACATTCAACACTCTATTTGCACACCATCTTCTTGAATCGTGACTTCTAACGCTCCATCCTTCTTCCATTCCTGTTGTTGCTTCCTTTTCTTTCTATTGGTTCTCCATTTACTTCTTGCTTTTGCTCCATTTGCTTCCCGTTTTCCTCTTGTGACCGTGAGACTTCTTGTTTCACGTCCCTTCTTATACTACTTATATCGTTCGTATAAGTAGCACACACCACAAGTAGTGCGTATTTACGAATCCTGCTCCTTGCGGAAATCGGACCCAGGACCTTCGGTCTTGAGCGACCACTTATCCGGCACCCATCGTTGTTAATGTCTAAGTTCAATCAGTCTAAGGAGTTCGTGAAACTTCACCGATTGTTTTCGTCAGTTTACTGCCTACACTCGATAAGACTGAAGAACTCCACTGGTCACCACGTCTTCTCACTAGAACTTTGAGAAGTTCCTCACGAAGCTAGTAGTCACTAGTGAGCCCTAATCTCTTGGATAATAGCTATCTAGTCAATACATGTACCTTATACCTATCAACCGATAAGGTGTGTGTGTGCGCATGCTTACTGTGCTTATCACATGTCTAGCCCATTACTACTTGGCTATAGATACTTAATTATGCTTCTTCAGCTTATTAGAGAGTTGGTTCACTTACGTTCTCCAATTCACTTCATTTTGCTTGCTCGCTTCCCATTCACTTACTTCTGTCTGCTGAAATGAACTCATGAACTTTACTCATCCGTAAAACTCATATTACCATCGTTTGTCTATGTATGATTTATGGCAATAGAAGGAAGATCACTCATCCAACTGGAGTCCAATCTCGGGCCACTGAAATTGATGAACCCTACGTCTAATTCAACACGAGCCACTAAAAGACCTTCGCCACACATACCGCACATTCACTCGGAATTTTAATGGACTTACGCCTTGTACATCACAATGCAATAATATCGATAACAGAAAGTGTTGTGACCTGGACAATATGCATAAACAATTAAACGAGGTACATTCTAAAGTGGAGTAGTTTCAAAGTCCCCCATCAGTTGATAATGAATTTTTTAAGAGGAATTAACATCTCTGTCATTCATTCCCTAAAGCAACTATTGTCAAATGACATGTTTGTTTCCTTATAATCACAAAGACAGAATCGTGTGATTAATCCCTGGAAATAATGTGATAAAATCTTTTGTGAATCAATGAGGCAATCGATACTGAGAGCAACTAGCCTTCCAGACAGTTCATGCCAATGTATTCGCCTCGATAAAAGGCGTCAGAAGTTCTTGTGCCTAAATCCTGATTAGATTTGACTCACAGTTGACAGTTGAACAACTGAAGGAATCAAACCGATTAGTTTGTGTATTTGTTAAGTTGAGTAATCCCCTGTATAGTCTCAGACAGGACCACTGATCAAAGAATTACTTAAAAGAGTACCACATACGATATTAATGCTTTAGAAAGTACAAAACATCCTGTCGACTTATGACAAGACTTACCCGTGTGATTACCACTTCACCTTCACTCCAATTAATCCATGTTGACGTAGACCTTATGCCTTTTGATTTGATATCTCCCAATAGTATAGTGAAAGCGTATGCTCAAACGACTAATCGTAACTTGCTGCTAAGTGTAAAACGCCCAAACTATACGTCAGGAGAATGTATATATAGAAGTGTCTTGTTTCATAGCTATTACTAAAAATATAAAGGCTGAACCAAATAAAATTAGATTTTTAAAAACACCAGTTTTGACCTTTTCTAACCGTTGGAGAGGTGTTTTACGGAAACACAGTTCAAAAATGATCAATAATCCTAGCTTAACTTACAAACCATTGATAAAATATGTCAAAACCATATTTTCTAAATCGATAAAATGAACTTTTAACAAATGACATACAATCCTAATGCCAGCATGCCCAATACTAGGATAGAATAGAAGAAACCAACATAGTTCATATTTTTTACATACTGAATCTGCAAGTTATAACTATACTACTACTGCTTTTCTAACGGAGTAGTAGGTTAAGTAACATACAGTTAACATCATTTCTACAGTTGAAAAATATCTTCAACTCCAAACAACTTTCAACCAAAACCAAAATCAAGATTTTCAATACAAATGTCAACACAGTTCTACTGTATGGAGCGGAAACATGGAGAACTACGAAAGCCATCATCCAGAAGATACAAGTGTTTATTAACAGTTGTCTACGCAAAATACTTCGTATTCGTTGGCCAGACACGATCAGCAACAACGTACTGTGGGAGAAAACAAACCAGATTCCAGTGGAGGAGGAAATCAGGAAGAAGTGGTGGAAGTGGATAGGACACACATACTGCGGAAAGCACCTAACTGCATCACGAGACAAGCCCTCAAATGGAACTCTCAAGGCAAAAGGAAAAGAGGAATGCCAAGGAACACACTACACCGAGAAATAGAGAAAGATATGAGAGGAATGAACAAACATTGGACAGAACTGGAGAGGGAAGCCCAGGACAGAGTTGGCTGGAGAAAACTGGTGGGCGGCCTATGCTTCATTGGGGGTAACAGGCGTAAGTAAGTTAGTAAGTAAGTAAGTAAGTAAGTAAGTAAACACCAAAAAGCAGGTTGTAACTTCAGCCTTTTGCTAGTTATTTTCCGTCTAACCAGGAGCAACACTATGTGCTAAGGGGAATATCTGTGGGGCAAACGTGTAAGATTAACTGGAAGAAGAAAGAACAAAGGTAAAAAGATGAGTCGATTACTCAGTAACCACACAATAGATAGCAACCAAAACTAACCAATCAAAACTAGAAGTTGTTAGAGTAAGATTTCGAATTCGTTACAAGACGACTCTCCAAACTGTCCACCAATTCAACTTAAGTAAATAAGTTTACCTTAACATATAATGATTTTTTTGGTCTACAGAAATTCCTAGTCCTATATGTGCTACAGCTTGCTCAAGCCATAGCCTATACAACTAGACACTCAAAATAAAACCATAGTCTTATCACTACTAAAATACCTTATGTAGATAAGGACGTTATCGGTTTGTTTACACTCCATTCAACCCATTTTAAAATTAAAACCTATCAATTTAAGTTCATTTCTAAACAAGATTTCGGCCTTAAAAAACTTAGCTTTACTAATCAAACGTTTCTACATAGTTGTTGCTGAAATATGTTACCAGTTCTATGGCTGTAACTGAGAAATCAAACGTGGAGGTGACTGTCATATATATATATATATATATTAGAACAACACATATAAGCGAACAATATTGTTTTCGATTAGATCGTCACTAAGTAGAAGCATGTATCGAAAAAAATCCCAGTGCTTGCCAATACACCCATTTTTGTAGTTTTACACCTATCCGCTACAAAAGAAATTTGGTTAGATGTCTCACTTTACAGAGCAAATATGATATGTTCAATGGATACTGTAAGTCAGGAGCTCGAATTCATCAACGGCCCACTAACCGAGATTGGTTATCCCAGCGCATTCATAAAGAAGTATATGTTTGCCGTAAAAAAGAAGTCGGTGGTTTCGACCGCCCGAAAGAATCCTTTGTTTATGAAGCTACAATTCAACGGAGATGTGGCCTGTGATACTCTGCAGGACAGATTAAGAAGAGTAATTAACAGAACATTCAACGCTGCAAAACTTGCATTGACTTTCTCCAGTCGACCTGCGATGTCTACTCAAACGAAGGATAAGTTACCTGAGTTGGCCTCCTCTATGTGCATTTACAAATTCAGCTGCTCCTGTGGAGATAGCTATATCGGGCGTACTTCCAGGCAACTTAACCAACGAATGAGTGAATATCTCCCAGTATGGTTTACGAAGGGTAAGTCAAAAACAATACGCAGTTCTATCTTAGCACACCTGGTAGATAGTGGTCACTTTGTAGATAAAACTAGATCTTTTCGGGTGATCTATCGTATACCTCCATCATTTCTCAACGGAGTTCGATCCCGTCTCCTACACATAGCAGAAGCCATAGGAATACGTACATTCAACCCCAATTTATGTGTTCAGAAGAAATTCGTGACACCCCTATCTCTTCCGTGGCCGAATATGACGTAACTAACGATTGATATATTTTTATTATTTTTTGATTTTTGATTTTATTTTATTTTTACACACTTGCTTATTACGTAATGTTTTTGATGTTTTTGATGATTATTTGAATTCTATTCATCCACCCTTGACCTACTTTAGTTATCATATTTTATAAATTTTCTTACTACTATCAGTACACCTGTTTTCCTATTATCCACTTGAACTTTTGCCTATTAGATGTAGTTACGTAATCTTTTTCATTTCATTGTGATTATCACTCAAATTGCCTTGATTGGTTTAACATTTTCATATAAATATTCATGTATATTAGAGTATAGAGCCTGATGATGATCTAATCGAAAACAAAATTGTTCGCTTATATGTGTTGTTCTAATTTTCACAATGGGAATCTTTAATATATATATATATATATATATATATATATATATATTCTTGAATTCTCTACCTACCAAAAGAATTGAAGACAATGACTTGAGTAGTTTACTTGAATCTATATGAATATTAATCAACACTCTAAATCATAGTCTGCTTCCATGATGCATATACAGAGCGTTTGAAACTTCCGTCAGTGTGAATAGTCAAAAATAATAATGTATCCGTCCTAAATATCAATGACAAGGTCATTGCAGACGATGTCGATTTCCCTGGGATAAATTGGAATACTAATAGTGGTGAGTCAGCTGTTGATGAAGTTTTGGGAACAGTTATCTCATGCACTGTGGGTCACAGTGGTTTCATTCACCAAAAAGACACAATAATATATTAGATATAAAATTTCACGGAGATATCAGCCCATTATCTACATAATTAGTCAATCAACTTGAAAGTAGTGAGTATAAAATAGTAGTGTAGACAGTAATTACCGAAGACTGTGTATGAGGTTGCGCAACTCCGTGAATATGATCAAGTTAGACATTAACACCGTTAGATACCGGCTCAGTGGTCTGTCGGTTAGGGCGTTCGCGCACAATACCGAAGGTCCTGGGTTCGAATCCTGCGGGGTGCAGGAGTCGTGGATGCGCACTGCTGATGATTCCCATACCAGGACGAAACGGCCGTCCAGTGCTTCCAGGTTTCTAATGGTGGTCTAACATTGCTCGATTCATGGTTTCAAAAATGTGTAACTTAACAATCTTCACAACCCCGTAATGCATATAAAATGGTAGTTAGTACTCTCCTTACCTATTCCTCGTTTAATAATCCCTCATAGGAGACTAGTCAATAAAGGGATTACAGACATGCTATTGATTGGGACCTCCTGCATACCAACTAAAATGTTGGAAAGAATAATCCAACCAGTAGATGCTAATTATTGAACGTGCAAAAGTTACCAACTCTTCTACAGATAATTAATAACTTGTCATAACTAAATTAAATTATGTACATTGTTAAGTATAGGACAACCGCTAGTAGAGTTCGTCGATGCTCACTGCTTTGATGACTTTCACCATACTAGGATGAAACAGCCTTCCAGTGCTTTTAAGTTTGTTTCAAATTCTAGTCTAACAATAATCGAATCATAATTTGAAATGAACCTCAATCATCTTCATAAATCTCTATTGTGAAACATATTACAAATATCATATACTGAAAATTTCAAGGTTGTAACAAATTGTTTCTGTACAGTTAAGGTAGGCTTTAATTTACAAATAGCCAAGGTTTCTTCTATAAACCTTGAAATTCGTCCTTCAACATTTCTTTCTATACAATGTTTTAAAGGCTGTCTTGATGTTAGTCAATCTCACGGCCCATCTCAATTATGTGTTTTGAAATCGATGAACATGGTTTTCTATTTCCCATTTTTAGGTACATGCTACATAATCCTTGATTGCAAAGTCCGATAACTCCTCCCTAAATGTGTGTGTCCACACAAACATGTAAATTGATAAATGCAATGAGATGTAATGTAATCAGTCCAGCAACGTTTGAGTCTATGTGCAAGTCGTGGGCTTAGTCTTTTCAATTACAATCAGTTTATAAGTATATGTGTGCTACCAGATTGTTCGAAATATATATAAGTGCAAATACATCACAGCATTTTTCAGATCAGTTACGTCTTCTCATAGTGTTCTATCAAAATTTATACCCCGACCGTAGCTGCTACCTTGACGTGGTGGTCGGGCTTGCCTATCGTGATGATCCAACCGAGCTATAATGGCTGGAACATATGTTCCTGCAGGTCCTACCATGCCAGGCTGGTCGATTGGAGAACGATCAGACTAAAAGCAGCTACTCAAGGTCTGAGGGCGAAGTCGTACTGCTGACTGTGATGGAGGGGTGTGACAGCAGTAAGGTGTTTCCCTCGGACAACCAGCATCTGCAGCGATGCTGCTGCCTTCTGACAAGGAAGGAAGGGTTAGAAAAGGTCGGCCCTAAAAATGTCACACCTCCCCTACCTCACGGATTTCCGTCTCCTTGGGTAAGGGTGCCCACGAAGAGCCTTTAAGAACGGAGCTAATCCTCAAAAAACCTTTCATAAAAAGGCCGTGCGAGACCTGCCTCAAGCAATTGTCCCTTGGACTCTGCGGTCACGCTCCCAGGTCTCCAAGACCAACACTATTCTGTCTTCCTTTTCAGGTCCCTCAAGAAACAACCTTCCATGGTGTGGGCAGCCGGGAAGTGACAACCGCCCTCATACCCGTAACAGCACGAAATCAAAATTTATAAGAGGGACTAACTGTTGTAGTAGAGTTTCGTTCTCTGAGCTGAATGTTTTCGTTGTGAAGCTTTCATTGTTCTTCTGTTGAACAACATCATCAGCACAAACTTCAGATAGCAGAAGTGAAGTATTCGAATTTCTCTACGTTTTACCCGTAGCTTGTTCTGTTAACCTTATTCTTGATTGGTTTCTGTTGACCTTAAGTCTGTCGTTGTTTGCACATTTGTTTTGATCGTATCCCCTACTTTGATTTGTTTCTTGATCCTATGTCACCTATGATTTTACTGATTGGTCGATAAATTGAGTCAATGTCGATGTGTTTGTTGATTGCTGATTGACCTGAGTGCCAAGCTTCTAAAAATTCTATAGTGTTGTTTGTACTCCCTCTAAACAGTATTTCCACATCGTTTTAATCGAATGTATGTCCATAATTGTCGGTGTGTATTAATATAAAGGAAGAAGTTTTGGCGGTGTATTACTGTTAATTTGATGTTCACACAAACGAAGCTGATGAGGAAGTCCACTTTATCCAATCTGTTGTTTCTCGCAATCTGAGCAGTTTATTTTGTAAATGATATTAAGTTTATGTTGTCCTTTGGCTTAGCTAGGATCGATTGAAATGATTCTATTGATTCGTGTGCTACACCTACATTCCAAATAGCTTTAGTAGTTGTGCTGTGTATTCCGATATGCTCCAATATATCTTTTATGTATAACAGAATAATCCGTTTTCTTGGTTCATGTACTTGATTTCATTTCTATTTGACGATTTCTTTTAGAAGATAGATAGTCATTAGATATGTTTCTTCGTTTCTTTACGCTTCAAGCATGCTGCAGTAGGTCTTTGTTCCAGTGAACAACGTTTGAATGCAACTGCTCACATCTCAAAATCATATGAACTGGACTAATTGTTGAAAAACTCTTTAGATCATTGAATTATCAGACATTGCTTTCCATGTTTAACTTAAAACAATGAAATATCACTATTATTATTATTTCCAAATATTCAAATAAACGCGCGCGCACACACACACACACACAAACAATAACAACAACAATGTGACTCGTTATTCATTTCATTTTTTTATTGCATGATTAATGCTCAATAAAAAAAATAATGATAATAAATATGGATGACATTTTGGAATGAGAAAAAATTCAAAAATGATCTGACTTGTCAAATGCATTGTGGACAGCACAGACATTTCCATATTAATGTATATATATTTGTGTGTGTGTCTACACTGTCTATGCGTAACATACAATGGATATACATTATATATATATATATATATATATATATATATACATGTCTATGCTGTTTGTATATATGTGCATATAACGCACATATATATGTATATATAAATGTATGTATGCATGTCTGTGCTTGTCTAAACCTATCGATATAAGATGAGTCATCGTTGAGTGAGTGAGTGAGTGAGTGAGTTAGTTAGTTAGTCACTTTTTTTTTCAATATTCAATTCCTGTCTCAATATCAATGGACTTACTGACTGACTTAACTGCCTATTTTAATCATTCAATTGACAGATTCAATTGGAAATTAATTAATCATATTACTGTATTGGAAAATATCGTTATAAATAAAATAAATAAATTTTGAATGATTTTCGGTAAAATAATTTTAATTTTGTTTTAGAAAAAAAAACAACTACATTTATACAGTTTTTGTGTTGCTTTAATTCGTAAAAAGAATATTTAATATTGTTAATCGGAATAGATAAATTGTCTTTTTGAAGAATAAAATCGTATATTCAGTCAATCAGTTACAACGTAGAACTTCGTACGTAAGTACGTACATCAGTTCATGTTGCGATACTACATTAGCACACACAGAGATGCAATTATCAATTCAAATTCCATAGTAGTAGAGATAGTAGAAGTATTAGCAGCAATGGAGAAGATTAGGGTCCGACGATAATGTTCATAAAGTATAATTCAGTGAGATAAGTTTAGAAAGACAAACAAAGGTAGAGATGATGACGAATCCAGAAGATTAGGATTTGAGAGAACACAAAGAGTAGATGCATCTGCGCCATTGCAAACGATTTTGAGCCATGTCATTCAAAGTCTCTAACCACTAGTGACTTTCGTCTTGCGGACCTCAATCACGTAGCCTACATCTACTAACATGACTCAGTCCACTTGTCAGTGATTTCATGAATTCGAACTATGTTTTGGTCTGGCCGTCCATAGCTTTCGTCCAACCTACTTCCTACACCATGAAACATAGCTCGCTCAAGCAGTCAGTGGTTGGGCATTCGTAATGCATGTCCCAACTACCTCAACTGATGAAGTTTCAGTACTTCATCAATTGATCTGTCATCCCTACATAGTACTCTTTTCATAACTATAGCATTGCTTACTCAGCTGTCACAGGATACACAAGTAATGCTTCGAAGACACCTATGATCGAATACTAATAACTAAAGGATGTCTTCTACTCTTACCGGCAATGTTTCACATCGATATAGTAGGACAGAGCGAACTGCTGCACAGTAGATTTGTCCTTTGGTTAGTAAACGGATATCTCGCCTACGCTATAAGTAACGCAAGTTGGCGAAAGCCAGTTGAGCTTTCTGTATCCGCGTTGAGATTTCGTCAGCCACCAAGCCATCGGCACTGATGAGACTCCTCAGATAAGTGAAGCTATCTTCACTCTTGACCACTTCACTCCCTATCACTATTTCAGGTGTCGACACAAGCCAATCTTGAAGAAATTATTTTGCATTTCGAGGGTGAGAACCGCATCCCGAACATGGTTGCATTGTTGTTTAGGGTTGTCAGAAGACTCTGTATTTTGTCAACGTCTTCACCGAATAAAACTATGTCATCGGCATATTCTAAGTCAATAAGCGATTTTCCTGGTAGAAGGTCCACCCCTGAGAAATATGACGAGCTTAATGTTAACTCTAAGAGGAGGTCTATGACAAAGTTAAACAAGAATGGAGATAGTGGACATCCCTGACGGACACCACTTGAAGTAGAGAATCAAAAAGAAATCGTATATTAATGATAGAAACCGCTCATTCTTCAAGTGTGACAGTAGTCAATTATATCAAGGAATAAATGAATAATCTTCAGGCTAAATGATGGATATCTTATTACTGAGATGAGATCCAATGGTTTATATAGTTGTACTTTCTGTTAATTCAAAATTAACGACGATTAGAATTCCACTTTCAGTACTGTAATTTCTACTGTATGGAGTGGAAACTTGGAAAACTACCAAAGCCATTATCTAGAAGATACAATTATTGAATAATAGTTATATCTACGCAAAATACTTCGGATCCGTTGACCAGACATCATCAGCAACAGTCTACTGTGGGAAAGAACAAACCAGATTCCAATGGAGGAGGAAATTAGGAAGAGGCGCTGGAGTTAGTGGATAGGATATACATTGAAGAAAGCACCCATCTGTGTCATAAGACAAACCCTCACTTGGAACCCTAGAGGTCAAGAGAAAAGAGGAAAGCCAAGGAACGTACTGCACAGAGAAATGGAGACAGACATGAGAAGAATGAACAACAGTTGGACAAAACTGAAAAGGGAGACCCAGGATAAAATAGGGTAAGAAAACACTGGCTGGCAGCCAATGCTCCACTGGGGGGTGACAGGCCTTAGTAGATAAGTAAGTATTGTAATGAGCAAGGTTATGGAGATGGGAAAGGCCACTGCTAGACTGGCTAAATTGTTTGCAGATTCCAAGCAGATCACCTTAGTCTGAAGTTTCCATTATATTGCACGCTCTTCCTAATGTGTACAATTCCTCATAATCTATTCATCAACATGATGAAATGTAAAAAGCAAGCGTAATCAGCCTTTTCAGACATTATTCGTCACCTAGAATGTATCTGTCAGCTGCCATTTATGCATGATGGCGATCTTCTCACGTAATAAATAATCCATAGTTTCGAAGAAGATTCCACAAGGTTCTCCTAACTATAATGCTAGTCGCAAAATCAAAGGAGTTGATTTGTAGTGACAACTTCCATTCAACTAACTGATTCTTTGTCAATGATCTACACATTGTCGCGATTCAGTTAGTATATGATCAGTCCCTAAAAACGTCAGCCTTTTACTTTTAAAGTTAGGTCTTCACTGACCCTTTCATTCTGTGTCAGTTTAGATGATTAGAATGATTTCAATGAGATAGGGTTGTTAACCCTATGTTCAATTCAAACTCCTTTATCCGAGCTTTAGGACTAGTAGTATGGTGTGTGCTACTTATACGAACGATATAAGTAGTATAAGAAGGGATGTGAAAGGAGAAGAAGTTGCACGGTCACAAAAGGAAAACGGAAAGCAAATGGAGCAAAAGCAAGAAGTAACTGGAGTACCAACAGGAAGGAAAGGAAGCAACAGCAGGAATGGAAGAAGGCTGGAGCGTTGGAAGTCAGGTTTCAAAGATGGTGTGCAAATAGAGTATTCAATGTAATGTTTTCGTTTTTAATCGACTAAGAGTGTAAATCGAGTGCATTGTGTACTTTTACAATCATAGACTAAGAATTAGTATTTGACAAAATTATTTTTATAACTCAATAAAATATAATTAATCCCTTAAATATGGCTATAGTGATCTAGTCTGGTATTATTGATCGGTATTGTTTAGGTAAGATTTTGATTTTATTAATATCATTTCAATATATATGCATAGTTGCATAATTATCTCAGAGAATAATTTAAAAGAAACCATAAAATATTGAAATTATTTGATTAGGATGAAACGAATCGGTATATATTGATTAATTTTCATCAATTCTCACATTTTCATGAGATGATTGTGAAGATTATTAGGTTTTATTGAAATCACAAATCTGTCAGAGTTTGGGCAGCATTAGAAACCTGGAAGCACGGTTCACCGTTTCATCCTAACATGGGACTCATCAGCAGCACGTGAAATTCAAATCCAGGACCTTTAGTCTCATCTGCGAATGCTGAACTTCTAGACAACTGAGCTGGCATTCAACGGTGTTAGTGTCTAACTCCAATCAATCCATGATTGTTTGTAAATTCATATATTGTGTTTGGCAGGTAACTGTCTCACACCGAACAGGGTTGAACTCTAATGATCACAGCTTCTCACTACAACAACGAGAATTCCCTCACTAGTAAGTGAGTTCCATACTAAGAGGAGACGGCCGTTCAGTGTGTAGTGTGTGTCTGAATATGTTGAACCCACATGGCGTGTCCTAACTTCCAGACAAACTAATTAACTTTTTCTGCCCCGATCAATGCTCACCCGTCATTTAACCTTGCCAGTTATTCGCTCATATCTTTGGTTATTTATATTTGAGAGTGTGTGTGTGTGTGCCTACCTAATATTACTTACTTACTTACGCCTGCTACCCCCCATGGAGCATAGGCCGCCCACCAGTTTTCTCCAACCAACTCCGTCCTGGGCTTCCTTCTCCAGTTCTGTCCAATGTTTGTTCATTCTTCTCATATCTTTCTCTATTTCTCGGCGTAATGTGTTCCTTGACCTTACTTATTTCTTTTTGCATTGAGGGTTCCATGTGATGGCTTGTCAGTTGGGAGCTTTTCGCAGTGTGTGTCCTATCCTCTTCCACCCCTTCTTCCTGATTTCCTCCTCCACTAGAATCTGGTTTGTTTTTTCTCACAGGAATTTTTAAGTGACAGTGTCTGACCAACGAATCCGAAGTATTTTTCGTAGACAACTGTTAGTGAATATTTGTATCTTCTGGATGATGGCTTTGGTAGTTCTCCAATTTTCCGCTCCATACAGTAGAACATTTTTTGACATTTGTATTGAAAATCCTGATTTTGGATTTGTTTGAAAGTTGTTCGGAGTTCGAGATGTTGTTCAACTGTAGAAATGCAGCCCTTGCTTTGCCGATCCGCGCCTTCACATCTGCATCGGATCCACCTTGATTGTCGACGATGCTGCCAAGATATGTGAAGGTGTTAACGTCCTCCAAGGCATCTCAAATTTTCATGAGTCGATTGTGAGGATTATTAGGTTTTATTGAAATCACAAACGGATCGCTGTTCGATCACCATTAGAAACCTGTAAGCACAGGACCACCGTTTCGTCTCAACATGAGACTCATCAGCAGTGAGTATTTACAACGCTTCCATGTAGGAATTGAATAAAGGACCTTAGGTCTCGTTTGCAAACACAATCTCTAGATAACTGACCTGTCATCCACTGGCGTAAATGCCTAATTTCAATCAGTCTGTTAGGATATTATTCACCAAATATCGTAAGAGAATAATCTTTGTAAGTCTAATTCAGTCGGTCAATTCCTACTGGTCGTCCTGAGTATCAGTGTCACTTCAAATGTTATTTCCTGTTGGTTGTCGTAACTGTCAATGTCACATACTTCAATGTTGTTTCCTATTCGGCCGAACTGTATAAATACGCATTATCTGTAACAATTTGTGACCCGGAAACGGCCTTGAATCCCTAGTCCAGGATGTTGATTCTCTTCTCGACTCGGACGTCGTACTTTCTGGGTGCTTGTATACTGCACGTTCTACTTCATATGAAGTCTTCTTTTACTCAAAGGGGATTTAGGACAATCGGATTAGGGTAGCCTGTCATGTCGCCGGATCCTCGACTCTGGCTCTCGTTTCCCGACTAGGGTAAACTCGTAATAGCTCACGCCTATCAAAATTACGTGCTTACGTGCTTGCGTAACACAATTACTGATATTGCTCAAACACATACATTGTGTTTGGTGGGTTACTAACTGCCTCATACCCAACAGGGTTGAACTCTACTGATCCAAGCTTCTCACTAGAACTCCAAGAATGTCCTCACGAAGCTACGTACTGGTAAGCGAGTTCTGTACTAAGCGAAGATGGCCGTTCCGTGTGTGTAGTGTGTGTACCAATATGTTAAACCTACATGGCATATCCTACCTTTTTTGACAAACTAATTAACTTTTTCTGCCCCGATCATTACTCACCCGTCTTTTGACCTTGACGAATATTCGCTCATATCTTCGGTTGATCATATTTGAGAATGTATGTGTATGCTTGCCTATGATTGTTGCCTGACCATGAATACTTAGTCCATGCTTCATCACACCGACACCTTGGCTCAATGGCCTTCATCGCTTCTCTCCCCTTTGCCTTTACGCTTCGTATTCTCACGTGTTTCTGCCTCAATGCATGTATGAAACAAACTCATCCAACTAAATCCGTATTTAGCTTCTTATTACCAACTATCGCACAAACAAGGTTCGCCAAAGTATGACAGCCAGAAACTGAAGGGAACAATTTATCCATCCTCCAAACTGTAGTCCCATTGTAGGCCACTAAAGTAGTGAGCTGTACTTCAGATGTAACGCAGTCACTTACTAACAGTCTAGTGAACGGGAACACAGTTGAGGCAACCGAATTGTATTTAACGAAAATTACAGGGTTACTCAGTATAATCGGAAAATCATATCGTAAATCGTTCATTTGCAAAATATCAGTTCATCATATCGAACTGGACTGTTCCTGTTGCAAAACATCAATCCATTGTCACTTACTATTCATGCGTTTCATAAAAATTCCATTGTGTTCTAACTCTTCCTTTCTCTTGATCTTCCCACCCATCTTCTGCTGTCAGACATTACGTTGACACTCACGTCATGTACTACTTATATGTAGCTCGCACCACACTCGTCCCCCCTGTCGTCGTAGTCTTTCTGATTGCCGTACCGCCGTATTCTTTGGTGCTTTTCGTGACTCATACACTTGATAATCTTGAAACCATCTCTGCAGTTGACCGGCATTTACACGCTTCTTCTTGTCTTCTCTCCGTAAGCCCGTTTATCTACGGATGATACAGTGTAGTTCGTATCCTCTTGACGCCCAACTGCTTTAGACGGGCTTTAAACGCGTCACTTTCAAACAGGAACCCTGGTCAGTTAATATCACCTTCCGTATTCCGTGACAGGTTACAATATGCCGGATTACTACTTCGGTCGTTGTTCTTGCCTGCTGGTCTGGAATGGGTACGTGTAGCGTTTATTAGTTCCCGCTGCTGGGACACGGCGGCAGGCATACTCTCGATAAATTGCGACGCCAACAACTGTGCCCCTGACTCCCCATCCATACTTGGCAGCGCACGGCGCAGCAACATCGTGAGCTCCACAGCCAGCACCAACGGGTCAACATCAGCTGACAGATTCGCCAACCGGAACCTGTGCGGCGCCTCCTCCCTCTCCACCGGGCTGTCGAACTCCGTCATCAGCCGATCGGTGACCGTCTCCCACACCATCTTCCTGGTGGCACCGTCCAGTCTGTCGTATACCTCCTTCGCCTCCCCTCCCCTCAGCGTCCCCAGCACCGCCAACTCCGCCCCGGGCCCCTTCACACCCACCAGCTCCACCGCGGCCTCAAACTCCTCCAGGAAGCTCCGCAAATCTCCGTCCTCCAGCTCCTTCGGCGTCAGGAGCTCCTTCCTTCCAACAGGCAGCGACACCAAATGTAGTGAATGAGAACACAGGTGGGTCAACCGAATTGTATTTAACGAAAATTACAGAGTTACTCAGTAAAATAGGAAAACCATACCGTAAATCGTTAATTTGCAAAATATCAGTTCATCATATCGAACTGGACTGTTCCTGTTGCAAAACATCAATCCATTGTCACTATTCATGTTGGGGATGTTAGATCCCCAAAATTCGCTTGATAATGCCGTATTTCGGTTTTCACGTTCGCCAGCAGGGGCTGATCAAATGACCTTGAGATTTCAATTCCCACCAGGAAAATCAATGGCTGTGATTGGCTGCTGTGTATTTTAGTATGCTATTTTCTTAACTGTCTCAAGGACGTTGTTATGTTGTATAAATAAACGAGAGTTGTATGCTTGATTGGACTGGGATTGCTGGGTGCTTGTAGAATATACTTCTACGCCTACAAAGTCTTCTATTTCGATTCTGGGATTCAGGGTAGCCTTCCTGGAAGCTGGTAAAAGTCTCGTCCGTGTTTATCGACTAAGGTAAACTCGTAATAGCATCAAGCATACTAAGTGACGAACATATCAGTGGCGACGGGGCTCACAATTCACAATGTCAATTAACCTTGAACAGTTAGAATCTTTACTGGAACGTCAAGGTAAACGATATGAACAGTTGCAGGAACGTATGTTGGAGCTGTTAAGGAAACAAATGAATTTGAACCCACGAGATTGTTCGTTTTCTGAGACTGTTCAGACTTTAAGCCAACACTTTGGAGACAACTCGTCACTATTTAATACTCGTTATCGATGTTTGAAGCTTATTATGAACGAAGATGATGATTTTTTTACGCACGTGGGCATCGTCAACCGTGAATGCGAACGCTTTCGGTTGAAGTCTTTGTCGGAAGACCAGTTCAAAGCCCTCATTCTCATCTGCAGCCTCCAGTCGAGTAAGTTCAGTGACATTAGAACAAGGCTACTAAGTCGGTTGGAGCAAGATCCAAAGCTTACGCTTAATGATATGGCTCATGAGTACCAACGTCTCACTGACCTACAACGAGACTCGACTATAGTTCAGAGTGGTAGTTCAAGCCGATCTGAAATTCATTTGGTACAGCAGCCACCTAATCATTATAAGTCTGCCCATGCTACACCCAGTTCACCCCGCTCCAATTCGGCCCAAAAACCCAAAATGAATCCACCTTCTGCTTGCTGGCACTGCGGTTCATGGCACTATGTACGGAACTGCCCATTTAGGCAGCATAGATGCAGGAAGTGTAAAGTCATCGGTCATAAAGATGGCTTTTGCCTACAGAAAAAGCCAAAGCGATCCAGAAGTGCTAAGAAGCCTCTTCCTAGATCCAGTACCAATGCATTGAGCCTAATATCTTCCTGCCAAAGTTCATCACCAGGTGAGAGGAAATTTATTACTCTTAATATTAACGGTTATTTGTGTAGAATGCAAATAGATACTGCATCTGATGTCACTATCCTCTCACGCAAAAATTGGACCAAGTTGGGCAGCCCAAGCCTGCAGCACACAACACAAAAGCCTCGCACAGCATGTGGTAATTATCTTCGTCTGTTAGGACAATTGGAATGTAAAGTTGCTTTCCGGGATTCGTCGTTTACTGGGGTATGCTATATAACGCCAGCTGATGTAAATTTACTTGGTTTAGATTGGTTCGACCAGCTAAAATTGGCTGATGTCCCGCTAAATACCATATGCAACCTGGTATCACAACGACATGACCCAGAAGCGTATACGAAGAAGCTGATGACAGAGTTTTCAACCATTTTTGAACCTGGATTAGGTCGGTGCACTGCTATGAAAGCAACACTTCGGTTGAAACATGGGGCTAAGCCTACTTTTCGTCCAAAGAGACCTGTACCGTATGCTACATTAGCAACAGTAGATGAAGAGCTGGATCGCCTTCAACGACAAGGAGTTATTACTCCCGTTTCTTACTCCAGTTGGGCAGCACCTATAGTCGTTATCAAGAAGGCCAACGGAACGATACGTATATGTGCTGACTTCTCTACAGGTCTCAACGCAGCTCTAGAGCAGCATCATTATCCTCTGCCAGTTCCAGCAGATCTGTTCACTATGCTGAATGGAGGAAAGTTCTTCGCAAAGCTTGACCTAGCTGATGCTTATTTGCAAGTGGAAGTCGATGAAGCATCTAAAGAGCTGCTTACTATCAACACTCATCGCGGTTTGTTTCAGTATAACCGTCTACCTTTTGGAGTTAAGACTGCGCCGTCTATCTTCCAACAACTAATGGATACAATCCTGTCAGATATCCCAGGGGTTGCAGCTTATCTCGATGATATCTTGATTGTTGCGAAGACGTTAGAACAGCTACGGGAACGCACGACATTGGTACTACAACGCATCAGTGACAATGGTTTCCGGTTACGCCCAGAAAAATGCCAGTTTCTATTGCAGTCGGTAAAGTATTTGGGATTTATCTTTGATGCCGACGGTCGCAGACCGGATCCTGAAAACATCCGAGCTATCAAACTGATGCCTACTCCCACTAATGTTTCCGAATTACGATCTTTTCTCGGTTTGATCAGTTATTATTCAGCTTTTGTTCCCTCGATGCATGATATTCGCGCTCCATTGAATTGTCTACTGCAGAAGCATAGCACATGGAACTGGAATAAAGAGTGTGACGCGGCTTTTGGTAAACTCAAGTCTATAATTAGCTCGGAATTGTTATTAACACACTACGATCCATCCATGCCGATCATCGTAGCAGCAGACGCTTCAGCATATGGCCTAGGTGCTGTTATTTCACATCAGTTTCCAGACGCGTCAGAAAAAGCCGTTATGCATGCATCCCGTACACTGACCCCAGCAGAAAAGAAGTATAGCCAGATAGAGAAAGAAGCTCTTGCCCTTGTGTTTGCTGTTCGCCGTTTCCATAAGTTTCTGTACGGTCGGAGATTCACGCTCCTCACAGATCACAAGCCTCTGTTAGCAATATTTGGTTCAAAGTCTGGCATTCCAGCCCATTCTGCAAATCGTCTCCAGCGATGGGCCTTGGTACTTTTGGGGTATGATTTCGAAATCCAATATCGACGCACTCTACAATTCGGTCAAGCAGACGCTTTGTCACGACTCATTAATGATCAAGTGGCGGCTGAGGAAAACATGGTGATCGCATCTCTGTCAGTAGAAGACCACGCAGAATGTTATCTGACAACCGCAGTTCGCGCATTACCGGTGTCTGCAACAGACATACAAAATGCTTCTAGAAACGACCCCATCATCAAGATGACGATGAAATATGTCACTAAAGGTTGGCCGTCGAAAAAGTTTGAAGGTGACATCAAGCAACTGTATCAGCGGCGGAATTCACTATGCATCGTGAACGATTGTCTCATGTTTGGTGAAAGAGTAGTGGTTCCAGCATCCCTTCGTGCAAAAGTGCTGAGACAGTTCCATCTTGGTCATCCTGGGATTAAACGAATGAAGTCCATAGCCAGGAGTTATGCATACTGGCCTCACATGGATCAACATGTCACAGCGTTGGTTGAAAAATGCATCCGGTGTCAGCAGGCGGCAAAGATGAATGCCAAAATTCCGCCGGTTTCATGGCCCAAACCTGAGCATCCTTGGTCCAGGATACATGTCGACTTCGCTGGCCCAATAAATGGAACTATGTATTTAATTGTCGTCGACGCCTTTTCTAAATGGCCGGAAATCAGCCCCGTTATGCCGCCCACTACAACTAAGACTATACAGCTCCTAACTGAAATTTTCTCACGAAATGGCATACCAGATGTGATCGTATCCGACAATGGCTCTCAATTCACCTCTTCCCAATTCCAGAATTTCTGTCAACGGCTAGCTATTAAACACTTACGCTCGCCACCATACCACCCGCAATCGAATGGGCAGGCGGAAAGGTTTGTGGATACGTTTAAAAGAGCACTGCTCAAGTCAAAAGGGGAGGGGACGCCAGCCGAAACGTTACAAAATTTCTTGTACGTCTATCGGACAACACCAAATGAATTGTTACCGGAGCAAAAGTCCCCAGCTGAAATCCTGATGGGAAGAAGATTGAAAACGATCCACAGCCTGATGCATCCGACTAATGCACCCTCATCAGTAAAGACAAAGCAGCAAAGACAATCCGCTTACGAAGTAGGATGCCCTGTGTTTGCCCGCGACTACAGAACGAACCATGGTCCTTGGGTAGAAGCGAGAGTGGTCAGAAGGGTTGGTCGAGTTATGTACGAAGTAGAGGTAGGAGGTGATAAATGGTCACGTCATCGCAATCAGATACGCAGACGGCTAGCCCCAGATCGCCCATCAAGAGCAGAAAGCCTTCCCCTTGACATCTTGCTTGATACCTTCAACCTACCGAGAGCCCCGCCACGAGAAGAAACTCAGCAGCAAGCTGTTCTTCGTTCCCGAAGGTATCCACTCAGACAGCGGCGAACAATAGTCAAGATGCAAGTCAACCACAGGAGAACAAGCTATTAAAAAGGGGAGGAGTGTTGGGGATGTTAGATCCCCAAAATTCGCTTGATAATGCCGTATTTCGGTTTTCACGTTCGCCAGCAGGGGCTGATCAAATGACCTTGAGATTTCAATTCCCACCAGGAAAATCAATGGCTGTGATTGGCTGCTGTGTATTTTAGTATGCTATTTTCTTAACTGTCTCAAGGACGTTGTTATGTTGTATAAATAAACGAGAGTTGTATGCTTGATTGGACTGGATTGCTGGGTGCTTGTAGAATATACTTCTACGCCTACAAAGTCTTCTATTTCGATTCTGGGATTCACGGTAGCCTTCCTGGAAGCTGGTAAAAGTCTCGTCCGTGTTTATCGACTAAGGTAAACTCGTAATAGCATCAAGCATACTAAGTGACGAACATATCAATTCATGCGTTTCATACAAATTCCATTGTGTTCTAACTATTCCTTTCTTTGATATTCCCCCATCTTCTTCTGCCAGACATTACGTTGACTGACACTCACGTCATATACTACTTATAAGTAGCTCACACCATAACAGTACATCCAGTAATCTAACATTAATCGACTTATGATTTCAATCCCAAATTCTCAAACGATCAATCAATATATTTTATGAATATGAATTAGATTCAAATTTTTTTCTTTTGTGAAAAAAATCTTTGAAAATATTTTTTATCAAACAATTCTTTTTCACCTGAAATCTATCTATAAAGTGGTTACAAGATGATTCAATTGTAAGTAGTTTTTAAATGTTGAAAGATTTTTTTAAAATATGCAAATATTACTATATATCAAATATCAGTAGAATTATGATAAGTACTTCAGAATTAAATATGCTAGTTAATGACTGACTACTAGTCAGTAATTGAGTATATTAAGGAATACTTTCAATAGATAGAAAGAACTAATTTGTTCATAACAAAAATATGTAATAACCAGGTTGGATGAAATTTTGAAGTGTTAAAAATATTTTACAATGAATACTTTCTAAGATTTCTATTAGTATTAAGCATGCATGCACGTAAACACGTCATTGTGATAGGCTTGAACCTTAGTCAGTTAACGTGAGTGAGGTACGAGGATCTGGCGGCATGACAAGCTACTCTAATCCGAGTGACCCGAACCCCCATATTGGGTAAACGAAGAAGAATTCATATGAATTAGATTGTGTATTCTACAAGCATCCAGAAAGTATGAGGTCCGAGTCGAGAAGAGAATGAAGATCATGGACTAGGGATTCAAGGCCGTGTCCGGGTCATAAATAGTTACAGATAATGCATATGTTTATACAGTTCGGCTGAATAAGGAAAAAACAACATTGAAGTCTGTGAATGTGATAGCTAGGACGACTATAATATTGACCAATGGGGATCCACCAATTGACCAATAGAATTAGGTTTACAAAGATAGTTAGTTCTCTTAGGATATTTGACGAATATCCTAACAACATTTAAATTATGAATGAATCATTGTTAGACCATCACTATTAGAAATCTGAAAGCACTGAAAGACCTCTGTTTCGTCTTGGTATTTGGACTCATCAGTGGCAGTGAGCATCCACGATACCTGTTACTTCTCGCAGGATTCGAACTCAGGAACTCCGGTTTCTTTGGACGAACTCCTAACCTCTAGACCACTGAACTGACCGGCATCCAACGGTGTTAATGTCTGAGATTGATCAATCTAAGTATCTTGCACAACTTCATCCACTGTTTTCTGTAGGCACTGTTTCACACCCGTACAGGGTTGAATTCTACTGGTCACAAATTTTCACTAGAACTCCAAGAATTTCCTCACGAAGCTTGTCACTAGTTAGCACATTTTGATGATTTTTGAATTATGGATTAATGGAAATCATTGTTTTTACACATTGAAATCATCAAATGAATCATTGCTAGACCACCACTATCAGAAACATGGAAGCATTGGACAGCCCGTTCGTCCTGGTATTGCATTCGTATTGGATATTGAAATAATTTTAAAGAATCTATCAATAGTGATTACAATATCTTTTACTTTAGACATAGAGATCAATGACCTTGAAGTGCTTATCACTTTTATACATGATTCTTACATTATTTAGTACATAGTTAGCAATGAAATACAGTTTGAGCTTTTCTTTTCTGTAATTTGAATACTTCAATAAGATGTACTTAATTAATTCTAGTTTTGATGTTTATAGATGCCGTATCCATTCCAGACCAGCGCGCAAGAACAATGATCGAAGTGGTAATCCGGCATATTGTAGCTTGTCGCGGAATACGGAAGGTGATATTAACTGACCAGGGTCCTTGTTTTGAAAGACTACGACGACAGCTTATTAAAAGGGGGGACGAGAGTGGTGTGAGCTACTTATAAGTAGTATATAACGTGTGTGCCAACGTAATGTCTGGCAGCGGAAATTGGGGAAAGATCAAGAAAGGAAGAGCGGGAACACAATGGAATTTGTATGAAATGCATGAATAGTGAGTGACAATGGATTGATATTGTTTGCAACAGGAACAGTCCAGTTCGATATGATGAACTGATATTTTGCAAATGAACGATTTACGATATGGTTTTCCAATTTTACTGAGTAACTCTGTAATTTCCGCTTAAATACAATTCGGTTGCCCCACCTGTGTTCTCGTTCACTACATAACTACTGAGTTTAACTGACCACTAATTTGTTGATAAATTATGAAATTAACACCAATGGATGATAACTGTTAATCACTATCTAACTTTAGATAAAGACTTGTGTATGAAATGATAACATCATGACAATTAACTCGAGAATATATAAATAACAATAAGAATTTATCCAGTTGACGTTTTTAATATCAACAATTACCATCGTGGATGTAAGATCCATTTTTTGGAAGGCTTTATTTGTGAAAATCCCTTCATGTTGTATACATTTGTAATTTGTCCTTATTGATCATTCCTTCAGTTGTACATTTTGTTAATTTGTTCGATTCCATTTTTGAGATGATAATATTTGTATTTTATTATTATAGTTTCTATTTCTTATGCCTTTACTACGTCTCTATGTTTCTTTCTGAACTGCATTTATGTTGTTTAAGCTGATACTCTTAGTCATGGCGACAGCCATATTGATTTGTGCCTCTTTTGATTGTGTTATGTGCTTGGATTGGAATTGTGCATTTTGATTGTGAATTGAAGCACTCTTCCAGAATAGGAAACACTCTGTGTTATAAAGCAACCAAACATTATTTGTCAACCGAATCTGATCTATCCAGGAGGGATAGAATAACATTTATTTGTTACTGTTGATTTGATTAATTGGACAATTGTTGGTGGAATAACTGAGTTACTTACTTACTTACGCCTGTTAACCCCAATGGAGCATAGGACGCCCACCAGTTTTCTCCAGCCAACTCTGTCCTGGGCTTCTCTCTCCAGTTCTGTCCACGGCGTAATGTGCTCCTTGGTCTTCCTCTTTTCATTTTGCCTTGAGGGTTCCATGTGAGGGCTTGTCTTGAGACGCAGTCAGGTGCTTTTCATAGTGTGTGTCCTATCCACTTCCACCACTTCTTCCTGATTTCCTCCGCCACTGGAATCTGACTTGTTCTCTCCCACAGTACGTTGTTGCTGATGGTGTCTGGTCAACGAATACGAAGTATTTTGCGTAGACAGCTGTTAACAAACACTTGTATCCTCTGGATGATGGCTTTCGTAGTTCTCCATGTTTCCGCTCCATACTGTAGAACTGTGTTGACATTTGTATTGAAAATCTTGATTTTGGTTTTGGTTGAAAGTTGTTTGGAGTTCCAGATATTTTTCAACTGTAGAAATGCAGCCGTTGCTTTGCCAATCCGTCCTCACATCTGCATCGGATCCACATCGATTGTCGATATGTAAATGTGTTAACGTCCTCCAAGGCATCTGCATCAAGAGTGATTTGGTTGGCACATGTTGTGTTGCATCGGAGAATTTCGCTTTTTCCTTTATGTATGTTGAGACCTACTGCTGAAGAGGCTGCTGCTACACTGGTCGTCTTCTCTTGCATTTGTTGTTGAGTGTGCTATAGAAGAGCCAGGTCATCTGCCAAGTCCAGATCGTCCAGTCGATACCGTGCTTCCCTCCAGATGTTGACGTTTTCATAATCCAGTCGATGACCAGGAGAAAGAGAAAGGGTGAGAGTAAGCAACCTTGCCTGACACTGAGTGGTAATATTTGTTTAGGTAATGATGTATATATTTATATTTATGATGAATATTAGAACCGTTATTTACCCAAATCACCTTGTTTTGGTCTCAAACTCGCCAAAATGCGTATCTAATCTACCTAAACAGTTGTTATTCCTCAATCCAAACCTCAGTTTCGATCCTACAATCGTTGCGCAGTGCCACCACTGATGAATACTCCCATAACACGACCAAAACGGTCATCCAGTGTGCTTCTAAACTCCTTTCTAATAGTAATCTAACAATATTTGATTAATAAATTCAGTAATTTCAAAAACCAACAGTTCGCATAATTCAATCATGCCGAAAAAATATCGCGACAATAAATAATATTCACACACAATGTGTAACAATTTATAATATAAAAATATATAATTTACTGTTTTTTTTAATTTCTTATATCATAAATATTTATTGAGTTTTATTTCCCTATTGAGGAAAATAACCATTTTTATTTTTGGTGTGTTTTATAAATGATCAAAAAATGTATTTCAAGCAAATACTGTTTTCGAATTAATTACTTCCCAACTTAACCGTCGCTGGATAGATGGATAGATAGACAGACAGATGAGTTCAGATATTTATTGACGCACACAGAGCGCAGACACAACACACACAAACAACCAATAGAGGTGCAACTCAAGACGACGATGAGAAAAATCAATCATTTCTAATTTATTAGTGTACATACAGTTTGAATAAAACGTACACTGCGTGCATTTATGATTATTTTTATTATTTTCGAAAATAAATAAAAAAAAAGCAAATATATTAATTACATTTTGTGTATTCATTTATTCTATGAAGCGGCTAGTAAAAAATTATATATATATATATGTATATGTGAAGTTTTCTCCAGGAATTTTATCGAAAGCTTATATATGTATGCATAAATATATATCATTTTGATATTGGGCAGTCAGTCAATAACACAACATGATATAAATTTGACATTTATTGAAAAATATCTATTGAAACATTGAGTAGATTAATTCACATTAATCAACTTCTAACCCCTTCTTTCTGCTTTAATCAGTTAGTTTTATCAAACCCCCTGAGGGTAAAAAATCCTATTCTTGATTATAAACTGAATGATTTTTATATTTAGCAAAGAGAGAGTGAGAGAGAGGGATATAAAGATTGTTCTGTAAGAGAGAATGCAGAATTGTTATTCCCTGTTGAGTGAAGCAGACATGCACACACAAATGCACACAACTTCTGAATGAGGATACAATACAATACAACACACTACAATACAGTACACACAACTACAACAACAGCATATTACAATAGACTTCAAATATTATTATTATTATTAACTTTTTAAAAAATGTTTTAATACAAGTTGATGACAGTTTTTTTATTTTTTGTGTGTTGTTGACAAAAATAAATATATACAAACTTTAAAATCTAAATAAATTTTCTAGTTCATGTCTGTTGTTGACTAGAGTTAACTGGCTGGCTAGTTGGGTTGGGTAGCTAGTTGGCCAACTTATCAGCTTCACATGCCAATACGCACACACACACACACACCCAAAGACTCATAAACAGGACCTCACACACACACACAGTGCAACACTATGTCATTTAGCCTTACTTTTACTCTTAGCGTTTCTTTTGTTTCAATCTATTAAATGTGACAAGCCAATTTTGTAAGATTTAAAACTTTTTTATTTGTTTAAATAAGTAGTCAGCAGTTATTTAGTTGTTTTTTTTTCAAAAAAAAGACTTTGTGATATTTTGTTGATATTTCTTTGAATGAATTGAATTTGAATTTGAAAATGAAAATTGAATTTTGAATAAAATGGCGAAAATTCATTGATATTTGTTTGAATAAAATAGATTTTAATAAATTTATAAATATTCAAACAAACATATTTGGACAGTAATAAATAAATCAAAATTAAATTCTTTTTTTCTGTTTCAATGAAATCAAGTATAAAAATGCAACAACACACTTCCTTCAATTTCTGATTACTTTAATTTTTAAAAAAATCTATCGTTCCTTTTCAAAAAACGAATATACGTTTTTTCTCGATTTCTTTCCTAATAAATTATAAGTCAATTAAATTTTTACATTTTTTTGAAATTATTATGGATTGATTAAAGTTAGACCACCATCAAAATCACTGGATGGATGTTTCGTCCTAGTATGAGACTCATCAGTAACAGTGATTATCCATAACGGTATAATACAAATTACTCAAAATACTTCGTATTCGTTGACCAGACACCATCAGCAACAACGAACTGTGGGAGAGAACAAACCAGATTTCAGTGGAGTAGGAAATCAGGAAGAAGTGGTGGAAGTGGATAGGACACACACTACGAAAAGCACCTAACTGCGTCATAAGACAAGTCCTTTCATAGAACCCTCAAGGCAAAAAGAAAAGAGGAAGGCCAAAGAACACATTACTGCGAGAAATAGAGAAAGATATGAAAGGAATGTACAAACATTGGACAGAACTGGAAAGGGAAGCCCACGACAAAGTTGGTTGGAGAAAATTGGTCGGTGGTGGCCTATGCTCGATTGGGGGTAACAGGCGTAAGTAAGTAAGTAAGTAAGATCAGTGATTATTAACTACGTGATAAAGTTTCTCTGACTTCTATTGACAAATCATGACCGATGGAGTCCACTCTTGTTCGGCTGTAAAACAGTGCTCACTGAAGACAGTGGTGAGGTCGAGGAAAAACTGTTGATGAATCGAAGTTAGACATTAACAGCGTTGGATGCTGCTTTGTGGTCCAGTGGTCAAGCATTCGCTCTCAAAACCAATGTTCCTGAGTTCAACTTCTGCGAGAAGTGGTTGTCATGGATGTGTACTGCTTTCAGGTTTGCTTCTAATGGTGTGGTCTAACAATGATCGATTCATGATTTCAATACAACCTAGCTATCTCCATTACTCACTAACAAAAATCATTACCACTGACAGAATCAGTAGCAATGACAATAAAAATATCATTAAAATTAACAACTGCAACGAGTCATTATTACTATAATTTCATGCCAATGAAAAGAAATCACAGACAAAAAATTGATTAGAATTAAAGTCTGCTTGTCATACATTCCTATATACATACATCCGCACACACACACACACGCACAGACACTCACATTTTATTGATTTCATTATTGTGCACATTAGAAATCATCAATCAATCAATCAATCATTGTTAGACTATCATTAAAAGCCTGGAAGCACTGAACGACCGTTTCATGCTCACTAGTGACTAGTTTCGCGACGAGATTCCCTGAGTTCTAGTGAGAAGATATGACCAGTGGAGTTTAACCCTGTTAAGTGTAGGCAGTAACTACAGAAGACAGTGACTGGTGAGTTCGCGCAAATGTCCCTAGATTGATCAAAGTCGGATATTAACTGTTAGGATATTCATCCAATATCCTAAGAGAATTATTGGTTAATTCCTACTGGTCAATTTTATGGTCGTCCTAGATATCAATGTCACATACTCCAGTGTTGTTTCTTATTGGTTGTCCTGATTATCAATGTCACTTCAAATGTTACTTCCTATTGGTCGTCTTAACTGTCAATGTCACAGACTTCGATGCTGTTTCCTATTCGACCAAAATGTATAAATACGCATAATCTGTAACGTTTATTGACCACAACCAGGACTAGGGCTCGGTCCCGGATCCCTAGTCCGGGATCCTGATTCTCTTCTGGATTCGGACCTCGTACTTTCTGGATGCTTGTAGAATACAGGTTCTACTTCACATTCAAGTCTTCTTATTTTTACTCAATATGGGGGTTGGGATAATCGGATTTGAGTAGCATGTCGTGTCGCCAGATCGTCGATCCTCGCTCTCATTTTCCGACTAAGGTAAACTCGTAATAGTTCAAGTATATCAAGTTGACATGTTTATATGCAGGCGTAACATTAACACCGTTGGATGTCGGCCCATAAATCCAGAGGTTATGCGTTCACGCTCAACATCACAGAGCCTGGGTTTGAATCTTGCGAGATGCAGAAGTCGTGGTGGATACTCAGTACCACTGACGAGTAATCCTATACACCAGGCAGAATTGGCCATCCTGTACTTCTAGGTTTACTTCTATTGGTGGTCTAATAACGATCGATTTATGATTTCAACTTTAATTGAAAATGGTAATTCATTTTGTTTACTGTGCATTTCAATCTGTCTTCCTTTAGTACATAACGAGTTATTATATGTGTATATATTGATATCGCACAACAGATGATAATTTAATTATGTAAGAGAATGACTGGAAAACGATAGAAAATCAATGATGCCTTTAGTTTGAAGAGATAAAACAACACTACACAAACTGCTCTCTTCTTTTCCTATTGTCATTGGTTTTCTTTTGTCTAGAAAAAAATAAGAAATCGTATTCTTTCGATAAATAAAATAACCTTGTTTAAAACAGATAGATATATTGTCTTCGGTTTATTTCTATTCATTCATTCATTCATTTATTCATAGTTTCAAAAGTACACGCAAATAGAATTTTTATATATTGAAGTAAATAAACCCTTATAAGACAATAAAATAGATTTTCAAGAGAAAAAACTTTTCAGCAAAACAATGAATCAAGCGATTATATAAGAAGAGACAGGGAGACAGAGAGAGAGAGAGAGAGAGAGAGAGACACCGAAGAGGAGTGATGAGAGGAACTAAATTTTTAATTCGTTTATCTTATTATCATCAAACTGTAATATATTCGAAATCATGAATCGATCAGTGTTCGACTACAACATTAGATAGAAATCTGGAAGCACGGAGAGACCTCTAGTTTGGGCTGGTATGAGACTCATCAGTGTCAGTGAACATTCATGACTCCTACTACTTCGGTCTCATGGGCGAACTCTTAATCACTGAGCCAACCGGCATCCACCAGAGTTAACGTCTAACTTCGATCAATCTATGATCTTGAGCAACCTTATCTACTGTTTTCGGTGAGTATTGCTTCAAACTCAAACAGGAATGAACTCCATTGGTCATAGCTTCTCTCTAGGATTCGAAGAAACTTCCTCACGAAACTAGTCTCTAGTGAGCAAATGATAACTTGCATGATAGAGTTGTGAAGATTGTTGAGTTTCATTGAAGTTATGTGCCTATTTATATTAGACAACCGTTAGTAAGTGGGAAGCGCAGAAGGACATTTCGTTCCGCACAGAGAGTTGCTTGATAAATGCCTTACCTAGGATTTCACGTTTGCAAGAATGGGCTGATCATTTGTCCATGAGATTTCATTTCTCACCAGGGAAATTCTTGGCTGTGATTGGCTGCTGTGTATTTTAGTGTGCTATTTTTGTGACTGTCCCAAGGACGTTTCTATGATGTATAAATCAATGAGATTTGTGTGCTTGAATGCATTGTGCTTGCTGGGTGTTTGTAGAATATACTTTATACGCTATATCAAGACTTCTCTTTAGCCGTTAGGAGTCAACGGATCAAGGTAGCCTACCTGGACGCTGGTTCATTGTCTAGTTCTAGTTTATCGACTAAGGTGAACCATAATAGTTTCAAGCATACTTAGTGACGAACTTAACAGTTTCGCAACCATATAGTTGGATGGAGTGAACTGCTGAGCAGTAGACTCGCCTACTCCATAAATGACTCAAGTTGGCTAAAGCTAATCGAGTCTTCTGTATCTGTGCTGAGATTTCATCAGTTACCATGCGATTAGTACTGATGAGACTCTCAAGATAAGTAAAGCGATCAACACGCTCAACTGCTTCACTTCCTATCACTAGTACAGGTGTCGATACAAGCCAATCGTGAAGCAAAATTTTGCATATTGACGGGGAGATTCGCATCCCGAACATGATTGCACTGTTGCTTAGGGTAGTCAGGACCTGATATGGAACTACTCATTAGTTGCAGTGCGCATACACGACTCCCACTACTCGCAGAAACTGAACCTCGGACTTTCGGTCTCACGGGCAAACTCTTAACCTCCAAACTACTGAGTCAGCCTGTGTCCACCAGAGTTAATGTTCAATGTGTTTGACATGTCTGTTTATCTATATCCATGTTTTTTTATAATAGTATAGGACATCGAAATCCGGATAGTTTATCTGTACTGTTTTTCAAGATATGACTATTGATGAGAAAGAATGCAATAGCGTTGTATCACTATTTTTTATTTGATTACGATCATTTCCGAAAGATATCGTGGGTGTCTGTATACATTTATATATATGTGTATACACATGAAACGCAGTTTATTCATTTAAGTATGCACGTAAACATGTCATTTGATATGCTCGAACTATTACGAATTTACCGTGGTCAGTAAACGAGAGAGAAAATCGAAGATCCGGCAACACGACATGCTACTTCTAATCCGTTTGTCCTAAAGCCCCATTGAGTAAAAGAAGCAGAGTTTTATATGAAGTAGAACGTGTATTCTGCAAGCATCCAGAAAGAACAAGGTCCGAGTCAAGAAGAGAATTAGGATCCCGAACTAGGGATATGGGTCCGGGTCATTGAAACATTGCGGATAATGCGTATTTATACAGTTAGGTCGAATAAGAAACAACATCGAAGTCTGTGACATTGACAGTTTAAATGACCAATAGGAAACAACATTCGAAGTGACATTGATAGTCAGGACGACCAATAAGAAACAACATTGAAGTACGTGACACTGATAGCTAGGACGACCATAATATTGACCAGTAGGAACTGACCAACAGAATTAGACTTACAAAAATTATTCTCTTAGGATATTTGATGAATATCCGAACAAATCAATACTTGTATACTTGAAAATGCAATTACTTACTTGCTCATTCATTCATTCACTCACTCACTCACTCACTCACTCATTCACTCAACCTGTAAGATTTCATGAGCCAAAAAAGTAAAGAAAGAAAAATTGAGTAACTCTGTAATTTCCGCTAAATACAATTCGGTTGCCCCACCTATGTTCTCCTTCACTACAAGGGGACAACGAATTAGAATAGTCTATCGTGTCACTGGATCCTTTGTCTTCACTCTTGTTTACCGATGAAGTTGAATTCGTAATAACATTCAAGCATATCAATTGACGAGCATAACATAAGACCAAACTGAAGACAATGCTTAAGATTTATCTTCATATTTCATTTAGTAAAACAAGTAAATTAATGACTATCTTCTTCTTTCACATGTATCTTCTAGTCTTCAAAACACTTTGATCCTATACCATACATTTGGCTCCGACACTTTATGTTTCCAGTTACTAGCAGATATCACTGCTGTTTCCACAGTTTTTTAGATTTCAGTCCAAGCTGCCTTAGAGTGGGTATCATTTACATAGCTGCCTAACTATTTTTCTAGTTGCTCCTGAAACATATTGTTAGCTATGCTATCTATCATTATGTAGAACCCTAAGATGTTCCCTTGCGATGTCTTTCCTACGTCCAGTAAGCCGTAAGCAAATACATGCCCGCACTTGAGCATGATCTGAATCTAAACAAGTGCACCAGACTGAGCGTCAGTCTTCAGTGGAGCCTCTATACCGATGGATGATATTGACGTAATCTAGTTGGGTCCAGCTTTGGGTCAGTTTTGGTGGTCTTCAAGTTCAAAGACGTAGGGCGGTTATCTGAGCATAGCTGCAACAGACAGTCGCCATTATCTGATATTTGAACCACCACATCATAAGATCTATCCAGGTGTCTTTCTTTTACACTCATTCTACCTATTTGAGCACTGAAGTCACCAGCCATTGTTACTATATCAGAGCGCCTAACTGTTATCTCGTTCGAGCAGCAGTCATTGGGAGCGTAGGCAGATACGACGAAGAGGCAACAGTGAGTTTCTCTATCTACAAGAGTCTTTAATGTCCCAGTTAGTTGGACAACGCATAAGCGACTGTCTACTGGGATGCAGTCTAAGAGAGCTAGTACTACCCTACGACCTAATGCCATACCTACACCAGCGATGCCACGGGAAGCAGCATCAGGGCTAGAATGGGGTTTCTAACATTTACATGCCTGAATAAGTACCACCTGAGTAAACTTTCTAGGGACAGAGGGGAAACTTTGTTGGGAAATCTTAATCAAAAGTTGTACAAAAACTTATTCACCATAAATTCGTCCGACGGACTAAAATTCCAAATCGTACATGAAGGACAACTCACAGATTTATTCCTCGGGAAAACCGGTGTCAGGCAAGCTTACTTAGTCTCTTCTGTCCCCTTCCTTCTGGGGGTTGATTCGACATTGAGGACCACTACATCACAGAGGAAGGATGGAATAGAGTGAACAGCCTGGATCTGATGCAAATGTGAAGGCGTGGATCGGTAAGACAAGGACAGTATTTCTATAACTAAAGTTACAATTTTCAATACAAATGTCAAAACCATTCTATTGCACGGAGCGGAAAGTTGGAGAAAAACGAAGGCCATCATTCACAACATAAAAGTATTTTTAACCAGTTTTCTGTGCAAGTAACTGAGGATCCGTTGGCCGTCAGCAACAACATATTGTGACTAAGAACAAACCACTTTCTAGCCGATAAATAAATCAGAAAGAACTGCTAGAGTTGATTAAAATAGGACATACACTAAGGAAAGTATCTAAGTGCGTCGTAAGACAAGCCTTAACTTGAAATCCTCAAGGCCAAAGGAAAAGAGACAAACTGAAGAACACATTACACCAAGGTTCAGAATCAGGTATGAAAAGAATGGACAGCAATTGCTTAAAACTGTAAAGAATTGCCCACAACAGAGTAGAGTGGAGAATACCGGTGGTCGGCCTATGCTCCACTAGGGAAAACAGGCGTAAGTAAGTAAGTAAGTAAGTAAGTAAGTAAGTAAGTGAGTAAGTAAGTAAATAAGTAAGTAAGTAAGTAAGTAAGTAAGTAAGTAAGTAAGTAAGTAAGTAAGTAAGTAAGTAAGTAAGTAAGTAAGTAAGTAAGTAAGTAAATAAGTAAGTAAGTAAGTAAGTAAGTAAGTAAGTAAGTAAGTAAGTAAGTAAGTAAGTAAGTAAGTAAGTAAGTAAGTAAGTAAGTAAGTAAGTAAGTAAGTAAGTAAGTAAGTAAGTAAGTAAGTAAGTAAGTAAGTAAGTAAGTAAGTAAGGTGTGTAAGTAAGTAAGTAAGTAAGTAAGTAAGTAAGTAAGTAAGTAAGTAAGTAAGTAGGTAAGTAAGTAAGTAAGTAAGTAAGTAAGTAAGTAAGTAAGTAAGTAAGTAAGTAAGTAAGTAAGTAAGTAAGTAAGTAAGTAAGTAAGTAAGTAAGTAAGTAAGTAAGTAAGTAAGTAAGTAAGTAAGTAAGTAAGTAAGTAAGTAAGTAAGTAAGTAAGTAAGTAAGTAAGTAAGTAAGTAAGTAAGTAAGTAAGTAAGTAAGTAAGTAAGTAAGTAAGTAAGTAAGTAAGTAAGTAAGTAAGTAAGTAAGTAAGTAAGTAAGTAAGTAAGTAAGTAAGTAAGTAAGTGAGTAAGTAAGTAAGTAAGTAAGTAAGTAAGTAAGTAAGTAAGTAAGTAAGTAAGTGCATAAGTGCATAAGTGCATAAGTAAGTAAGTAAGTGAGTAAGTAAGTAAATAAGTAGGTAATTGAGTAAGTAAGTAAGTAAGTAAGTAAGTAAGTAAGTAAGTAAGTAAGTAAGTAAGTAAGTAAGTAAGTAAGTAAGTAAGTAAGTAAGTAAGTAAGTAAGTAAGTAAGTAAGTAAGTAAGTAAGTAAGTAAGTAAGTAAGTAAGTAAGTAAGTAAGTAAGTAAGTAAGTAAGTAAGTAAGTAAGTAAGTAAGTAAGTAAGTAAGTAAGTAAGTAAGTAAGTAAGTAAGGAAGTAAGTGCATAAGTGCATAAGTAAGTAAGTAAGTGAGTAAGTAAGTAAAGTAAGTAGGTAATTGAGTAAGTAAGTAAGTAAGTAAGTAAGTAAGTAAGTAAGTAAGTAAGTAAGTAAGTAAGTAAGTAAGTAAGTAAGTAAGTAAGTAAGTAAGTAAGTAAGTAAGTAAGTAAGTAAGTAAGTAAGTAAGTAAGTAAGTAAGTAAGTAAGTAAGTAAGTAAGTAAGTAAGTAAGTAAGTAAGTAAGTAAGTAAGTAGTAAGTAAGTAAGTAAGTAAGTAAGTAAGTAAGTAAGTAAGTAAGTAAGTAAGTAAGTAGGTAAGTAAGTAAGTAAGTAAGTAAGTAAGTAAGTAAGTAAGTAAGTAAGTAAGTAAGTAAGTAAGTAAGTAAGTAAGTAAGTAAGTAAGTAAGTAAGTAAGTAAGTAAGTAAGTAAGTAAGTAAGTAAGTAAGTAAGTAAGTAAGTAAGTAAGTAAGTAAGTAAGTAAGTAAGTAAGTAAGTAAGTAAGTAAGTAAGTAAGTAAGTAAGTAAGTAAGTAAGTAAGTAAGTAAGTAAGTAAGTAAGTAAGTAAGTAAGTAAGTAAGTAAGTAAGTAAGTGGATAAGTGCATAAGTGCATAAGTAAGTAAGTAAGTGAGTAAGTAAGTAAATAAGTAGGTAATTGAGTAAGTAAGTAAGTAAGTAGGTAAGTTGCAAACTTTATATAAACTTATTCTATAAATCTAAATTTGGCTACAAATTCATTTTCGTACTGTATTGTAATTAAAATAGATTGCAAAACTTATAACTATATTATTTTTTCTGTTTAATATATTTTTGGAAAATAAAATTATCAGGAAACCTAGTAGAAACTTTTTATTGGGTTGTACATTTTGATGACGGTACACATGTTAATGTATTTCCTTTTCAAATGATCAAACTTTAAAAATATCTTTATTTAAAACCTGATGAAATTAAATTTGAAGTCACCGCCCAGATAATTTTTTAAGAATAGATTATTTGGTTATGAATACAAGCAGACTAATTAAGAGGATTTATTTCCGTTCAATATTTGCATTACGGGGTTTTGAAGATTGTTAAGTTACACATTTTTTGAAACCATGAATCGATCGATGTTAGACCACCATTAGAAACCTGGAAGCACTGAAAGACGGCCGTTTCGTCCTGGTATGGGACTCCAAAATATGGGTAACCTAACAATCTTCATAACCCCGTAATGCAAATTACCTGTGCTCACTAGTGACTAGCTTCGTGAGGAATCTTCTCCGAGTTCAAGTGGGAAGACGTGACCAGTGAAGTTCAACCTTTTCGGGTGTATTCAGTGTTTACCGAAAACTGTGTATGAGGTTGCGCAACTCCGTGAATTTGATCAAGTTAGACATTAACACCGTTAGATACTGGCTCAGTGGTCTAACGGTTAGGGCGTCCGCGCACAATACCGAAGGTCCTGGGTACGAATCCTGCGTGGTGCAGGAGTCGTGGATGAGCACTGCTGAGGAATTCAATATTTATCATGAATAGTTGGACTTCAAAAATCTTCATTAAATATTTCAGTGTGTCAATTATACTATTAAATTAAAATCAGTAGTCTGAATTATTTTAGAAATATATTTTTCTCACAGAGAGTAAGATTTATTTCATAGAGTATATAATTGTTAATAAACATTGGAGTCAGATCTTGGGTCACTAAAGTAATGAACCCTAATTCGAATCTTACGTAGCTTACTTACTTACTCACGCTTGCTACCATAATGCAGCATGGATCACCAATAAGCATTCTCAAACCTACCATGTCCTTTACTTTCGTTTCCAGTTCTGTCCAATGTTTGTTCATCCTTATCAAGTCTGTCTCCATTTCTCTGCGTAATTTGATTCTTGACCTTCCACTATTCCTCTGACATTGAGGGTTCCAGGTGGGGGTTCGTTCTGTGAAGCAGTTGGGTTTTCTTCACGTTTTCTACACTTAGATATGTTATTTTAATCAATCGGGATGCGGTTTTCCCCCTCGAAATGCAAAATGTTGCTTCAAGACTGGGTTTCATCGGCGCCTGAACTAGTGATAAGGAGTGAAGTAGTCGAAAGTGTAGACCACCTCACTAATCTTGGGAGTCTCATCGGTGCTGATGGCCTGGTGACTGACGAAATCTCAGCTCGGATACAGAAGGCTCGATTTTCTTTTGCCGACCTGCGTCACTTATGGCGTAGGCGAGATATCCGTTTGCTGACTAAAGGACGAGTGTACTGTGCAGTGGTTCGCTCCGTCCTACTTTGTGGCTGTGAAACATGGCCAATGAGAGTAGAAGATATTCGTAGGTTACTGGTTTTCGATCATAGGTGTCTTCGAAGCATTGCTCGTATATCGTGGGACTCCCGAGTAAGCAATGCTGTTGTTAGGAAACGGATGCTAGTTAAGAATGCCAGATCAATAGATGAAGTAGTGAAACTTCATTAGTTGAGGTGGTTGGGACACGTGTTGCGTATGCCTAACCACCGACTGCCTCGAAGAGCTATGTTTTGTGGTGTAGGAGTAGGTTGGAAGAAAGTTAGGGGTGGCCAAACCAAAACATGGCAGAAATCCATGAAGTCATTGACAAATGGACTTAGCCATGTTGGTAATTGTCGACTACCTGGTTGAGGTCCGCGAGATGATAATAATCGATGGTTAGAGACCTTGAATGACATGGCTCAAAATCGTTCGCAATGGCGCCGGTGCATTTATTCTTTGTGTTCTCTCAAATCCTAATCTTCTGGATTCTTCAACACCTCTAGTTTTGACTTTCTAAACTTTTCTCATTAAATCATACTTCTTGAATAATATGTTCTGATCCTAACCTCTCCGATTACTTCTAATACCTCTACTACCTCTTCTACTATTGGATTTGAATTGACAATGGCGTCTCAGTGCTGATGTGATATGGCGACATGAACTGATGTACTTACGTACGAAGTTCTACGTTGCATCTTACTGACTGACTGACTGAATCAATCTGTTTTGTTCTAAAACTGTTTAGATAAGGAAATGCCTATTATTTACAAATCAATATTATGTGATCAAGAAAACGACAGTGATTACATTATTTTACGCAAGCTAAATAAAATCGCTATGATTTATTTGCCTCTAACATTCGCAATGTAAGTTACGATTATTCACAAATGGCTCCTTGGGGCAGAGGTTTGGAGGTTTTTGTTTTTACACATTCGAAATCACCAAACAACCGTTGTTAGACCACCGTCAGAAACCTGACAACACTAGACGGCCATTTCGTCCTGGTATGAGACTCAACAGCAGTGCGTATCCACGACTACCGCCCCTCGTGGGTTTCGAACCCGGGACCTTCGGTATTGTGCGCGAACGCCTAGCCATCGAACCACTGGGTCGACAATCAAGGGTATTGCTGTCTAACTCTGATTGATCGAGGGATTTTGCGCGATCTCACTCATTTGTCTTTGGTAGTTACTGCCTACACCCGACAGGGTTGAACTCCATTAGTCACGTCTTCTCAACTAGAACTCCGAGAATTTCCTCACGAAGCTAGTTACTAGTGAGCAGCACTGTTACAATATTTTAATTTTGCCTAGTTATACATTGAGGTTTCCGAAAGTTTTCGAAATAATTCTAATACTACTTGATACTTTATTAAGTAGTTACGAATTTTCATCAGAATTTACGTAACTGGGATCGTTTTTTAAGTATTTTTCAGTTTGACGAAACACTACACATCCTACCCTATTTTTACATACAGCTTCTAAATATTACCCTAATTATTCACTGATATTTCAATGTACTTATTATTATTATTATTCAATTGTATATACGATATAAACTATTTCAAGACTACTAATTCTCCCAATCTAAATAAAGTCATAATCTAAATATAGACCTTCTGATTATTCATACCAGAATGTAAATTTAGCCTATTTGATTATACTCCATCTATGTATGTATAAAACCATTAGGAAATTATTATGTACACTGTATTTGTTCGGAAGTTCAATTTTTCAAATGAATGTTAATTGACATTGAACTATTGAACACAGAGCAATGACAACAACATGACCAAATTCTTCATGTTTATTCATTTATCATGTTTATATTTTATAAATACAATGAAATTAATTAAAAAGTACATTACATTACATTCAAAAAATGTTACATTTCCCAATGGAATTTCCAATAAACATCATTGTAAAACAACTGACATTGAAACTCGATCAAATGATCAAATCGATGAAACAATGGATTGGCTTATTCATAATGAAAGTAACATAGGTTTCATGGAAACCATTCCACATGTATTGATTAGCTATAGTCATGATGAGAAAGATATTGCAAAGTATTTAGTTGAACAATTACAAAATAAAGGTTATAAGGTAAAGTTTTTCATCAGTTTTGTTGGTTTGTTGTTTTAAGTAGTATGAAGTGGAGTTGGTTTTTTTTAATTTGAAGATGAATGATTACTTATTTCGGCAGTTGATAGTGTTTGTATCAAACAGATGTTCAATTATTATGTTCGTCACTAAGTATGCTTGAGGCTATTACGAGTTGACCTTAGTCGATAAACGCGATAAACGAGACAATGAACCAGCGTAAAAAGGCTTTGTAAGCGTAGAAAGTATATTCTACAAACACACAGCAATCACGTTTATTTATACAACATAGAAACGTCTTTGGGACAGTTATGAAAATAGCACACTAAAATACACAGCAGCCAATCACAGCCATGGATTTTCCCTTGGTGGGTAATGAAATCTCAAGGTCAACTGATCAGCCCATGCTGGCAAACGTGAAAACCAAAATAAGGCATTTATCAAGTGAGTTTTGGGGATATAACATCCCCAACACTCCTCCCCTTTTTAATAGCGTATGCTCCTGTGGTCGACATGCACCACGTTGTTGGTAATTTGACTAACTAGAATGAAAAGCTAATTGGGTAATTTGTTTGTTTCTGGAACTAACGATATTGGATTCAAGTCCTGGTGCAGATATCATCTCTGGAATGCGAGTATATCGAGTTGACGATATCCGTATTGGACTAAAATACATGCCTCGGACTTTGCTGCTAACCACATTCTATCTGTTCTGTGAGAATTTTGATTAGTTAATATTCTAGACAAAATTTATTGAATTTGATTCCGAATGTGAATACCTGCACTAGGATACAGGTGAATTTAACTGATGACAGCAAAACAGAGACATATCCTGTATCCTACTGGTAGTCATCATATACGTGAAATTTTCACTGTTTAGATTTGAAAGTTCTACATTGAAAATTCTTATTGGTTGTAGATAATTCACAATCTAAACCGAAGCGAATATTTTGTGTCATATAATTATTGTCATTCATTCATAGAAACGAACAATTTGTTTTGTACAACAATGTCACTCGTTTCTTTTAACCAAGTTAAAGTAACTGCCTAAAAGAGTAAAAGAATCTCCGATACAACACTACATGAGCCAATAAAATCGCTGTTGATATAGAGACCTGCTGCGGACGTGAAGACCTTCACATATCTGGGTATCATGATTGATGAGCAAGGTGGATCTGATGAAGATGTGAAGGAGAGGATAGGCAAAGCAAGGACTGCATTTTTACAACTGAGCAACATCTAGAACTCAAAACAATTATCAACCTACTCCGAAGTCCCAACTCTGTTATTCAAACACCATTAACAACAACCTACTGTGAGAGAGAATAAACAAGATTCTAGTGTAGTAGGGAATCAGGAAGAAGTGCTGCTGTTGGTGGATAGGACACACACACTGCGGAAAGCACCCAACTGCATCACAAGAAAAACCCTCACAATGAATCTTCAATGCCGACGGAAAAGTGTAAGGCCAAGGAACACATTATGCCGAGAAATTTGAGACAAACATGAGGAGAATGAACAACAGTTGGACAGAACTATAAAGTAAGAACCAGGACATAGTAGGCTTTAGAGTGCTTTTCGGCGATCTATGCTCCATTGTTGGTAACAGGCGTAAGTAAGTAAGTAAGTGATATTCTTATCAAGGAATCTTCACTTTTTTTACAACACTTTATATACGGAGTAAACCGTTTTGTAATGAGGTTCAAAAACAACAGACTATATCAGAGATTTTTATCTCTCGTAAAATGTGTTATCATATAATTTTAAAACAGCCGAATTGTATGTTGGATCACTGGATTAACTATTAAATCATTCGTCTAGTAACAACCACCAGGTTGAATAATTTACTTTAGTTACATTTCCTTGTGATTAAGTAATTAATTCCCGTCAGAGTAGCTTGCAACTACAAATGTACACCGAGTACTTTGTGAATGAATGATACTTTTGTACTCCTTATCATCTAGATATCGACGTGATTTAGCATAATATGCTGAAGTGTCTCGTAATCAAATTTTGTGGTACGTTCATGAATAACAGTGTAATTATTTCCAGTTTTTTATACTTCTAGGATCATATTACTAACAAAAATATAAGTAGTTATGAGAGTATACTCAGAATAAAGACAACAAATGGATATTCATTCATGATGTTACGTAACAAGTTAGTTAGTTCATTTCATTTGGTTCATATACACGAGGTTATCAGAATGGATATCCACCTTAAATATAAATGATAACATTTGAATTGAGTATTTTTCAACCTGGATATATTAAGGTTTTTACTGAACTTGTTTTAGTCTGATCCTAATCTCATTATTGGGTAATGGAGATAGTACAGTTACTTTTGGGAATCACGAATCGATCAGTGTTAGACTACCAATAGAAACCTTGAAAAACTGTACTGCCATTTCGCACCAGTATGGGACTCATCAATGGTGGGGCACATTCACGACTCCTTCTACTGGCAGGATCCGAACCGAGGACCTTCGGTCATGTGCTCGAACGCCTCACCTATGGACCACTTAGTCGGTATCTAACAGTGTTAATGTGTAACTTCGATCAATCCCACGGTCTTGCGTAACCTCATCCATCGTCTTCAGTGAGCACTGCTTCACACCTGAACAAGGTTGAACTCCATTGATTATGCCTTCTTACTAGGGCTCGAAGAAGATTCCTCACGGAGCTATTCCCTAGTGAGCACATGTAACTTGCGTTATGAGGTTGTGGAGATTGTTGAGTTACTTTGTTGAAATCATGAATTAATCAACGTTGGGCCACCGTTAGAAACCGGCAAGCATTGAACTGCCATTTCGTTCTGGCATAGGATTCGAGTCTTAGTCTAAAGTTTTTATTTTCGAAAGTATTTTTTGAAAGATTTCAACAAATATAAATTCACTTATTTCTTAATAAAATGTTACATAATAAATTTCCTTTAATTCATCAAAAAAAGTCGTTTTGAAAAGTTGAAAGTCAAGTAAATTTTTCGTCTAATAGTGTTGACGTTTTTTCAAACTATGATTAAGGCGAATGTTTGTTGCTTTAAAGCTTACATTGTTCTTCTTCTTGTGAACAACAGCATCATCGAAACAAACTCCGGATAGATGATGCTGTTCAGTGGAAGAACCAAAACATCCAGTTCAGAGAACACAACTCCATCACACAATCATTCACCCAAGCTACACACATTTTTTCCACCATCTCAGTATGAAAACTTCTTGTGAAACATTATAAGAATCATTTCTTATGTACAATATTCTTTTCTCTTTAATTTTATTCTGTTACGTGAATATACGCTGATAGTTCAGTGATTAATTGGGAATCCAAAAACTCAAATCTTTACCATATATATATCACGTACCTTCTTACGCATTAAAATTAAACTTATTTTACTAAAGATTTACTTCTTTACTTACGTATATAATACGGGATTGTGAAGATTGTTAAGTTACACGTGTGAAGTCGTAAGACCACTATTAGAAACGCGGAAGTACTGGAAAGTCGTTTCAGCCTAGTATTTGACTCATCAGCTATGCGCATCCACGACTCTTGCTCCTTCCAGGATTCAAATCCTGGACCTTCGGTTTTAATCGAAGTTAGACAATAATTCCATCAGACACCGGCTCAGCGGTCCAGAGGTTAGGCGTTCGCGCGCAAGACCGAAGGTCCTGAGTTCAAGTCCTGGGAGGAGCAGGAATCGTGGATGCGCACAGCTGATGAGTCCCATACCAGGACGAAACGGCCGTTTAGTACTTTCAGGTTTCTGATGGTGGTCTAAATTTTAATGGATTCATGATTTTATATATATATATATATTTCTTAGGTATGGGTTGACTATCAAGATCTACTCTATGAAACTGATGTAATGGATGGGATAGCAAAAGCTGTGGAAAATTCTTTTGCAGTTTGTATTCTTTATTCAAAATCATATAAAGAAAGTTTCAATGCGAAATGTGGTAAGTGGAATTAGAACTGCTGTTTTTTTTCGTTATGAAAAAAGAAACGATTCTTGGACAATGAACTTTTAACTATAATATTTAAGTGGCTTGTGTTGAATTCGAAGTAAGGCTTATCATTTTTAGTGGTTCAATATTCAGAAGAAAATGAAGTTTCGTGCATTCTATATGAATGTTTGATCGATTCTAATTGTTGAACTGTTCTACACTTTTGGTTCAAGATTGTTCGCTGAGATTGTTTAAATATATCAAGCATTTTTTCACATTCATCTTTCTACAAAACAAACAAGAACCTCTCAACCAGTATGAAACGTTAACTGATTCAAAGATGGAATAGATATCATAGTCAGTACTGACAATAAAACCTTCCAAACATAAAATTTTTCAACATAATATTATACAGATCATTGTTTGACATTAAAATCATGAATGAATCATTGTTGCACTACTAGTAGAGATCTAGAAGCAATAGAAGAAGGCTCTGTTGTCCTGACATAGGACAGATCAGCAGTACGCATAGGCGACTCCTGCTACTACAAGAAAGATTCGAACAAAGAGCTTTGTTCTCTCCCACATTAGGTTGTTGCTGATGGTGTCGGGCCAACGAATCCGAAGTATTTTGCGTAGACAACTGTTAATAAGAACTTGTATCTTCTGGATGATGCCTTTCGTAGTTCTCCAAGTTTCCGCTCCATACAGTAGAACTGTCTTGACATTTGTATTGAAAATCCTGATTTTGGTTTTGTTTGAAAGTTGTTTGGAGTTCCAGATAATTTTCAACTGTAGAAACACAGCCCTTGCTTTGCCGATCCGCGCCCTCACATCTGCATCGGATCCACCTTTCTCGTCGATGCTGCTGCCCAGATATGTAAAGGTGTTAACGTCCTGCAGGGCATCTCCATCAAGCGTGATTTGGTTGGTGCATGTTGTGTTTCATCGGAGAATTTAGCTTTTTCCTTTATGTATGTTGAGACTTACTGCTGCAGTGGCTGCTGCTACACTGGTCGTCTTCTCTTGCATTTGTTGTTGAGTGTGCGATAGAAGAGCCAGGTCATCTGATAAGTCCAGCTGCGTCCTATTTGTCCATTCGATACCTTGCTTCCCTCCAGATGTCGACGTCTTCATAATCCAGTCGATGAGCATGAGAAAGAGAAAGGGTGAGATTAAGCAACCTTGCCTGACACCGGTCTTCACCTCGAAAGAGTCTGTTAGCTGTCCTCGAATGTACGATTTTGCAGTTGAATCCACCATAAGAACTCCGTATGATATTAACTATTTTCTCAGGCACACCGTAGTCTCGAAGAAGCCTCCACAGTGTTTTCCTATCCACGCTATCGAATACTTTCTCGTAGTCAATGAAGTTGATATAGAGTGGTGAGTTCCATTCAGTTTCAATCTTAAGCGCGAACGCTTAACTTTTGGACAAGAGGGTCGGAATCCGTTAGGTGTAAATGCATAACTCTGATCAATCGAACAATGTTGTCTATTACGATAGAATGTATAGTTTTCATCAGTCTTGTATAACTCGATTTTTGATGTAAATCAATAAATGAATTTGACAGTCAGCAAGTCAGTTACAACATACAGTTTCATACGTACGTAAGTACATCAGTTCAAGTTGCCATATCACATAAGCATACAGAGATTGAATTGTTAATTCGAATCCCATAGTAGTAGAAGTAGTAGAAGTATCAGTATCATTCAGAGAGGGATTAGGGTTTGAAGTTATTATTCAAGATGTATAAGTCAATACAACAAATTTTTCAAAAGCTAGTGTTCATGAGGTATTCAGGAGATTAGAATTTGTGAAAACTCAGAGATTTGATATATCTGTGCCATTTAAAATATCTAATCATCGGTAACTATCGTCTCGTAGAACCCAGCCAGGTAGTCGACACTTACCAGCATGTCTCAGTTCACTTGTCAGTGATTTCATGGATTTCTGTCATGTTTTGACTTTGCCGCATCCAGCTTTCTTCCAGCCTGCCCCTACAGAAGACAACATCGTTCATTGAGGCAGTCAGACAGACAGATAGACAGATATAACATAGACCTTCGTACTTACGCATATCAATTCAGATTGCCATACCGTATTAGCACAGAGACGCAACTGTCAGTTCAAATCCAACAGTAGTAGCGATAGTAGAAGTATTAGCAGTAATGAAGGAGATAAGGGTTCGAAGATATAATTCAAGAAGTGTAATTCAGTGAGATAAAGTTAGAAAGAGAAAGATATAGATAATGAGGAATTCAGAACGTTAGAATTTGAGAGTACAAAAAGAATCGATCCACTTACGCCATTGCTAAATGATTTTGAGCCATGTCGTTCAAGGTCTCTAACCATCGGTTACTATCATCTCGCAGACCCCAACCAGGTAGCCTACATCTACCAACATGACTTAGTCCACTTGTCAGTGATTTCATGGATTTCTGCCATGTTTTTGTTTAGTCTGCCTGGCATGGTAGAACCTTCAGAAACATATATGTTCCAGCCAATATATTACAGTTGGGTCATCACGATAGGCAAGCCCGACCACCATGTCAAGGTAGCAGCTACGGTCGGGAGAGGCAGTCGGTGTTTGGTCATACTTAACACATGTCTCAGCTACCTCAACCGAGGAAGTTTCACTAGTTCATCTATTGATCTGTCATCCTTATCTAATATCCTTTCGTAACAACACCACTACTTATTCAGTGGTCCCAGGATTCGTCATGTTGAAATAACGAAGATACAAACTCATTTTTAATGACTCGAAAATACTTTCAGTAACGTTCATAGTTAACTTTCACAGCATCTCATCATTACACACATATGTTATTTCCTGTTTTAAAATTTAACACTTTTTTTTCCTAAAAAAAAATATACTTTCAGAAGCTCAGTATGCTTATCATGAAAAAAAACCTTTACTATTTTTACGTGTACAACGGGGTTATGTACCAGATGGGTGGTTAGGTTTTATGATTGGTACACGGCTGTATATTGATATTTCTGGTAAATATCCATTTGAAGATAAATTTATTGAATTATGCAAACGAATCGATATGTGCAAACAACACGTGATCAAGGAATTGAATAATCGCGGTGAAAAGACTACAACAGTGATAGTATGTTCAAGTATCTTTGCTATTTTTTTTTCATAAACTTTCTTTAGTTAAATTGTTTTTTTCAGTCTCATGCTCTTGTTATTATTAGAACTATCTCTTACGAATGGTTGAAAAACTTTGTGAGTTACTGTTTGTCACAGACTATTTGTCAATCAATCATTGTTAGACAACCACTATTAGAAACCTGAAAGCATTGGACAGACGTTTCGTCCTGGTATGGGACACATCAGCAGTGCACACCTACGACTCTTGCACCTCGCAGGATTCGAACTCCGGACATTCGGTCTTGCGCTCGAACCCCTAACCTCTAGAAAACTGGTTTCCAAGTTTCTAATGGTGGTCTAACAATGATAGATTGATGATTTCAAATGTGTAAAAACGCTGTTGAAAATCTTAATATGAAACTAGTCACTAGTAACCAACGAAGATCTTGTCAAGGATCAAACAAATGAATTTCATATCTATCGATCAGTACTTGACGAATATAACCAGTGGATTAGAGAATTCTAATGCTTATCAATGTACAATAAACAACCAGTTCTGTTGGTTACAACAAATGGTTAATTTTCATTATAAATCAACTTCGAATTGTTTAACTCTAGTTTTATGTGTTTAAATGACTGATTGTTTTTTTGAACAAATGAGTACAGAGAATATTCAACATCTTTTATCAACTGAAATATGATTACAGACATTTTAAAAATATGATAAGATCATAATTGTGTACAGGGCTTGTTCTATGGAGTTCTAACAAACTAACTAAATCATTCTCCACCAGAGTTACTATTCATTCATATTTTGACCTTGTCAACTATTCGCTCTTCTCTTGGTTGGTTTTATTCGAGCACATGTACGCACCGTTTACTTTTGGTTATCACATGTCTAATTAGAGATGCTTAGTCATAGCTCGTCACATAGAGTTGGCTCATTTACCTTTTCCGCTTCATTTCGCTGTGCTTGTAAACTTTTCATCCTCATGTCTGTCTACCTAAATAAATGCATGAATGATCGTTTGAAATGTAGGACCCAAACTGAGGTTTGCAATGTGGAATAACAACTGTCTAGGTAGTTTAGATACGCGCTATTACCTAGTTGAAATCCAAAACAAAGTGATTTGGGTAAATGACAGTTCTAATAGTCATCATAAATATTAACATCTACATCATTACCTAAACAAATATTACCACTCAGTTATTCCACCGACAGTTGTTCAATTATTTAGATCAACAGCAACAAATAAATGATTTTTTATTCCTCCTGGATAGATCAGATTCCTTCGAAAGATAACATTTGGTTGCTTTATATAAAAGAGTGTTTCCACTTCTGGAATAGTGTATCAATTCACAATCAAAACGCACAATTCCAGTCAATGCAACCGACGCAATCAAAAGAGACACAAATCAATATGGCTGTCGCCATGACTAATTATCAGCTTAAACAACATAAATACAGTTCAGAAAGAAACAGTAGAAACTCAATGAAGGCATAAGAAATAGAAACTATAATAAATTACAAATATTATCATCATCTCAAAATGGAATTGAACAGACTCAACAAAATGTACAACTAAAGGAATGATCAATAAGGACAAATGACAAATGTATACAACATGGAGAGATTTTCACAAACAAAGCCTTCCAAAAATCTATCTTACATGAAATAAACTTATACAATTGAATTCATATCTGATTTCTCATAAACAGCCATCGCACAAACACGAATTGCCTAAGTATGTGATACGAAAATTGAAGGAGAGATTTATTTTATCACATATAAAAATCATTCATAAATATTGGAGTCAATGGGCCACTTAAATTGGTGAGCCCTATATCAAATCTAATACAACTATTCCGTGTGTAAATAAATATACAGTTTCAATATCTTTCTAAGCTAATACATGGTGATAGTTAGATTGTTAGGGAATACATGTAGAATTGCACATTTTGACTTGTATATTCATATTTACAATGAACTAAATATGTATATTTGTTAGGATATTCATCCAATATCCTAAGAGAATTATTGGTCAATTCCTATTGGTTAAGTCCTACTGGTCAATTTTATGGTCGTCCTAGATATCAGCGTCACGTGCTCCAATAATGTCTCTTATCAGTTGCCCTGACTATCAATGTCACTTCAAATGTTACTTCCTATTGGTCGTCTTAACTGTCAATGTCACAAACTTCTATGCTGTATCCTATTCAACCTAAATGTTTAAATACGCATTATGTGTAAAGTTCTATGATCAGCACTCGGTCCTGGATGCCTAAACCGATATCCTGGTTCTCCTCTGAACTCGGACCTCGTACATTCTGGATGCTTGTAGAATACAGGTTCTACTTCATATCAAGTCTTCTTATTTTTACTCAATATGGCTGTTGAGACACTCGGATTAGAGTAGCATATTGTGTCGACGGATCCTCAATCCTCACTCTCATTTTCTGACTAGGTAAAATCATAATAGTTCAAGTATATCAAAATGACGTGTTTACGTGCTGGCGTAACAATATTTCATGTTTTTTAATAGATTAATTGATAAACTAAATCATTGTAATTGTATTTACATTTTACATTGTATAGAATACAAAAGAAAGTCCTTGAATGTGTTCAACAGGTGAATCTTCCCAAACCAAATGTAAAACTATTATCATGAACGAATCGTTCAAAAAAAGAGTACAGAATAATCAATACAATTTGATAATACAATAATGACAATGATAGTCAAGTTTCTGGCTCCTCTTCAAAACCTATATTTTATTTTTTAATTCAATATAATTATTTATACTACTTAATTATTTAAAAGTAGAACAAATTTTACAGCGATTTATTTATCGCTGTTAAATTTTTACCGGTTTTCATGATGAACAGTATTTATATACAAAATGATATCAGAGAAACATTTATCTTTGTTTTTCTAAATATTTCAAATGATGAACATCAATCCTATAGAAACTACATTCTTCTATAACAGATTCACTTGAATTTGAGAACTGGTTCACTTAAAATATTCACTGTTTAAAAAGCATACTTGACGTCTCTAAGATTTGAATTTCATGATTTTATTTTATGGTTTCTTATTGTAAATCATTTACTCTCTTGCTACTACTCTCACACTACTTCATCTTATTGTCATTAATATGTTTATGTCACATGGTCATTATTATTTTTATCAGATAAATAAAATTACTGTTTACATGTTTCTTCTGGTTACTGAAATATAATTATGTCATCTTATATAAGGCCAATAAAAATTGAAAGCTGATAGTCTTACCATCTAGTTTTGGATTGATTGAAGTCACATGCATATGTTCGGTCGACATTTCAGATGGCGTTATAAAGTTAAGCTATCACATATTGAACTAAATTAGAATCTATTCAAAGTAAATATTGTGTTTCAGTACAGCCGACTTTGTTGTGATGGAAGAAGTTTTACACTTAAGACCGTTGAAGATTCTAAAACAGATTATGGCTGACGATCGTCCATTGTAGTTAGAAATTAATACCGTTGGATGCAGACTCAGTAGACGAGACATAAAGCATCCATAAGCGAAACCAATGGTTCTTAGTGAGAAACCTTCATACAGCGTCATACATGCTTACTTCTCAGGGCTACCACCCTAAGATAAAATGGTCATCTATGGTATCCAGGTTTGAAATAGGTTCGTGATTCCAACGAATTAGTATTATCTAAAGTCATCACTTTCTCAAGAGTCATGGATGCGCACTGCAAATCATGGATGTGCACCGTGAATATTTGAAGGGTACTGAATTACACAAAGTGCATCGACGTCTGATGTACAGAATTTGAATTAAGAACTGAACCTCTGATTCTGTATACCCCAAAAAAACTGAAATGTTTCAGTTATTGACAACATTTTTACAATTTAGACAATATATACCAGTTAGTAAACTTACTTACTTAATTGTGTCTGTTACCCCTAAAGGAGCGTAGGACGCTGACCAACGTATAATTTTCCTGGTTAGCTTTATTATTTAGAAAGACGGATTTCTACGGGATGGCACCATTGCCTTATGTATAACCTGTAGTGCCTCCACATATATTTCAGTTCGCTTGCATCTAACTTCCTGGTTAAGCCCTTTCGACTAATTTACTTAACCAAGTCATTTGTATTGCACCATTGTACCATTCGTTCTTATATTATTGTCTGGTTTGTATGATGAGTTCACATGACATGTCCCACTTGTCATTTGACCTTGTCAGTCATTCGTCACTTCTATTCATGTGTACCTATTTCGTTTGTTGCATGTCTGCCTTATATATATTCTTAGTCATGATCTATCTCTTTGAGTTGGCTCGTTAGCCATTCTCCACATCGCTTCCTTTGCCCATCCGTTCAGATTGTAATCCAAGGAGTTGGCTCATTAGCCTTCTCTACATTGCTTCTCCGCTTCGCTTTTTGGTGTGTCCCAAATAAACGTATTTATTACTTCAAATTCATCTTCTGATTTTGTAACCGTCAGACGCTACTTTGTAACGATTGTCTAGACGAGCGAACTAATTACCGAGCTTTAGAATAACACTCAGATATTTAGTCACCACAAACCCTCTACCATTATCCGCCAGGCTAAGAACAAGCAGTAGTAACCCGAGCTCCAGTCGAAGTTAGCTTATAAACAATTGCTAGAATTTCATTTTTAATGAAAATTAACCTTTCTTTTTTTTAAACAAAACAGTGACATATTTTCGAATCGATCAATAGATTACATTATTGAAAAAAAACGAATATTATCACACATAAAAAATATCATCTTACTATTTTACACAATCTTATTGGTTAATTTTCTTTTTACATTGTACATTGATCTGAAAATTTCATTATTAAAAGTAATCAATAAGGATCGTTATGTCTGTTAGTCAGTCAGAAAACAAACTAAACTGAACAAAAATCATGTTACATTGTGGTTCAATATTCAATAATTGGTCTAAATTTTCTTTTTCAATTGTTTTAATTATATTATAGATATATATATTTTTAAGAAATATATGTGGAAAAATCAGTTACCGAAAAATTGAATAAACCTGTATACATTTGTTTGTTTCAATTAGATTTATGAAGATAAGGTTTTCCACCAGTCATTGTTAGACTACTTATCTGGCTGGGCAGAATCATCGATGAGAAAGGTGGATCCGATGCAGATGTGATGAGGGTGCGGATTGACAAAGCAAGGGTTGCATTTCTACAGTTGAAAAAATATCTGGAACTACAAATAACTTTCAACCAAAACCAAAATCAAGATTTTCAATACAAATGTCAAAACAGTTCTATTGTATGGAGCGGAAACTTGGAGAACTATCAAAGCCATCATCCACAAGATACAAGTGTTTATGAACAGTTGTCTACGCAAAATACTTCGTATTCGTTGGTCCGACACCATCAGCAACAATTTACTGTGGGAGAGAAGAAACCAGATTCCAGTGGAGGAGGAAATCAGGAAGAAGCAGTGGAAGTGGATAGGGCACACACTAAGAAAAGCACCTAACTGCGTCACAAGACAAGCCCTTACATGGAACCCTTAAGGCAAAAGGAAAAGAGGAAGGCCAATGAATACATTACGCCGAGAAATCGAGAAAGACATGAGAAGAATGAACAAAAATTGGACAGAACTGCAAAGGGAAGCTCAGGACAGAGTTGGTTGGAGAAAATTGATCGGCGGCCTATGTTCCATTGGGGTAACAGGCGTAAGTAAGTTGTTAGACTACTATAAACCATTAGAAACCTAGGAACAGGGGATGACTGTTTCATCCTGGTATATGGAACTATTCATCATCAGTGGTAGTGAGCATCCGCGATGATGATTTCAACATGTAAATTCATTCAATCATGGATTTATTTCCTTATAAACTGGCATTTCGAGAGTAGACACTTCAACACAACTATAATATACGACACTATTGGCTGTTCAATGATTCTTTAAAAATTTGTTTAAAAACTCAAGAAAAACGAAGGTGCAGACAGTTTGAATATTTTTACAATAATAGAAATCAAATATAAATGAAACATTATTTGAAAGTTGGATTTTAGATGTACCTATAAAGTTTTTCACACAAATTGAGTGAACATTAGACTCGAAAGACCTACTATGGTGTCGGCTACTTATGTTCACATAAGTAGTATATGATATCAAACCAAAATCAAAGGTCTGACAGCAAAAGATCAAGAAGGAAAAAATGAGAACAGAAAGAAGGCGATTTGTAAGTCACGTAAAGTGAAATGAAGTCTGAACAGTCTAAATGAAAAAAAACACTGAAATCTGAAACAAATAAGGGTTCGTTTGCAAATGATGATTTCACGGGAAGGTTTTGTACATATGCTTAACAACTCTGTAATATTCGCTTAAATATATATATGTTGATGGCCTCACCTGAGTTCTCGAGCACAACACTACTACTACGAACAACAGTAAACATCATGATTTATTTCAGACAATTAAAATAATTTCTTTCATCCTGTTGTATTTCTCATCAATCTTTTTGAATATTATGTAATATCCTTTTAAGATTGTAAAGTTGATTATTAATCAGAGTAATCATTTGAAACTGTGACTCCTGCCACTCGCAGGATTCGGACCGTGGAAGCATCAGTCTCACATATGAATGTCTAATCTCTGGACCACTGAGTCAGCCGGCGCCTAAGGATGTTATTGTATAACTCTGATCAATCTAAGGATTTCGCATGACCTCACCTATTTGTCTTCAGGTAGTTAGTTACTGCCTACACCCGGCGGGATTGAACTCCACTAGTCCAAAAATACAACTACATTGTATCAGCAATTTTAATCATTTTCTGATGTCAACTTATTTCCTGAAAAATCTAAGTCATTCAACTAGTTAAGGTAACTATACATAACTAAACCTCTAACTCTGCTTGAAGCCTCTCAGAAGCTACTACCTGTCCCAAGTCCGGATAAAGGTGGACGGTTAGGCATTAAGGTTAGCAACCCTGTCTTGTAGAAAACTAACTCACTCAAAAAAGGACACTAACCAGAAAAACGGAACCTGTATATGTTAGCCTAACTAAACTCAACAACATACATAGAAATAAACGAGAAATCGAACGAATATCGATATATAAATTAAGGTTATGTTGAAAGCACTGTAGAATTTTAATTAAATAACCGACAGGGGATCAATATATATATATATATATATATATATATATATATATATATATATATATATATATATATATATATAATTACTGCTTGTTTTAACATGTGAAAACGTGACACTTCAAAAATTCTTTTATCACTTGTGAAATCATCGATCAGTCATTGTTAGACACCGCCGTCATTAGAAACCTGGAAGCACTAAAAGACAGCCGTTTCATCCTGGTGTATGAGACTACTCATCAGTAGGAGTGCGCATCCACAAATCCTGCACCTGGCAGGATTCGAACCTATGACCTTCGATATTGTGCACGAACGCCTTAAACCTCTGTAATCATGAAAAAAATTCGTTCAAATTTAGTTTATTATCAATAAAAACTTGTTCAATATGGGTAGAGTATATTGTACGTATCTTGATAATATACATTGAAAATCTGCAATATATATATGTTATAATTGCTTGTAGCTTGTGATAATCTATGCAGTACAGATAATATGTACAGGTATAATATGTAAGTTAGTTACAGTGTTGTTTTTAACAGATGAAGATATGTTAATCTTTATCAAATTTGTTTAAAACTGTAATACAAGCTTTGTCAGTTAGGTTTTAAAGTAAATTCAATCGATGTGTTGCACAACGGTCGGTCATATTTTCATAAAAATCGCATTAACTATTATTCCTAAAATCAATAAAAAGATATCACTCTGTTAGGATATTCATCCAATATCATAAGAGGATTATTGCTCAAATCCTATTGGTCGATTTCTATTGGTCAACATTATAGTCGTTTTAACTGTCAAAGTCAAATACTTCAATATTGTTTCTTATTGGTTGTCCTGACTATCAATGTCACTTCTAATGTTACTTCCTATTGGTCGTCTTAACTGTCAATGCCACAGAATTCGATGCTGTTTCCTATTCGACCACAATGTATAAATACGCATTATCTGTAACGTTTATTGACCACGACTAGGACCAGGACTCGGTCCCGGATCCCTAGTCCGGGATCCTGGTTCTCTTCTGGATTCGGACCTCATACTTTCTGGATGCTTGTAGAATACACGTTCTACTTCATATCATGTCTTCTTATTTTAACTAAATATTGGGTTGTAATGATCGGATTTGAGTAACATTTCGTGTCACCGGATCCTCGCTCTCGTTTCCGATTAAATAAACACGTAGTAGTTCAAGTATATCAAGTTGACGTGTTTACGTGCAGGCGTAACACACTCATTAAGGAATTCATTGATAAAAAGATATTTATTATTTGAAAAGGTTTACATATGTTTTTATGTTGTATATATAAATTACAGGGTAGTGAATATTGTTCAGTTACACAATTGAAATCATGAATCGACCAACGTTAGACCATCATTAGAAACCGGGAAGTACTAGATGGCCGTTTCGTTCTGGTGCGAGATTCATCAGCAGTGCGCCTCCATGATCCCTACTACCCGTATGATCGGAACCCAGGACCTTTAATCTTGCCCGCGAACGCCTAACAGTGTTCATTTGACAGGGGGAAAATAGATTCCATGCTACAACTCTATTTTGTCAGTAATTTTAATCGTTCCTTGTTGTCAACCTATTCCCAGAACATTTGACAATCCCGTAATGCAATTTCTTGTGCTCATTAGTGATTAGCTTCGTAAGGAATCTTCTCCGAGTTCTAGTGTGAAGTCGTGACCAGTGGAGTTCAACCCCATTTAGTGTAGACAGTAACTACCGAATACTGTGTATGAGGTTGCGCAAAGCCTTGAACTGATCGATATTAGGTAATAACGCCGTCGGATACCGGCTAAATGGTCTAGAGGTTAGGCGTTCACGCGCAATCTTGAAGTTCCTGGGTTCGAATCCTCTGGGGTGCAGGCGTCGTGAATGTGCACTGCTGATGAGTCCCATACCAGGAATAAACGAACGTCCAGTGCTTCCAAGTTTTTAATGATGGTCTAACATTGATCGATTCATGATTTCAAAGGTATATAAAGATGACTTGAAACAATTAGTCTCTCTGGATACATATATGCGTACGCTCAATAGATCACCTCAGTGTTTAGACTTGATCCCATGGTTTTCAGCTACGTTAAGTCATGGTTAATACATGCTTCGTTCTGCTCACTAACCGTCAATTATGGGTATCTCACATGTCTTGATATCTTTTTTCAGTTGGAGTTATGGAGATCAGTGTTTTTCTACACGTTGAAATAATCAATGGATCATTGTTAGATCATTATTTGGAAACCTGGAAGCATTGAAAGACGCTTGTTTCATCCTGGTATGGAACTCATCATCCACGGCTCTTGTAACTTGCAGGATTCAAAACCAGGACCTTCGATCCTGTGTGCGAACATCTGTCGGCATCCAACAGTGTCATTACCTAACCATAATCAATCTATGAATTTTTGGCCACCTCACCCGTTTGTTTTCGGGTAGTGACTGCCTATGCCCGACAAAGTTGAACTTCACTGGTCACAACTTCAATATCTTTGCCTCCCTTTAGATTTGGGGAATCTTGTAAGACTTGTTTCAAACCTTCAATACATTATTTGTTAAGTTATAAGTTTGACAGATATGAACTGACCTACAAAGGTTTGTATTTTCTTGTCAGTAGTGACATTAAGAACTACAACTGATTAACATGTTTTGTTACAAATCAATATAAAGTTTAGTGAAATAATCAAATAAATTTCATGTCCCTGAATATTTTTTCTTGATGGTGTTTTGTAAACAAAAAAAAATTCTTAAGGTCTTGAATTCAAATCACCGTTAGTTACTTGACTTGTATATGTAAATAGTCTCTTAAATTATGAAAATAGGTGAATATTCAGTACTCATTGCTTTTAATTATGTTTCTGCAGTGAAATGAACAACTCAACCTAGAGACCTTCTACGGTTACAGCCGGTCCCAAGCCTGGATAAAGGAGGATGGTTGGGGGTAGGTTTAGTGACACTATCCCTTAGAAAACTAACTCTCTATAAAATCGCTAACCAGAACAAAATAATTCACTGGTCGGAGGGGTAACAGGAGTAAGTAAGCAAGTACCATTGAATAGAAGATTATTCTGCTTTTGATCACTCAGCTATACGTCTTTCTATATATTATGAATTACAATAACATGCTGGTAGATTATTTCAGTGTAATTTTCTAAATACTCCACAATGTCAGTACGGATACAGAAGGCTCGACTAGCTTTGGACAACTTGAGTCAATTATGGCGCAGACGAGATATCCATCTACCAACCAAAGGATGAGCTTATTGCGCAGCATTTCGCTTTATCATACTCTATAGGTGTAAAACATGGCCAGTAAGAGTTGAGGATATTCGTACGTTTCGAGTATTCTATCATCAGTGTCTTCAAAGCATCGCTCATACCTCCTGGAACAGTCATGTAAGCAATGTTATCGTCAGGAAACGGGTTGACGGAGTAGTGGATTTTCATCATTTGAGCTGGTTTAGACATGTGTTACTAATGCCCGTCCACCGACTGCCTTGTCGAGCTATGTTATACGATGTAGGAGTAAGTTGGTAGAAAGCTAGGTGCAGCCAGACCAAATCATAGCACAAATCTATGAAGTTGCTGACAAGTGCATTGAGCCATGTTAGTAGGTTAAGACTACCAGGTTGATGTCCACGAGACAATCGTAATCTATAGTCAAAGACTTTGAATGACAAGGCTCAAAATTATTTGCAATAGCTCAAGTGCATTCATTCTTTGTGTTCTCTCAAATCCTACACTCCTAAATTTCTCACCACCACTATCTTTCTCTTTTTAAATTTATTTCGCAGGGATACGCCTCTCGAAATATACCTTCGAAACCTAATCGTTACGATTATCGCTAATACTTCTACTGTCTCCACTACTAAGAGATTTGAAATGACAATTCGATCTCTCCTAGCTAGTGTCCTATGGTAAACTTAAACTGATCTATGTACACGTACGAAGTTCTACGTTGTAGCTGACTAACTGACTGACTGACTGACTGTCTGACGATCATCAGTTATTGCAATTATTATTTTCTTTTACAACTAACTTAATTGAAAAAAATGAAACGATTTGTTGATCAATAATAAATCTCATGTATAAACAACAACAACTTTTACCTTTTAGCTTTCTGTAAGTATTCATCAATTCTACCACATAAAGCAGTGAAATATTCTTCAAATGGATATTTGCCAGATATATCAATATGTTGTTGTCGTGCAATGATAAAACCTAACCATCCTTTTGGTTTATAATCACGTTGTGCACGTAAACAAATTATTGGTTTTTTTAAATCGAGTGCATAGGTGGCTTCTAGTTTTTATGGGTTAGAAGAAAGAAAAAATCAAAACAAACATTTATTATTGATCGAACATATAAAAAAATGTTTTTAGATAGTTTGATTTGCTGTAAAATATGAATATGAACAGTTGTCTACGCAAAATACTCAGGATTCGTTGACCAGACAACTTACTTTGGTAAAGAACAAACTAGATTCCAATGGATGAGGAAATCAGGAAGAAGCAGTGAAAGTGGATAGGACATACACTGCAAAAATCACTGAACTGCGTCACAAGACAAGCCTTCACTTGGCATCCTCAAGGATAAAGGAAAAGAGGAAGACCAAGGAACACATGAGAAAGACATGAGAAGAATGAACAAAAAACTGGAAAGAACTGAAAAGCAAGCCCGGGACAGAGTTAATTGAAGAAAACTGGTGAGCGGCCTATGCTCCATTAAGAGTAACAGGCGTAAGTAAGAAAGTAAGTAAGTTAGTAAAATATGAATAGTTTTCAATTGTGTACGAAGGAAAACATTCATTTTGTTGTTTTATGTTATATATTTTTGATAAAATGTGTTCAATAATGACTTGTTTCATGAGGAAATTCTTGAAGTTATTCTAGTGAGAAGACATGAACAGTGGAGTCCAACCCTTCCGAGTGTAAACAGTAATTACAGGATACAAAAAATGAGGCTTCGTAAAATCCACTGATTGATCGGAGTTAGGCATTAACACCGTTGAATGCCGGCCTAATGGTCTTGTTGGGGACGTTAGATCCCCAGAACTCACGTAATAAATGCCTTAATTTTGGATTTTATGTTTCCGAGCATGGGCTGATCACCTGACTTGTGAGCACATTTCGCGCCAGGAAAATCCTTGTCTGTGATTGGTTACTGTGTTATTTTAGTACGTTATTTTTGTGACTTTTCCGAGGATGTTTCTATGATGCATAAATAAACGCGATTTGTGTGCTTGAGATAATTGTATTCGCCGGGTGCTTGTAGAATACACTTTCTACACTATATCAAGAGTTTTTCTTCAGTTTGTTGGGGCAACGTATCAGAGTAGCTTATCGTGTCACTAATTCATTGTCTCATTCTCGTTTATCGACTAATGTGAACTTATAATAGTTTCAAGTATATCAAGTGACGAACATAACAGGTCCAGAGGATAAGCGTTCGCGCACACGAGTGACATTCCTGGGTTCGAATCTGATGAGTAGCAGGAACCGTGGATGCGCACTACCAAGTATATGCTTAAGCATAAATTCTCGGAGTTCTTTAAGTGAGATGTAACCAGTGAAGTTCAACCTTGTCCAGCGTAACCAGTAACTACAGAAGACAAATGAATGAGGTTGCGCAAAATCGTTCAATCGGTCAAAGTTAGACAATGACACCATTAGATTCCAGCCCAAAAGTTAAGTGTTCACTAGTAAGAACCAAGGTCCTGGGTTCGAATAGTGTGTGTGAGTAGCAGCAGTCGTGGATTCGCACTGGCACTGATGAGTAGTCCCATACTAGAATGAAACGGCCATCTAGTACTTGTGGGTTTCTAATAGTGATCTAACAATGATTGATTTATACCATTTCAATGAAATGGTCGACCAGTTTTCTCCAACCAACTCTGTCCTGGGCTTACCTTTCCAATTCTGTCCAATCGCTGTTCATTCTTCTCATATCTTTCTCTATTTCTCGGTGTAATGTGTTCCTTAGCCTTCTACTTTTCCTTTTGCCCTAAGAGGTCCAAGTGAAGGCTTGTCTTGTAATGCAGTTAGTTGCTTTTCGTAACTCAAATTTATGCTTTAGCATAAATTCGATTGTGTTCGGATATTCATCAAGTATCCTAAAAGAATTAATTTCGTAAGTCTTATTCAATCGGTCGATTTCTTATTGGTCAATATTATGGTCGTCCTAACTGTGGATGTTACAGACTTCAATGTTGTTTCCTATTTGATCTAACTGTATAAATACGTATTATCTGTAACGTTTAATGACCTGGACCCAGATCCTTAGTCCAGGATCCTGATTATCTTCTGGACTCGGACTTCGTACTTTTTGGATGCTTGTAGAATGCAGGTTCTACCTCATATCAAGTCTTCGTATTTTCACTCAATATGGGGGTTAGGACACTCGGATTAGAGTAGCATATTGTGTCGCCGTGTCCTCGATCATTGCTCTCGTTTTCCGAATACAGTAAACTCAAGCATCTCAAATAACGTGTTAACGTGCATGCGTAACAGATTGCGAAACATTATTGACGATATTCATTATGATTTCATCAGTTGATTCATTTGTTAACTGATACTAATTAGGTACTATCGAAAGGTCTTGAAGTTTGATCTCTGATCAGGTTGTAAATGTTTGATTAATATCTGTCTTACATTAGGGCAAAATGAGCCTTCAGCGCTTTATGCTTCTTTCAATGATCTTAAAAAAGTCGATCTTTTGATATTGAACTTAACTAACAAGAAACTTTAAGAAAAAACTACATTTTTTGTGAAGTGATTTCTTAATAAAATAAACTCAAAGATTGCTGATATTATGAGATTTTGAATTATGTGGTTGTGAAGATTGTTAAGTTATACATTTGAAACCTGTAATGCAATTACCTGTGCTCCCTAGTGACTAGCTTCATTAGTAATCTTCTCCGAGTTCTAGTGGGAAGTCGTGACTAGTGAAATTCAAGCTGTCCGGAAGTAGACAGTAACTACTGAAGACTGTGTATGAGGTTGGGAAACTCCGTGAAATGATGGAAGATAGATATTAACACCATTGGATACTGGCTGACTTAAATGTCCGGAGATTAGGTGTTCGCGCACAAGACCGAAGGTCTTCGGTTCGAATCCTACGAGATGCAGGAGTCGAGGATGCGCGTTGTTGATAAGTCCGATAACAGAACGAAACGGCCGTGAAGTGATTCCAGGTTTCTAATGGTGGTATAACATTGATCGATTCATGGTTTGAAATTATGAGATATGTTTGATGAATTATCGGATCTAACTAAAGTTAGATTTTTTCAATAAGAGCTTTGTAGATTTGTGTTTTTACACATTTGAAATCATCGATCAATCAATGTTAGACCACCATTAGAAACCTGGAAGCACTGGACAGCCTTATCGTCCTGGTATGGGACTTATCAGCAGTGCGCATCCACGACTCCTGCACCTCGCATGACTCGAACCTGGGATCTTCGGTATTGTGCGCGAACGCCTAACCATCGGACCATTTGATCGGCATCCAACGGTGTTAATATCTAACTGTGATTAATCTACGGATTTTGCGTGACCTCACTCATTTGTCTTTGATTGCAGTTACTGCCTACACCGGACAGGGTTGAACTCCATTGGTCATGTCTTCTCACTAGAACAAACTCCGAGAATTTCCTCACGAAGTTAGTCACTAGTGATCACTGATACTATAATTTCAGTTAGAGCTTTGCAGATTTATGTTTTTACACATTTGAAATCATCAATCAATCAATCATTGTTAGACTAGCACCTTTAGAATATAATTACTGATAAATCAGAGTAACTCACCGGGACAAACAGTGAAAAAGATTGTATACTGTCGAACTCAACAACAATACCATTCATATGATTTTTTTAACATAAATTCAAAATTGTACAACAATTTTGTTGTAAAAAAAAACTAATTAACAAAATTATTCGATTTGTATATTACGTACGTACGCAAGCAAATACATTCTTCATTTGTACTAACTAACTAACTAACTAATTAATAAATTTGAAATCTTCAATTCAAATTAATTACTGTGCTAAATGATATTATCTGTATTCATAATGAGATTTGTTAATGAGATTTATTAAATACTGAAAAAAAAAATTTTCGATGACTTTTTAATGAAACAAGAGTTGTATTATGAGCTGAGAATTTGAAGAGACAAGAAGGTCAAGGCTATTACAGACAATGTAAATTCAATTATATGCATTGACTTTCAATCTGTCATTGATTATTTGAATAAATGCTAGTAATGAGGTTTGCTCAAGATCGTGAATTGATCAGAGTTAGAAATTAACACCCGTTAGATACTGGCTCAGTGGTTCTGAGTTCGATTCCCGGGAGGTGAAGGAGTGGTGGATATATGCACTGCCATTGATGAGTCACATAATAGGACGAAACGACAGTTCCTTGTTTCCAAGTTTCGAATGGGGGTCTACCACTTCACAACTCTATCATGCAAAATATTCAATCTCATATTTAACAGTTTTTCTATGTAATTCTATATGAGTGTTATGTTACGTCACTAAGTATACTTGAAACTATTACAAGTTCACCTTAGTCAATAAATGAGAACGAGACAATGAACTAGCGTTCAGATAGGCTACTCTGATCGTTTAACCCAAAAGACCTAAAGAGAAGTGTTGATATAGTAGAGTAGAAAGTGTATTCTGAAAACACACCCAGCCAGTACACAAATCGCATTTATTTATACATTATAGAAACGTCCTTCGGAGAGTCACAAAAATAGCACATTTAAATAACACATCAACCAATCACAGCTAAGGATCTTCCTGATGGGAAATGTAATCACAAGATCAACTAACTAATCAGCCCATGGTGGGAAACATAAAATCCAAAAATTAAGGCATTTATCAAGTGAATTCTAGGGATCTAATGTTGCCGAACAGTAAGAACGGCCAAAACGTACTCACTTCACAGTTAAAAACACTTTCAACAATCAAATTATTACACAATCAATCTATGTGAATTTTTTAAAATTATAATACTACTTAAATTGTTATACTTACTTACTTACTTACCCATTTCAGCATATTCACTATGTTTATAATTTTCCGAGTAAATAATACATACAACATAAGATTTTTCAATTGCTTCAGCTAAACATTTAAATGTATTATCAGTATATTTCATATTATTTAAATCAAACCATACCTAATAATAATAATAATAATAATGATAATTAAAACAAATAATATAATTATTATTAAATATATTATTGAAATAATGACAATAATAAATAATGATTTACTTTTAGTAGTGGTAAGTAAGTAAGTTAGTAAGTAGGTAAGCAAGTAACTAAGTAAGTAAGTAGGTAAGTAAGTAAGTAAGTAAGTAAGTAAGTAAGTAAGTAAGTAAGTAAGTAAGTAAGTAAGTAAGTAAGTAAGTAAGTAAGTAAGTTTTTTTTTACTTTCGCCTGTTACCCCCAATGGAGCATAGGCCGACCACCAGTTTTCTCCAACCAACTCTGTCCTGGGCTTCCCTTTCCAGTTCTGTCCAATGTTTGTTCATTCCTCTCATATCTTTCTCTATTTCTCGGCGTAGTGTGTTCCTTGGCCTTCCTCTTTTCCTTTTGCCTTGAGGGTTCCATGTGAGGGCTTGTCTAGTGACGCAGTTGGGTGCTTTTCGTAGTGTATGTCCTATCCACTTCCACCGCTTCTTCCTGATTTCCTCCTCCATTGGAATCTGACTTGTTCTCTCCCACAGTTCGTTGTTGCTGATGGTATCTGGTAAACGAATACGAAGTATTTGTTTACGAAGACAACTGTTAATAAACACTTGTATCTTCTGGATGATGGCTTTGGTAGTTCTCCATGTTTCCGCTCCATACAGTAGAACTGTCTTGACATTTGTATTGAAGATCCTGATTTTGGTTTTGTTTGAAAGTTGTTTGGAGTTCCAGATATTTTTCAACTGTAGAAATGCAGCCCTTGCTTTGCCAATCCGCGCCCTCACATCTGCGTCCGATCCACCTTTCTCGTCGATGATGCTGCCAAGATATGTGAAGGTGTTAACGTCCTCCAAGGTATCTCCATCAAGCGTGATTCGGTTGGTGCATGTTGTGTTGCATCGGAGAATTTTGCTTTTTCCTTTATGTATGTTGAGACCTACTGCTGCAGAGGCTGCTGCTACACTGGTCGTCTTCTCTTGCATTTGTTGTTGAGTGTGCGATAGAAGAGCCAGGTCATCTGCGAAGTCCAGATCGTCCAGCTGCGTCCTAACTGTCCAGTTGATACCGTGCTTCCCTCCAGATGTTGACGTCTTCATAATCCAGTCGATGACCAGGAGAAAGAGAAAGGGTGAGAGTAAGCATCCTTGCCTGACACCGGTCTTCACCTCAAAAGAGTCTGTCAGCTGACCTCCGTGTACGATTTTGCAGTTGAATCCATCATAAGAATTCCGTATGATGTTGACTATTTTCTCAGGCACACCGTAGTGTCGAAGAAGCCTCCACAGTGTTTTCCTATCCACGCTATCGAATGCTTTCTCGTAGTCGATGAAGTTGATGTAGAGTGGTGAGTTCCATTCAATTGATTGTTCCACAATGATCCGTAATGTAGCAATTTGGTCAGTACACGATCGATCCTTACGAAATCCAGCCTGTTGATCTCGAAGTTGGGCGTCTACGAAGTCCTTCATTCTGTTTAACAATACTCTGTTGAAGACTTTGCCTGGTATTGAAAGAAGAGTGATGCCTCTGTAGTTTTCACACTTGCTGAGATCGCCTTTCTTTGGTATTTTGATGAGGTATCCTTCTTTCCAATCTGATGGTACTTGTTCCTCATCCCAAATCTTCTTGAAGAGGATGTGAAATATTTTCGCAGTTGCTTCCACATCTGCTTTCATTGCCTCTGCTGGAATGTTGTCTGGTCCTGCTGCTTTGCCGCTCTTGATTTGTCTGATGGCTATACTGATCTCCTCAATCGTAGGTGCGCCAATATTAATTGGGAGGTCCGTGGATGCTGCTTGGATGTTGGGTGGGTTCAGTGGAGCTGGTCGATTCAATAGTTCCTTAAAGTGCTCCACCCACCTATTTCGCTGTTCGTCAGTGTTGCTGATTATTTTCCCTTCCTTGCTTTTCACTGGTCGTTCTGGTTTACGATAGTTTCCGGCGAGCTTCTTTGTAGTTTCGTACAATTGTCTCAAGTTTCCTTCTCTTGCAGCCTTTTCCGCCGTCATTGCTAGATCTTCCACATATTTTCGTTTGTCAGCTCTGATGCTCTTCTTCACTTCCCTGTTTGCTTCTGTATACTCGGCTTGCGCCTTAACTTTCTCTGCTCTTGTTCGGCTGACATTCACTGATGCCTTCTTGCTCCTCCTTTCTTGAATTTTTTCAAGAGTACCAACAGAGATCCATTCCTTGTGATGGTGCTTCTTGCGACCAAGGACCTCCTGACATGTTGAAGTGATTGCCTCCTTAATCCCTTTCCAATTGTTCTCCAATGTTGCGTCCTCTCCATTGAGTAGATCCTGAAAGGCCTGGAACCTATTGGTGAGGGCTATCTTGAATTCGTTGAGTTTTACGGTATCCCGAAGAAAGGCCGTATTAAACTTCTTTGATGTTGTCTGCCCCGCTGTCCAGTGCTTCTTTAGCTTCAATCTCATTTTGGCGATCAGCAAGTGGTGATCTGAAGCTATATCAGCTCCTCTCTTGGTTCTCACATCCTCCATGGTCCTTCTGAACTTTTTGTTGATACAGATATGGTCAATTTGGTTCTGAGTAGTGTGGTCCGGTGAAATCCATGTGGCTTTGTGAATGCGTTTGTGCGGGAATATTGTGCCACCGATGACCAGTTTGTTGAAGGCACATAGGTTTGCAAATCTCTCACCGTTTTCGTTCCTTTCTCCCAGTCCATGTCGTCCCATGATGTCTTCATATCCAGTGTTGTCCATTCCAACCTTGGCATTCAGGTCTCCCATAAGAATCGTCAAATCCTTTGGTGAACATTTATCGACGACTGACTGCAGCCTTTCGTAGAATTGATCTTTAACGTCGTCATTGTAGTCATTGGTAGGTGCATAACATTGGATGACGTTCATTGTAATGTCCTGTTTCTTTGTTTTGAAGGATGCTTTAATGATCCTGGGTCCATGAGATTCCCATCCTATCAGTGCGTTTTGTGCATGTTTGGACAGCATCAGTGCAACTCCTTGTGTATGTGAAGCGTTTTCCTCTTCATGACCAGAGTATAACAGCAGTTCCCCTGAAGCAAGTCTCAGTTGTCCTACCTGTGTCCAATGTGTTTCACTGATGCCGAGCACCTCGAGGTTGTATCTTTTCATTTCTGCCGCAACTTGAAATAGTCTTCCAGTCTCCCACAATGTACGAACGTTCCATGTACCTAAAAAAATGGTTGCTCTAGTTGTCAGAAGAGGCATCGGCCCCGTGACTTCCGAGGGGACTCGGCTTTCATCACGAGACGTCATAATTCTTCTTCCAACTCCCAGGGCAGAGTTAAAATGGTTTGAATTATTTTTTCTGGTTAGCGTTTTTTTGGCAAGTTAGATTTCAACGGAATGGGGCCGCCAACCCCATGTCCAACCCTCCTCCTTTATCCGGGCTTGGGACCGGCAGTAGCCCCTAAGGTTCTACTGGCGGAGTTAAGTAAGTAAGTAAGTAAGTATTTGTCAACTTGAATTATATGAAATTGTAGTAAATAGTTCATGAATCGTTTAACAGTTAAGGAATTTCTGTTATATACACATTTTGGTTAGGCGATATCAGTGGGTGTGAGAACTACAGAGGTATCAATCTTCTATCACTACGAGGTAAAGTTTTAAACAGGGTTTTGTTAAACAGAATGAAGAACTTTTTAGGCGTTCAACTTTCAGATCAACAGGATGGATTCCGTAAGGATCGGTCGTATACCGACCAAATTGCAACTTTACGTATCATTAAAGAACAATCAATTGAATGGAATTCACCAATGGAAATAACTTTCATTGACTGTGAAAAAGCATTTGATAGCCTGGACAGGACAACACTATGAAAGCTTTTTGGAAACCACTGCGTGCCTGAGAAGAGAGTCAAATAATACGGAATTCTTATGATGGATTAAACTGCAAATTTGGGCATAGAGGTCAGCTGACAAACTAGTTCGAGGTGAAGACCGGTGTAAAGCAAGGTTTCTCACACTCGACCTGTATCTTTCTCCCTGTGATTGACTGGATTATGAAGACATTAACATCGGGGAAGAGGCATGGAATACAGTGGATTACTGGGATGCAGCTGGTTCTTCTATCGCACATGGAACAACAAATGCAAGAGAAGACCACCAGTGTAGCAGCAGCCTCAGCAGCAGTAGCTCTCAACATACATAAAGGAAAAAACGAAATTCTCCGATGCAACACAACATGCACCAACCAAATCACTCTTGATGAAGATGCTTTGGAGGACGTTAACACCTTTACATATCTGGGCAGCACCACAGACAATCAAGGTGAACCGGCAAAGCAAGGACTGCATTTCTACAGTTGAAAAATATCTGGAACTCCAAACAAATGTCAACCAAAACTAAAATCAGGATTTTCAATACAAATGTCAAGACAGTTCTACTGTATGGAGCGGAAACATGGAGAACTACGAAAGTCATCTTCCAGAAGAGACAAGTATTTATGAACAGTTGTCTTCGCAAAATACTTTGGATCCTTTGTCCAGACACTATCAGCAACAACCGACTGCGGGAGAGAACAAAACAGTTTCCAATGAAGGAGGAAATCAAGAAGAAGCGGTGAAAGTAGATAGGACATACACGGCGTAAGGATCCAACCGCGTTACAAGACAAGCCATCACATGGAACCCTCAAGGTAAAAACAAAAGAGGAAGGCCAAGAAATAGAGAAAGATCTGAGAGGAAAGAACGGAAATTGTAAAGAACTGGAAAGGAAGCTGGAGGACAGAGGGGGGTTGGACAATGCTTGTCCTCAGCCTGTGCTCCATTGAGAGTAACTGGCGAAAGTAAGAAAGTATGTAAATACGTTTTGAAGGAAGAATTTTCACATTAATGCTCTATACATAGCGAATAAATGTTTAAAGTAGAATAGCATGTAGCATCTCACATATAATATTTTGTACTTTTATCATTGTTGAGCTTGTATGCGCATGTACGCTTGGGCATTACTTGCCACCTACACATAGATATTTGACTAGCTGTATCGATTAACAGTTTGAATATGCTACAAGCATATATTTATATACATATAAATCTTTGGATATTATGAATTGACAGGAATTATAATTGATGAATTTAGTTCAGTTGTTCTGAAATTGATGTTTTGCCTAATGAAACCAGAAGGAAATGTGTTCGACTGTATTCTTACTGTTATTGAATCTCAAATTGAACATTGATTTCGACTTTCAATTCATAATGATTACTATTCTCAAGGTAATTGAACTTCGATTACTTCCTATCCTATTTATAATTGAAAATATATTTTCGGGAAGAGTTTTGGAGGTTTGTGTTTTTATACATTTGAAATCATCAGTCAATCATTGTTAGACTACACCATTAGAAAACTGGGAGCACTGCATGGCCGCTTTATCCTGGTATGGGACTCATCAAAGGCAGTGCGCATCCACGAATCCTGCTACTCGCAGGATTCGAACCCGGGACATTCGGTACTGTGCGCGAACGCCTAACCATCGGACCAGTGGGCCGGCATCCAACACCCGACAGGCTTAAACTCCATCGGTCACGTCTTCTCACTAGAAGAACTCCGAGAATTTCCTCACGAGTCTAGTCACTATTGAGCACTGTTACGATATTTTCGGGCAGAGTTTTGGAGGTTTGTGTAATTACACCCTGTCAGGTGTAGGCAGTAACTACAATCAAGGACAAATGAGTGAGGTCGCGCAAAATCCCTAGATCAATCACAGTTAGACAATAACACCGTTGGATGCCGACCCAGTAGTCCGATGGTTAGGCGTTCGCGCACAATACCGAAGGTCCCAGGTTCGAGTCATGCTAGGTGCAGGAGTCGTGGATGCGCACTGCCTTTGATGAGTCCCATACCAGGATAAAGCGTCCGTCCAGTACTTCCAGGTTTCTGATGGTGTAGTCTAACAATGATTGAATAATGATTTCAAATGTTAAAATATATTGACTTAACAGTTTACAGAGTATTCAATACCTAATAAAATGCAAGAATCCTGTCTTCTTTCATTAAACATAAGATGTTTATATATCTATCATTCATTTACTTGATTTGCCTTGAAATTACGAATGAAATAGTGTCAGACCGAATCTTCAGAAACCTGGTAGCACTGAAAGATGGCCGTTTCGTCCTAGTATCGGACTGCTGTGATGTTTCGCTCTCTGAACTGGATGTTTAGGCTGTCGAGAATTCATTGTTCTTCTGAACACCAACATCATCTGCCCGAACTTCATTTAGAAGTGAAGTATTCGGATTCCTTCACGTTTGACCCGTAACTTGTTCTGTTGACCTTGATCTTGGTTAGTCGCCATCGACCTTAAACTTGTCGTTGTTTGACACCTTTATTTTTAATTTGGTTCTGGATCTCTGAAGCTTGTCAATGATTTTGCTGATTGGCTGATAAATTCGGTCAATGTCGATGTGTTTTATTGGGTGCTGATTGAGCTGACTGTGCTAAGCTTCTAATAAATTATCCAATATTCTTTGTCCTTCCTCTATCCATTATTTTCACATTGTTCCAATCAAATGTAGTATGTCCATAATTGTCCGTATGTATTTATATATTTGAAGAATTGTCATGGCGTGTGACTGTTAATTAGTGTTCACGTAAAAACGAAACTGAAGACGATGTTCACTTTGTCCTAAGTAGAGTTTTTGGCAATTTGAGCAATAGTCGTGCTGTAATTTACGCTGTCATTTATATATATATATATATATATATAGTAGAATGATCCGTTTTTTGGGTTCCAGCACTTGAGTTCGCTTCTGTTAACGATTTCAATTTATGTTTCATGATAAACTTGCGTGGATAGTCATTCTTTTGGAGGATAGTCATAAGATACTTCTCCCCGTTTATTAGTTAGTATCGGACTCATCAATGGCATTGCGCATTTACATACTCCTGCTACACACAGGATTTGAACTCAGCACCTTCGGTCTTTCCGGAGAACGCCTAACCTCTAGAATACTTACTGATTCATGAATCCAGCAACTACACATCATATAAATAACCAAATTATATTAATTTTTTAATTAAGAATTACTGACATCAGTATATAAGTCATTCTGATTAACTTCCTTCTCTGTAAAATGTGTTGATGAACACCTACACACTCACACACACACACACGCACATCATGGGTTAATTTGATGACATTTGAAATTTTTATTAAACGATTGAATAAAGAGTAAATTGTATTGCGGGGTTGTTGTGACGATTGTTAAGTTTGATTTGTAACCATGAATCGATCAATGTTAGACCATCATTAGAAACCTGGAAGCACTGAAAGACGACCGTTTCGTCCTGGTATGGGACTCATCAGTGACAGTGCGCATCCACAGGATTTGAAACCAGGACCCTTGGTATTGTGCGCGAACGCCTTAACCGTTAGACCACTGAGCCGGTACCTAACGGTGTTAATGTCTAACTTGATCAAATTCACAAAGTTGCGCAACCTCATACCCTGTATACATCCGAACAGGTTTGAACTTCACTGGTCACGACTTCCCAGTAGAACTCGGAGAAGATTCCTAAACCAAGCTAGTCCCATACCAGGACGAAACGGCCGTCTTTCAGTGCTTCCAGGTTTCTCATGGTTTTAGTCTAACATTGATTGATTCATGGTTACAAATAAAAGAGTAAATTGTTAATTTGAAATTGATAATTAAGAATTTGTTTTTTTTTGAAAACTTTCAATTTTACATTTACCTTATATCCTTTATCTTTTAAATGTTGAACAAGTTTCATGGTCATTTCTTTTTGTTTATGACTATAACTTATCATAACATGTTCAAGTTGAATGGGATGATTTAATTTCGATTCATAATCGATTGAAGTATGATCTAGATGTTTTTTTAAAAAAGAAACAGACAGTTAAACACAAAAATCGAAATACACAAATATGCAATATGCAATATGCAATATGAGGTCGCGCAAAATCCCTAGATCAATCACAGTTAGACATTAACACCGTTGGAATTCAGCCGGCCCAGTGGTCCGATGTTAAGGCGTTCGCCCACAATGCCGAAGGTGCCGGGTTCGAGTCCTGCGAGGTGCAGGAGTCGTGGATGCGCACTGCTGATGAGTAGTCCCATACCAGGACGAAACGGCCGTCCAGTACTTCCAGGTTTCTAATGGTGCTCTGTCTAACAATGATTGATTGATAATTTCAAATGTGTAAAAACACAAACCTCCAAAACTCTGCCTCAAAATATTATAAGTTTTATACCAAGTGAATCATAGTACAAATTGTCTAGTTCATGAAATTACATTATTTTTTGTCGTAACATTCCGCAAAAAAGATAAAAAAATTTTGAATATATTTATTTCAATATGTTACATTCAAATAGTTATTTTGGAAATTTTTAAAGGAGAATTCATTTTAGTGTAGAATAATTTTTGTTTATCAGTCAGTCAGTTGCAATGTAGAACTTCGTACGTGTGTACCTAAGTTCATGTTGCCATAACACATGAGCACAGAGACTCAAATGTCAAATCTGACCCCAACCAGGTAGTCTACATCTACCAACATGACTCAGTCCACTTGTCAGTGACTTCATGGATTTCTGTCATGTTTTGGTCTGGCTGGCCCTAGCTTTCTTCCAACCTATTCCTACACCACAAAACATCACTCATTGAGGCAGTCGGTGGTTAGCCATACGTAACACATGTCCCAACCACCTCGACTGATGAAGTTTCACTACTTCATCTATTTTGTTTATCGACTTTTTGTGATTTTATTTACGAATGAAACCTTAAAATTAAAGTTTTTGAATGGTGAATTATCTGACCCAGTAGTTTCTGAACTACTGATTAAAAAGTTAATCAGTTTACAAGACAAAATCCTACTTGATTGTTCTCCGGACAGGATTAAATATTCTAGATTCAGTCTTCCTGTGGTTAGAGTTGTGAATGTTTCGATGAATTAGGGTAACTAACATTTTCATTCCACGATAGTTTAACATATAATCACCTTCTATATAGTCACACTTACTAACCTTCATTTATCTGCCATAAAATCCGATAAAGTACTGTCTGTATGTTGTTGTTAGAGACTTTAGATTCTTTTTTTCTGTAAACTATTTCAAGATCTTTGAATATACTTCCAAATTCTCTTCTTATTTTATTTCTCATTTCAGGATTGAATGTTAACTTCAACAGAAGAAGTATCACTTCTTCTAATGCCTTTCCTTCCAGTGTTTTGATAGTACAATGAATACTTTGTAGCAACGTGGAATGACATATGAACTCTCTGTTTTTATCAGAAGATGCTAAAAGTCTTAAACCTGTAAGGAAAAAAAATCACAAAATAAACGAATTCAATTATACACATTTAAGCTGTCTATGTTTTGTAACAATGCCTAAAATGTATAGTTAAGTGAAAAATATTTACTATAGGCATCAGCTTGTTCTTCTAAGGGGTTTTCCATGAATCCTGCTACAAAAATATAAATTTATACTACAATTGATCTGATGACCTTCTTCAAAAAACAGTTGAGTAATTTAGACCTTTTGCGAAAGAAATGATAAATCAAGGATTGTTTATCATGAAAATTGTTAGTTTTTAATACCAGTCTATCATGAAATGTCTTTACAAGTCAACGCTTTGAGTGTATTAGTTTAAAAAACTGACTTTTGTTTCAGAACAAGATGAATTGTTGCTAACAGCACAATCTAGGTTGTCTTTATTTATCTTACTTGTGATTCATCAACTTAATGCAATCTGCATCTCAGTGGTTGTGTTCTTAATGACATTAGGGCGTAGAAAAAGAGTAAAAGATGACAGTTGGATCCAGAATCAAAATTCAGTGAGATAAAGCACAACCAGTTGTCAAAGGTAGACTCTGTAAAGTTTAAAATCTGATGCATTTGATCTAACCAAAAATGAAGGTTATCATCGTTCTTCTGATGAAAAACTACTGTAACTACCAGTTGATAAAACAGTGTTATCAAAATGAGCGAATTTCCCGAAGAGGGATCAAAGATGTGAAAATCTAAATTGATCTAAGTTAGCCTTAGTATTTAGGAATTATCATACTACTTGTATAACGGGTAGCTGAGTTCTAGTGTCATCTTTTTTAAGCTACCGCTTTTTAAAGTCCTCTTATATCCTATTCTATGTTAGAATAGTTTATCAATTTGTGATATTCATTAAAGTTATTACTGAACAACATATCGGAATTCTTTCAAACAAATATTAACCACATAACAGAGAACAGTGAAATAATAGATCTGTGAACAGAGTTCCATTGAAAAAACACATCGATGGAAATCGCAGCCACAGAATACCCACTACATCAAAACCGAAACTGAAAGGATGGTTATTATCAGAACTAATCTGTAGATTATTGATATATGCAGTCTTATTGTATGTGATTATTAGGTAAGTTAATTATCAAGTTTTTATATTCTGTTTATCAAAAGCTTTCTATTAACCCATAAGTTATAATCATACAATTTGCTGTTCTGATTATATTGCTAGTTTATGACTTATTGTATCTCATATTTGCATTCACTACTTAGCTCATACATGTATAATTACTATTTTTCATTTGTGATGGGATTTGGGTCATGTTTGTCTGCATGTAATCCAAGTATGTATGAGATATATGGTTTGTATGGTACAATCTAGTATGCTACAGTATAGTACGTGAACTTGTGCACTCAACGGTGCAATGTGGGAGAAAACTGTGGACCAATAGAAAGTTCGCTACTGACCACAGCTTACTAGCACGGAATTGTATTCTAACTGGTTGTATTAGTTAACAGTTAAGAACACAACAGTGTCACATTTTAAACCTATAGAAATTTTAACTTGACAACAAGTTATTCAACTTAAGTATACAAATAAATCGATTGGCTGGCTAAAATATCTACTGAGAATAAGTATTCCACGAAAACAGCTCTTAACATTCTAGTTAGTTTTAACTACCCTTTTTGAAAAACCAATGGTTAGGAATCTTGATACGATATAATATATGATGCAATTACAAAATCAATAGTTTTCACAGATAGACATAGATATTTAGGTGGGTAAATCCATCGATAATATCAGATTGAATTTTCGAAATTATAAGCAAAACGAAGAAATATAAACAAATGAATTAGGCAAACGAAACTAACCTTTTAAAATTTCTTCACAACTGTAACCGTTTACTCTTGTTGAAGGATTTTTAAGAGTAGAAGTGAGTATATTCAACAAAACTTTTATACTATCAGTTTCTTCTGGAGTTAATAGAGTTTCTTCATTGTTAATATAAGCAAAGCTTAAATAGGCCGCTGTCTAAAAAGAAATGTGATTTTATTCATTCGATCCTACCTGCAAATTAGTATTCTTAGATTTTGCATAATATGTAATCATATTGATGAGATTATTTTTGTTGAGAGCAGAACATATAGATGTATTCTCATGTTGTAGCATGTTATAGAGAGTTTTTATAATTATTTCTGCTACAAATGTGATTTTCTAATGAATAATATGAGTTTAAACTTAAATTATAATTCTTACTTTTCCGTCATCATAAATTACGTCGTATGGGAGTATAGCTTGATGAATTCGGTAAATTTCTTTCAAATAAGCATCTTGCATGGACATTTTTTCTGCTAATAATTCACTTGTGCCAAGGTAATTGCACAAAGTTAACTGAAAAGATAATAGCAGTTCAATGTAATATTCGTTGTAGGGTTTGTTTTCAGTATTGAAAGCATATTTTCCCAAGTCAGTAAATATTCTAGTAAGACGCTCTGGATGTTCTCCGTTTGATAGCACATTCGAAGCTATCCACAGTCGGTAATCTGATACTATATTTTCAGGACTTTCGATGGCGAAAAAGCTACTTTCAAAAAAATCAATGATTGATTTGAACTCATTTGAACCATATCCTTGATTTGAAGGGATTTTCAGCATATGGTCAATAACTCTAATGGCTATATTCCTGGCATCTACAGCTCTATCCATAGATCCAGGTACGGCTTTTTCTGGTATCCAATATCAAATTTCTTATTCACAAGCTCTTACAAGCCTATTGATTTTGTTACACTCGCTCGTTGTTTCAGTACGGTTCCAGAAATCTGTATTTTGTTCAAAAAACGTCTGTTATTCACGTGAAAAAAGATGATTTTCTTCGATTTTGTGAGTTCTGAATATAGCGAATCATTCCATTCACTAATATAGACACTTTAAATATTTGCGTGAAGTGATAACAGATAAGCTTTTTATTGCCAGCGCGTACAATATCCAATGTCATTTTCACAGTATAAAATGCCTTCAATATTTTTTTCACGAGTTAGTATAAACCAGTTGCTTTCTTTGCACCCAATCATAGTTCTTTTGGTACGATTCCAGGTGTCTAGTAATTTCCCATGGATGGATGTCTAAACCCTTGACTGCACTAATTCTAGTCAGTTGATTCTTAGGTTGTATGTCCATGATTTGATTGAACATGTTTGTTTTAGGGCAGTAGGGTTTCATCTATTACAAGACCAGATTATTCTTGATGTGTAGAATAATAAGGAGAGAATCCTAATGCTAATAGGAGTATATTTTCAGAACGAAGTATTGGTAGCGAAGGTTGTGTGAGAGGACCGAAGTGTTAGCAGGAGAAAGGAGGCATAGATGATAAGCGAGACAGATTAAATGAGTGACCTAAGGCTACACTTATTCTAGTCATTTAGCTGTTTTTCTGAACTTTTATGTACCGCGATTTGAATGAGTACATATGTTACAGAGCAGTAGGGTTTCCAACTCCGTCTTGAGCTCCTCTGAGGCTATTACCTGTCCCATGCCAGGATAAAGCAGGATGGTTGGGCACAGGGTTAAATATCCATCCCGAAAGGGAATTAACTCGCTAAAAACGCTCACCATAAAAATCACTCATTCAATATCCAATATCCAATATATTTTTCACGAGCTATTGTAAACTCAATGATTTCTCTGCTCACGATTCTTGTTCTTTCGGTACGGTTCCAGGTGTTCGGTAATGTCCAATAGATGGAGGTCTAGCCACTCGATTGTCTAATTCTTGTCAATTGACAGCTGGTTGTGAGTTTGCATGTCTCGGGATTTGAATGAAAACGTTTGTTTCTAGGCAGCAGAGTTTCTGGATACCAGCAGCTATCACATTACCAGAGTGGAGATCAGTTAGTTACGATGTGGAGAGTAATAATGATAATAAGGATAAAATTATAATGATAATATGGATGAAATTTCAGAACTGAGTAATATATAGATGAATTTAGTTTGTTAATTGGTTATGAGGATTGTGAGAGAGGACCGTATTGTAAGCAAGTGGGGAGCAGAGATGAGATGCGAGATAGATGAAGTAAGGGATCTGAGCAGATGCCAATGATAACAATTAGCAGGTCTCGAGATATGCATCATGAACAGCTTGTCCAAGAGGGAGATGATAGTCCGCATGCGAGTAAGTGATTATCAAGTTTCTTCTTAAAGCAGTCCACTGGGGGGTGTGGTCACCTCGGCTTGGACAGCATAATCAGATCACCTCTGATTCTCCTGTTGCTCAGTGAAAATAATCTCAAGAGCTGAAGTCAATCGTCGTAAGGTTTATTTTTCAACCCCATCACCCATTTGGTTGCTCGTCTGTGCACTCGATCCAGGAGATTTATGTCTCTTTTAAGCAGAGGGGGTGCAATGACGTTTTGAACTTACAAGTGTGGGCGCTCATACGTCTTAAATAGTGTCAAAAATAATTTCGGGGTGATAGCACCAAGTTTCCTTCGCATAAAGTGAAGAGTCGCATTTGCCCTGGTTGCGTCCCCTACATAGTTCGGACTCGTATGGAGGCTTTCTGTGGTTATTAAACTGAGATCGCGCCCTGAGGAGACATTAGGGAGTGGACTTCCATTGAGGGTATAGATCGTTTGCGTCATGTGAGGCATTCAAATCATATAAGCTCTTCTCTCGGAGTTAGGTCTCCAGTTAGAGATGTTATGATATCTCATGATAAAAGCCGGGATGAAAGGATACAATGTGGAAGTGCCTAAATCAGTGAAACACATTGGACGCAGGTCGGATAACTAAGACTGACTTCAGGAGAGCTGGTTTCATACTGCAGCCACGAAGAAGAAAATGCCTCATGCGTATGCAAAAGAAGCACTGGCAGGATGAGAAACTCAGTAATCTGGGATCATCAAGGGATCCTTCAAAACAAAGAAAAGGGACATTACAACGACTATATTGATGACGTTACAGATGCACACACAAACGCAAATTCAGAGACACACGGATTTTACTGAATCACACCACAGAAAACCCAACTGACCATATCTGAATAAATAAAAGGTTCAGAAAGACGACAGGAGACGTGAAAACCAAGAGGGGAGATGAAATAGCTTCGGATCACCACTTGCTAGTCACCTAAATGAAGTTGAAACTCAAGAGGCACTGAACAACGGGGCATACAAATCACAGCAGTTTTTTTCGGCCTTTCTTCGGCAATGAAAGCAGACATGGCAGAAACTGCAAAAATATTCCATACTCTCTTCAAAAAATTTGGTATGAAGAACACGTACCAAAAGACTGGAAAAAAGGATACGTCATCAAAATAGCAAAGAAAGGCGATCTCAGCGAGTGTGAGAACTATGGAGGCCTAAATCTTCCCTCAATACCAGGCAAAGTCTTCGACAGGGTGTTGCTAATCAGAATGAAGGACTTTCGTAGATACCCGACTTGGAGATCAACAGGCTGCATTTCGTAAGGATCGATCGCGTACCGACTAAATCGCAACTTTGAGGATTATTGTGGACAACGCTATAGAGGCTTCTGCAAAACCACAGCGTGCCTGAGAAAATAGTCAACATCGTAAGGAATTGTTATGGTGGTTTAAACTGTAGAATCATTCATGGAGGACAGCCGGCAGACTTGTTCGAAGCGAAGACCGGTGTAAAGCAAGGTTTCTTACTCTCAACCTTTTTCTTTTTCCTAGTGATCGACTGGATAATGAAGATATTTGTTACGTCTGAACGTAAACACGTCAGCATGATATGCTTGAATTATTACGAGTTAACCGTAGTCGGAATACGGGAGCGAGGACTGAGGATCCGAGGACAAGACATGGTACTCTGATCCGAGGGTCCCAATCCCATGTAGTGCCTCCACATAAACTTGAGTTCGCTCATATTTAATCTGATTAAGCCTTTTGATTAATTTATGTAACCAAGCTATTTGCATAGCAACAACTCATATGTACCATTGGTATTTTTTATTATCTGCTCTGTATGAGCTTGTACGACTGAGCATTGCTTACGCTTACGCACTTACTCATCCTTTTCGCTTTAATGTTAATCTCGTAATATTCCCATGAACTCACATGATTTGTATCGCTTGCTTTTGACCTTGTCAATCATTCGTCGCTTTTATTCATGTGTGTGCATACCTATTTCGCTTGTCATATGTCTGTCTTATTTTTGGTCTGACTATATATTCTTAGTCATGTTCTATCTATTTGAGTTGGCTCTTAGCCTTCTCCAATTCGCTTCTCCGCTTCGCATTGTGGTGTGCCTCGAATAAACGTATTCATCAATACGAGTTCATCTTCTGATTTATAAACCGAGCTTAAGAACACGCAGTTATCGGCACACTTCACCCATATTCAGTAAAAATAAGAAGACTTGAAATGCAGTAGGACCTGTATTCTACAAGCATTCAGAAAGTACGTGGTCCGAGTTCAGAGGAGAATCAGGACCTCGGACTAGGGATTCGAAACCGGGTGCTGGTCATAAAACGTTACACATAATCAGTATATATACATTTAGGTTGAATAGGAAACAGCATAGAAGTTTGTTACATTGATGGTTAAGACGACCAATAGGAAGCAAAATTTGGAGTGACATTGATAGTCAGGGCAACCAATAAGAAACATTATTGGAACACGTGACATTGATATCTAGGACGACCATAAAACTGACCAGTAGGAATTAACCAATATGAATTGACCAAAAGTTCTCTTAGGATATTGATGAATATCCTGACACATTAACATCAGGGAGGAGGCATGGCATACACTGGATTATTGGGATGCAGCTAGTTCTTCTGTCGCACAGGCAGCAACAAACGCAAGGGAATATGACCAGTTTAGCAGTATCCTCAGCAGCAGTAGGATTCAACATAAACAAAAGAAAAAGCAAGATCCTACGATACTACACAACATAAGCCAACCAAATTACACATGGCCGATAAGTTTTGGCAGTTGTAGAAACCATAACATACCTCTGCAGGTGGATCTGATTCAGAGGTGAAGGAATATACGGATCAGCAAAGCAATCGCAGCATTTCTACAATTGAATAACGCCTGGTATTCAAAATAACTATCGACAAACACCAAAGCCAGACGTTTCACTGTCAATGTCAACCCGCTGCTACTGCTTGGATTGTATTATTCAAAAAATAAATCCTTGTTCTTCTACAAGATAGACTAAATGATTTTGTCAGAACTTATCTGACTAATGTACTGTGTTTGTGAGACCTAGGAAGTTAGCCATACATAAACTTGTAGTTGTTTAGGCTAGATACTACCCTATAATTAAGTATTCTCCCTTACGCTGTCCAGGAAACCCCAACTGTAGATTGGAATTTCATACAGACAGATCGCATATTGGCGCACTCAAAAATTTACCATCTGATTAACTCGGTAACAAATCGTCACAAAGTAGTTTTTTACCGAATCAGTATGAACAAACATCAGCAACATTACTACAAGAAACTAAGTTCCTAGAAGTTAAGAAACGAAGTTTCCGTCAATTTAAGATGGTTAAAATAGGTGTAGTCAATCAAAAATCATGAAGGTTTCGGTTGCCAATGTAACAGCCTCCAGAAATCCGATCATCTGTCATTACCAACAAAGATCGAAACAACATCAAAAGAACGATCAAAAGTGAAACTAGGATAAATTAATAACTCTTTCAATGTGAAGGTGACATGAGTGTTAAGAAGTCTACTAAACCTTTGCACAAGGAAATTATCTTAAAACGATGAATTAGGCCCGACAAGAATAGACTATGAATAATTTCTATGCTATCTAGTTAACTGATCATACAATGACAATCAGCTAACGCAGCAATAGAAGTCAGTCCTCATATGAATTTTCAGACGGATGAGATAGAAAATATCTAAACTATCGTCGACTTGTATCATTGCTTCTGATACCATCAAAAGTATTAGAAAATTCGGTGCGTGTTGAGGACGTTAGATCCCCAAAACTCGCTTGTTAAACGCCTTATTTCGGTTTTCACGTTTGCCAGCACGGGCTGATCAGTTGACCTTGAGATTAGAGTTCCCACCAGGAAAATCTATGGCTGTGATTGGCTGCTGTGTATTTTAGTGTGCTATTTTCATAACTGTCTCAAGGACGTTTCTTTGTTGGATAAATAAACGAGAGTTGTATGCTTGATTGTACTGTGATTGCTGGGTGTTTTTAGGATATACTTTCTACGCTTAAAAAGTCTTCTTACTTTTCTTTGTGATTCAAAGTAGCCTACCTGGACGCTGGTAACTGTCTCGTTCGCGTTTATCGACTAAGGCAAACTCGTAATAGCCTCAATCATACTTAGTGACGAACCCAATAGTGCATGACATAATTGTAGAGACAATAAACTGTTTCATGAAGCATCAAATTTGGGTTCAGGTAGAGTGAATCCTGTTAGACAAATGCTTGGATAGGAAAAGAACTGGACAGCTGCATACAACCATAAATCATTCGCGTATGTATTATATTTTGAACGTATTCAAAACATTCAATACAGTTCCATACACTGCTCTTCTAACTAGTATTCTATAAATTGAGTTTGTTGATCGAATTCACTTGTGTTTAAGGTACTATCTGTAAAGCCTAGTGTTATGCGTTTTGTCATTATTATGTTATAATTGAGTGATTAAACGTTGAGATCATACACACATTTTAAATGGAAGTATATTTGTGATCATCAGGAAAGTGGATAAGCTATCACTGAATACAGAAGACTTCAACCTGTTCCATGTTTTTATCAATATATGTGGTTAACGATTGTTCATACATGATAAGCTCGACCGAATAACTCATGAGCACATCTCTTAACATGTCTTTAAATGCGAAATAGAAAAAAAGGTATGAAAAATGGCTTCTTTTTGTTTATTGTTACTCACTGATTTATTAAGTAAGCAAAAGCATTCTAAAAAGCCTAATATTATTACAATAATTGAAATCTGAAAAGTTGATACTTTGAACATTGAACACTGCAAATACATGAATAGAAGAATGCAAATCAAGAAAAAACAAACAAAATAGTTTGGTGAAGATTTCAAATTATGAAAATAAGTTGTGCAATTGATAAGCTATTTCATCTTCACTCCGTGAACAAGGTACCTATAACAAAAACACAGAATGGTATATGTGATACATATTACTATAATTTCTGAATAAACGAAAGTAAAAGACATATCTTATAGAATGTAAATTTGTGAAATCATGTTATCTGACAACTTTAATTTGGATTGTTTTATGATTAGACGTCAAAAATCTCATTAAATTGTTGAGAAATCTATTAGAAAGTAAAGTTATTCAGAGGTTATTTCATTTTATCATATAACTCTTCCACAGTATACATACATCACTGGATCCAGGCTAAAAATTGGGGTCTCTGAGATAATCTGTTGTTGTTACTTTCTCAGGCCTGGTACTGTAGTGAAGGAGAACACAGGTGTGGCAACCGAATTGTATTTAACGAAAATTACAGAGTTACTCAGTAAAATTAGAAAACCATATCGTAAATCGTTCATTTGCAAAATATCAGTTCATCATATCGAACTGGACTGTTCCTGTTGCAAAACATCAATCCATTGACACTATTCATGCGTTTCATACAAATTCCATTGTGTTCCCACTCTTCTTCCTTTCTTGATCTTCCCCCATCTTCTGGTGCCAGACATTACGTTGACACTCACGTCATATACTACTTATAAGTAGCTCGCACCACACTACTACTACTCACATGATTCGAACGAAGGACCTTCAGTCTTTCACAAGAAGTCCCAACCTCTGGACTACTGACCTGGCATCCTGCTTCGTTATTGTATAACTTCGATCAGTCAATGGTCTTGCGTGACCTCATCCATTACTAAATATACCTAATTGTTTTTCGGTTGATTGTTTTAATTCACAAAAACACAATGGACTTCTGTTCTCTTTTCAATCATTATGAACTTATCGTACGTAGGTAAACGTATTGTTACGTACTAATTATCAATTTATATGATAGTTACTTTGAACTAAATTTCTCAACTATGTAAGTATCAATCATTCTTCCGAAATAACACTTCAAACATAATTATATATATATATATATTATTTGAATAAAAGGAAATAATTCTATATATATCATTTTAAACATTCGAATAGATTGATATTTCAATTTAAATTCAATTACTATTATTATTATTATTGTTAATATTTATTCCGGTTACTATAGTAACGCGAATAAATAAACAAACTATTTATTTAAATGTTCAATATATCTAACGCAAAAAATCAAAATCAACAAACGCAACATGTTACACCCATTAAAAAAAAATAACGAAAGTTCGCAAAAACAAATTTGGTAGTAATATATATTTATAATTTTTAAAAAAAACAGATTCAAACAAAGTGAATTTTATTTTTACTATGGGATAACATTTGAAAGAACCGAATTTTATGTGAAAGATTGAGAAAGATAGATCTTACTTAATTCAACAATCATTGAAAAAAAAATCTAAATAATCATACACTGATGTTGTACATATCAATCAATCTTCTCTATTCAAGTGTCAATAATTTGTTGATGGTAACATTGAAAATAAAAAATATATATATATGTGTGTGTGTGAATTAGTTACTTTTTTTTCTAAAATTAAGTCATATTTATAGCTCGTTTATGGGAATTTATGTTTGATAGATGAAGTGAACAACCTTTGAGAAGATAGATAGTCAATATCATATGGAATTCTGATTATCGACTAAAGTGTAAAATCGTACTTGGAGTATAATCAACAGACTCGTTTCTAATGAAGACTGAAGTTTAGACAAGGCAAATTATTCTTAACGTTTCTTCTGTTGACCAACTAGATTATGAAGACTTTTACATTTCAGAAGAAGTAAGTGTAGGTGTGTGCTACTTATACGAACGATATAAGTAGTAGTATAAGAAGGGCCGTGAAAGGAGAAGGAGTCGCACGGTCAGAAGAGGAAAACGGAAAGCAAATGGGGCAAAAGCAAGAGCTAAATGGAGTACCAACAGGAAGGGAAGGAAGCAACAACAGGAATGGAAGAAGGATGGAGTGTTGGAAGTCACGACTCAAGAAGATGGTGTGCAAATAGAGTATTCAATGTAATGTTTTGATTTTCAACTGACTCAGAGGAAGATTGAATTATGCATATTTACACTCCAAGTCAGTCAAAAGTAAAAACATTACATTGAATACTCTATATGCACACCATCTTTGAGTCGTGACTTCCAACACTCCTTCCTTCTTCCATTCCTGGGCCGTGCGACTTCTTCTTTCACGTCCCTTCTTATACTACTTATATTGTTCGTATAAGTAGCACACACAACATAAGGTATACAGTGGAAAGCTCAGATGTAGCTAGACTACATGAACTTTGAATATTATCTAACGCTTCTTTCCCACACAAACAGCAAGAAATGCAGAATATAAATGGCCGTTTCATCAGCAGCCTATTGATAAACATTTGTCAAAGAAAAATACTGTGGATGCATTGACCAGACAATATCAGCTGCAACCTACTTTGGGAGAGAACAAACCAGCTTCTAACTATGAGAGACGAAGGGAAAAGATGTTGCAGGTGGATAGGACATATATTTTGGAAAGCCGTCAAATGCATCACGAGGCATACCCTAACTTGTAATCCTCAATATCAAAGTAAATTGGAGACAGATATCTAAGTAATGAAAAGTATCTCCAAATAACTGAATAATAAATCACAGGATAGGGTTGGTTGAAGAATCGCGGTTGATAGCCTGTGTTCTGCGGTGAGCTCTTTAAATCAACTTCGAAATTTCCATTCAGCCGCTAAGGTAAACAAACTTTCTACATATTTGAAATCATCAATCAATCATTGTTAGACCAACACCATTATAAACCTGGAAGCACTGAAAGACGACCGTTTCTTCCTGGTAAGGGACTCATCATCAGTGAGCATCCACGACTCCTGCCACTCGCAGGATTCGGACCCGGGACCCTTAGTGTTGTACGCGAACGCCTAATCATTGGACCACTGGGCCGGCACATCTTCTCAACTAGAACTCCGAGAATTTCCACACGGAGCTAGTCACTAGTGAGCACATTTTACGATTGTTTTTCAATTAATAATTGATTGATCATTTCAAATGTGTAAAAACACTTGATCTTCATAACTCTAATTAGAAAAAAATCAAACTTTCAACAAATAAAGTCAAATTTTTATCAAGAATACAACTTACACGATATAATTTTTTTGAGGATTCCAAAAATTCAATTAAATCTTTGTCAATATTATTTGTATAAGAATCGGAAATATCTTCTGAATGATTAGTCTCAGTAATTTTCTCTTCTAGCAAAATAATCAGTTTGCAATTTGAAAACTAGAAAATAAAGACACAAATAGTTTTTAATAAATAAATGAAATAATTTGTAGTTTGCGGTAAATTACTTTAGAAATTATAACGCTAATGGCAATAATAATAATACTAATAATAATATCCGTTTTCTAACGGAAGGACAAGTCTACTACCGTACAGCAGTTCGCTTCATCCTACTAAATGAATGCGGAACATAGCCGGTTAAGAGTTGAGGATATTCGTTGGTCATTAGTATTCACTTACACATGTCTTCGAAACATTGCTCATGCACCAAGTAAGCAATACTGCTGTTAGGAAACGATTACTAGTTAAGGATAGCAGATAGGTAGATGAAGTCATGAAACTTCATCAGTTGACGTGGTTTGGCTATGTATTACGTATTCCAAACCACCGACTGACTCATCGAGCTGTGTTTTATGGTGTATGAGTAGGTTAGAAGGAAGCTAGGCTCAGCCAAACCAAAACATGGCACAAATCCATGAAGTCACTGACAACTAGACTGATCCATGTTAGTAGGTGTAGACCACCTGGTTAGGGTCCGTAAGATGATGGTAATCGATGATTACAGACTTTAAATGGCATGGATCACAATCGTTTGCAATAAAGCAGGTGCATCCACTTTTCCATTATCGTTCATACTTTCCATTATCGTTCATACTTCTACTACCTCTACTACTATAAGATTTGAATTGACAATCAGCTGATGTGTTATAGAAACCTAAACTGATGTACGAACATACGAAGTTCTACGCTGAAGCTGTCTAATATATATAATTGAACAAGATATGTTATGAATTTGTGCAAAGAAGGGTGTTTCTTAAAGAACGTGAAAATGAAGTGGGATCAGAGTTTATCTAAGTGACCTGAAAGCGTGACTGAACAGCCTAAGGGAAAAACGATTGAGGTCAGTCGCACCAAACCTTTTTATAGTAAGTTTTGGAAGTGTTAACTCCGTTCTCTAAAACGCCTCACCGTCAGAGATTGAAATCTATAATGTAAGGTGAGGTATGAGAATTTTTAAGGTCAACCTTTTCTAACCCCTTCTTTCGGTTATAAGTAGGCAGCGTCGCTGCATATACTGGTTTTCCGAGGGAAACATCTTACTGCCGTCAACGATAAGATTTCGCCTTAAGACCTTCAGTTGCCTCTTTTAGTCTTATCGCTTTCCAATCAACCTGGTGAAACCTAGAGAAACATTTATTCCAGCCAATATAGATCGATTGAGTTATCACGATAGGCAAGTCCGATGACCACTTCAAGGTACCACCTACAATCAAATGAAATATTATACATAAATGAAAAAATAAACACTTTTAAAAAGCCAAAAACGAACAGTACAACTTTAAAAACAATTTCAAAACTACAAATAGCATACATACTTTCAATGAATCATTGTAAGCTTCGATTTCTTTTGCTTGAGACAAACTATTCGGTATCCCATCAATAATATAACCAATTTTACGTGTTCTATTCATTTCCTCAGTAATAATTTCAATTAATTTATTTAAATTAAATGATATTTTTTCATTGTTTAAATTCATTGAAGAATCCATGATACTTTTCATTGAAATATAATTATAATTACATTGTTTTAATAAATGTTTACAATATAATCGTCTAATCTCTTCATTACTACCTAAAAGAAACAAAATAATAATTTTGGTTAGAAAATGTTGCGATTACGGAAATTGTTGAGTTGTTTAAGTGACATGAGTAATCAATCCATATTAGACTACTAGTAGTAACCTAGAATCACTAGTTGTCTGTTGGATGCCGGCTTAGTGGTCTAGAAGTTAAACGTTTACGAGTAAGACCGTCTTTCGTGGATTTGATTCTAACAAGTTGAAGTCGTGAATGCGCACTGATTATGAATCCCATCGATAACAAAAGATAATTCAATTTATAGACCCTTTCCATTAAATATACACTCAACAACAAATGCAGGAGAAGACGACCAGTGTAGCAGCAGCAGCAGGTCTCAACATATTTCTGTTCTTAGTAAACTTTTGTCTACTACCATTTCATAGGTCAATAAATAAGCGTAAACATCATCATTAGAATATAAAATGTTGTCAGGATATGATTTTAACCAAGTTGATCTTGTGTGCAGTTACGTATCGGAAACAGAAGATCACTTTCCGACTGATTACAACTTAGATAGGTGTTTCTAAATGAACATGAAAAGGAAATGAGGTTAGCATTCGTCTTAGTAACCTGGAAGTATGACTGAAGAGCCTAATGGGAAATTGATTGAAACCGATCGCTCCAAACCTTCTGATAGGAAGTTTTGTAGTGTTAGCTCCGTTCTTCAAAAAGCCTCACCGTCAGAAATGGAAATCTGTAGTGTAAGGTGAGGTATGATAGTGTTTAAGGTTGACCTTTTCTAAGCTATTCCCTCCCCTGTGAGAAGTCAGTGTTTCTGAAGACGCTCGTCACACTCCTCTATAGTCAACTATGCAACTTGGCCTTCATACTTCGAGTTGCTGCTTTTAGTCATACCGTTCTCCAATCGACCTTCCTGGCATGGTACGACCTAAAGAAACATATATTCCATTTTGGTTGAGTCATCATGATAGGCAAGTCCGACGACCATACTAGGACGAAACAGCTGTCCAGTTCTTTCAAGTTTCTATTAGCGGTTTATTATTAATTAACTCATGATTTTTAAAACTATTCGCAATGGGTAGTAGGTAGAATGATTATAGAAATAATATTCAAGATTAAAGAGAAGTAATATGAAGTATTGATCCATTGAATGTAAGCTCTTATTTTAGTTTAATGTTAATATTCAAAAGTTGATTTTTCATCTTGTTTGATCATTGATACAAGAAGATAATTCAATTTGTAGACCCTTTTCATTCAATATACACTAAACAACGAATGCAGGAAAAGACGATCAGTATAGCAATAGCTGGTCTTATCATATACTCAAAGGGAAAAGCAAGATTCTTCGATACAGCACAACATACAAGAACCAAATCACTCTTGATAGAGATGCCTTGGAGGATGTAAAAAACCTTTATATATCTAGGTAGCATCATTGACAAGAGACATGGATGAGGCGCAGATGTAAATGCACGGCTTAGCCAAACAAGTGTGGTGCGCGCTACTTATAAGTAGTATATGACGCGAGTGTCAGTCAACGTAATGTCTGGCAGCAGAAGATGGGGGAAGATCAAGAAAGGAAGGAGTGTGGGAACACAATGGAATTTGTATGAAACGCATGAATAGTGAAATGTCAAACAATGGATTAATGATGGATTGAAGATTTGCAAATTAACCGTTTACGATATGGTTTTCCTATTTTACTGAGTAACTCTGTAATTTTCGTTAAATACGATTCGGTTGCCCTCACCTGTGTTCTCCTTCACTACACAAGGACAGCCTTTCTACAACTGAAGAACATCTGGAACTCAAAACTACTATCAACCAATATACCAAAATCAGAATTTTCGGATACAAATGTCAAAACATTTCAATTGTACAGGGTAGAAACTTGGAGAACTATGAATTCCATCATCCAGCAGATACAAGTATTCGTTAACAGTTGTCTACGCGAAATACTTCGGACTCGTTGGCCAGACACTATGAGCACCAACGTACTGTAGGAGAGAACAAACCAGATTCCAACTAAATAAGAAATTAGTAAACTGTGTTGGCGGTGGAAAGGACACACATTTAGAAAATCACTTGAGTGAGTCACAAGACAATCCCTAACATGGAATTGTTAAGGACAGTGAAAAAAATAACAGACTGAAGAAAACATTACACCGACCAAAACGAAGATAGACATGAGAAGAATGAACAGCAATTCGACAGAACTAGGATGGAACGCTCAGGACAGAATAGGTTGGAGAATGTTGATCTGTGTGATATATGCTCCATTGGGGGTAAGAGGCACAGATAAGTAAATAAGCGGTCAATTTACAATCATTATTGAACTGTTTAATTAGCGCATGTATTAGAAGAAATCGATAAAATGTTACATCATAAGTTGAATATGAATAACAATAGCTACTGATCGATGAGACCGTTAGCGTTATGTAATAACACAATTAAAATAGAAAATCAGTAAAACGTTTTGGCAAAATAGTGAATAGCTCTAGATGTCGTTTATAATAAATTTCCGGTGTTAATTTATTTGATAATAAGGTAGGCGATCAAAATATTGAAGTCACACTGGTTAAGATATATTTACTGATTACTTTAACTACAAGTGAACAGCGTATATGTAAAAGAGTGACCTAATATTTAGTGGGATTTGGGTTGATGGACTATTATTTTAGTACTCTCTTCTGTGGTTCTCACCAAAGACATTTTCTCATTGTATAAATAAGCTTGAATTGTGTGCTTGTGGACCTCGCACTTTCTGACTGCCTGTGCAATACATTCTCTACATCTTATCAAGACATTTTCCTCTAGTTAGTGGAGTCTGGAACGATCGAATTAGAATAGCCTATTGTGTCACTGAATCACTGATCCCCGTTTCGTTATCGATTAAGGTGACTCGTAATAGCTGAAAACATATTAGATGGATGATCTTAATATCTCTGTATGCATTCATCAATCACGTGAAAAAGTAAACAGCCCTCAATAAGCCTTTACTATCCTATACTTAATCAGCTGAGATGATGTTTGGAAATTCCTTATCGAACCTGACTTTTGGTCATGATGACTCTAACACTGCTGGAAAAGTTGATTTAATACATTCACACAAATAGATTATAAAAGTATGATCTATGTAAGATATGAAAACTGTTATTGTTAGTTAAACTATAGAACTTTCATTATTAAGAATACGGGATAGTGAACAACGTGGTTTGAAGACTAGGTGGTATTGATTCACAACGAAAGTAACAGTTAGTCGAAATAGTCTGCACAAAATATTTTCGATTCGCTGGCTAGACACTATCAGCAACAACCTACTGGAGGAGAGAACAAACCAAATTGAAGCTGAGGAAGAAACTGGGAAAATACGCTGGGAGTAGGTAGAACACACATTGAGGAAAACACACAACTACATCACAAGACAAGCCCTCACTTAGAACCCTCAATGTCAATCAGAAAGAGGAACACCCAATGAAAACACTTTACTCCCAGAAATGGAGACAGACATGAGAAGAATGAATAACAATTGGACAGAACTGGAAAGGGAGGCCCAGGACAAAGTAAGCTGGAGACTACTGGTAGCCGACCTATGCTTCACTGGTGTAAATAAGGGAATACAACATTAAAACTACAAATTATTATTAACATTACATATATACTAACAATAATAATAATAGTAATATAATTTACCGATAACAAAAATAAATTTATACTTCTCAAAATCATTATTTGAAGTCTTCTTTGAATTACCTATTATAATGAAAAGAGATAAAAAAATTTTTAAAGATGATTATAGATTATGTAATACAGATTATATGTATGTATTTATCATCCAATAAAGCTGTTGGTGTGTATATTCATAAGGGGGTTCTGTATTAAGATCAAACTCCTTCTTATCGATTTTTGGATTTCCAATAGTCATCTGATCAAAGTCAGTATATGAGTGAAGATTTCATATTCAGCAATCTCTACTACAGATTATGTCAATTATAGCTGGATGCTAGCTCAGTATTCCGAAGGGTTGGGCATTTGCTCACGAAACTGAAGATCCTGGGTGTGAGTCCCAGGAGCGAGAGTATAGCTTTCTGTAAACAACAAATCTTTAATTTAAGCCTAACATACACAGTAGAAAACTTGTCCTTGAAAGAGCTTCATAAATAGAGCACTAAAAAATGGAAAACTAACCAATCTGGTTCAAGGTCTTTCAAAGCGGGAAACACAAACTGAAGGTAATAAGAGATGGTTTTGATATGAAGACAAAAAACTCAAACTTTGAAAAATAAATTACAAAGATTAAGACATTTACCAAGCAATTTCTGAAGATCTAGCGTCTGATGAGAAACCACGAAGTATAATGAATTTGTATTATTCTGTCTAAGTTAAATTCACCGCGGAAAAATAAATTGCATGACCTTTTTATTATTTTAATGATAGTTTTGTATGTTAATCATTGAACTTTTTTATCGATAGTTCTAAAGCTATTACACTCGTTTATAGACAGAACATTGAACAATCATTACATAATCGTGGAGTTGACTAGTCCTAGCGCTATATACGCATTCATTAAATAAAATTCGAAATAATATGTATATGTTTACTGTTGTCTTCTTCAATTTAGTCAGTCAGTCTAAGACTCTTCGGGGCTAAGACCGGTCCCAAGCCCGGATAAAAGAGAAGGGTTGGGATCGGGATTGACGAGCCCATTGTTACGCTCCTCTCAAGGTATGCTTAAACTAGTACGAGTTCACCTTAGTCAAATAACGAGAACAAAACACTGAACCAGCGTCCCGGTAGAGGCTACTGTGATCCCTTGACCAAAAGGTATCAGCAAGAAGTCTTGATATAGTGTGGAAATTGTATTCTACAAACACCCAGTCAGCACACAATGAATCCATGCACTCAAATTTCATTTATTTATACTCTATAGAGACGTCCTTGGGACAGTCACAAAAGTAGTACACTAAAATGACACAGTAACCACCGATCACAGCCAAAGATTTTCCTGGTGGGAAATGTGATCTCAAGGTCAACTGATCGGTCCATGAAATAAATCCAAAATAAAGATATTTATCAAGCGTATTCTGGGGATCTAACATCCCCAACACCCATCCCATAAAAAACTTACTCGCCAGAAAAACGTTAACAAGCAAAAAAATAATTCAAACCAAATGAAATCTGCTCTGGGAGTTAGAAGACCATCATTTAGAAGAGTTATGACGTCTCATGATCAAAGCCGAGTTCCTTCAGAAGTTACAAGGCCGGTGTCCCTTCTGACAGCCAGAACCCTTTCACTGTGTGGACAGCCGGGAAGTAACATCCGACCTCATATACATAAAAGCACATGACACCAAATCGGTCAGAATCCAATGCTTCATTTTAAGTAATATTCTCAGTACTGTATTATTAAAATCAGTATTTACAATGGAATTACATATACATAGAGACGGATGATATATTTGTCATGCCTTTTAATTGCTAATCCAATTCTGTTGATCAGATTCCGCATTCAACATCCCCTATACAACGATTCGATTTTAGGTAGTTGAAAGTAATCGTTAGGTCACTTTGAACCTTGGTTTTTCGTTAATCGTAGTTCATTAAGATGTATGTGTCATTTCGAGGAAAAATGATGCTTTTTTGTGCGGATTGCACAAAAAATAAACAACCCAGTTTCAAAAGCTAAGTCATTTCTACTGAACTATTTGTGCGAACATAGTATTTCGTCAACAAACTGCAGTAAGTAGTAAGTAAGTAGTAAGATAAATAAGTAGTAGTGAACAATTTTTTTTTAAAAAAAAAAGTAACGTGAGCGTAACTCAAGCATCATCTAAACTACCACTAACATTATTCTTGAATGAAAAAGAATTGAAAATAAAAATATTGGAAATGATTTTCTTTCTGTTTTCAGATATTTTCTGTAAACTTTTTTCAGCTACTAATAAACTACTAATAGTCAGTCAGTCAGTCAGTTATAACATAGAACTTCGTACGTACGTAAGTACATAGGTTTAAGTTGCCATACCATATTAGCACAGTCAGTCAGTCAGTCCGATGCAACGTAGAACTTCGTACGTAAGTACATCAGTTCATGTTGCCATACCACATCAGCACAGAGATATAACTGTCAAATCAAATCCAATAGTAGAAGAGGTAGTAAAGGTATTAGGAGTAATCGGAGAGGTTAGGATTAGAACATATTATTCAAGAAGTATGATTCAGTGAGAAAAGTTTAGAAAGTCAAAAGTACAGGGGTTGAAGAATCCAGAAGATTAGGATTTGAGAGAACACAAAGAATAAATGCACCGGCGCCATTGCGAACGATTTTTAGCCATGTCATTCAAGGTCTCTGACCATCGATCATTATCATCTCGCGGAACCCAACCAGGTAGTCGACAATTACCGACATGGCTAAGTCCACTCGTCAATGACTTCATGGATTTCTGCGATGTTTTGGTTTGGCCGCCCCTAACTTTCTTCAAACCTATTGCTACACTAAAAAACAAAGCTCCTCGAAGCAGTCGGTGGTTAGGAATACGCACCACATGGCCCAAACACCTCAACTGATGAAGTTTCATTACTTCATCTATTGATCTGCCATTCTTACCTGGCACCCGATTCCTAATAACAGCGTTGCTCACTCCAGTGTCCCAGGATATACGAGCAATGCTTCGAAGACACCTATGATCGAAAACCAGTAACCTACGAATATCTTCTACTCTCACTGGCACCATATTAGTAGCACAGAGACAAAATTGTCAGTTCAAATCCCATAGTAGTAGAGATAGTAGAAGAATTAGCAATAATCTGAAAGATAAGGGTTCGAAGATATTATTCAAGAAGTAGAATCTATTAAAATATCTTAAAAAGAAGATAAAGTGATGAGGAATTCAGAAGATTACAATTTGAGAGAACACAAACAGTGGATGCACCTTTCGCCATTGCAAACGATTTTGAGCCATATCATTCACGGATTACAGTCGTCTCGCAAACCTCAACTAGGTAGTTTACATTTACCAACATAACTCAATCCACTTGTTAGTGACTTCATACATTCTGTCCATGTTTTGGTTTAACCGCCCCTAGCTTTCCTTCAACCTACTTCTACACCACTAAATGTCACTCAACGAGGCAGTCGGTAGTTCAGGTATACTACTACTACTACTACTACTTATAACAATCTACTCACTAACAGAAAGAAAAAATAAATAAAATGAAGATTTTAAATTTCATGATAAATAGAAAAAGAAAGGATTTCTTATCCAAGTTCAAGATGAATCATGTGATTTTTAAGTTTGTATTTTCGTTTTCAGATTATTTACTGAAGAAAAAAAATGGGTGTGAAACATTAAGGCTAAACTTAATGTTCAAAAGTATGAACAATCAGTAATTTAATGCTTATAAATTTTTTTCGCTCACAAGGATGTAACATATTGTTTTGAAAAATGACTGATTCTAAGAAGTGATTCTTTAGTTCCCCAAAAGTAGATGTAAACAGAAGAGATCAATCAAGTCGAGAGTAAGTTAGTAGTTCAGATGTTAATTAATTGCCAAGAAACCCGGAGGTCTTGGTCCTCAGACGGTCCCATACTAGAAGACAAAACAGTTGTCCAAACTTTTCAGGACCTTCATGATTGCCTTGAGTAAAATGTAGTCAGTTGTGTTAACTTGACACTATAAAGTACAGGTTTATGTGTTCTCCTCTGAATCACTGGTTACACGAACAGGTTGAATACATTACTGAGCTGATGAGTGAAATACGTATACTGATTCACAAATCTATGAAGACCAACGTTTCAAATATGACAGTAATTCTTGGAATATTTAAAGTCAAACAGCTAATACTTTAACCTTTTTTCAAAATCTTTATCTACTATTCCATCGCATCAGCTTCCATGATGCATCTAAGAGAATGCCTATTTAAAGTTGTTTTTGATAACTGAAAATTATCAATCGATACAAAATGAAATAAATTTCCTTTGATTTTATTAGTCAAAATCTCTACGATGTTTCTCACAAGAGAACATTTATCATTATTGTTTTCGAATTCATGAACCGATCATTGTTAGATAATTAGTAGAAATCTGAAAGCACTAGTATGTGACTCATTAGCAGTGCGTATCCACCACTCTTGAAACTTGCACGATTCGAACCCATATGTTCAATAGTGACTAGCTCCGTGAAGAAATTCCTCCGAGTTTAAGGGAGAAATCGTGACCAGTCGAATTGAAACCTGTTCGGATGTTAAACAGTGATCACCGAACACAGTATATGAGGTTGCACCAAAACCTTGGATTGATCAAAGTTAGACATAAACATCATTAGATACCGACTCAGTTGTCCAGTGGTTAAGCGTTCGCACACAAGACCCAAGCTCCTGGGTTCGATTCTTGCGAATATCGGGAGTCGTGGACGAGCACTACCACTGACGAGTCTCATACCAGTGCTTCCAGGTTTCTAATGATGGTCTAACATTAATTGATTCATGATTTTAAAGAGTAACTCGACGATGTCTAATAACTAATATAACATAGTATGATGATGAAGAGAAGTAAACACCAGACTGTCTTTTAGTTTGGTTAAAATACAAGTGATATTCATTATCTATGATTTCAGAACCATGATGATGTGACAATTCAACAACTTAACTTTTTTTTCATAAATTTTGACTGAGGTTATGTACAATGTTTTCAATATTCACTAAGTATATCATAGTCAGTACTTTCAAGGACTTTTAAGTTACCTTAAAACATGGATTTTAGTAAAATATTTCATTCCAAGTATCGAACATTCGACCATAACTATCTATTACGAAATTTTTCAGTGTAACATATCCTTGAATACCTATTGAGAAACTTATGTGAAATAACTGAAATAAAAACTCCACTCCTATATACAGTACTCATGTACTCAACAAATAGAAAGAATGCCCACTAACTGAATAGCGAAGATATTAATAAGAGAGAATTTTGCAAACATTTTCCGCTTACATTTATAGTTTTAAATCACGAACACCCGATGACCTCAGTGGTCTACAGGGTTACTGAGTTTTAACGCGAGACCAAAGATTATCCTTTCAATTTCATCGTGTCAAAGTCGTGGATACACACTACTGAAGAGTCTCATACTAGAGCGAAACAACCATCCACAATTACTAGATTTCCAAAAGTGACAAAAGTTTAGATCGATAGTTATTTTATTGATGAAAATTTAAAATATTATTTGATAACTGTAATTTTCAAGTTATTATCATCTAACTTTTATGCAACTACTGTGGTGAACGAGAACACAGGTGGGAGGCGACCGGATTGCATTTAACGAAAATTACAGAGTTACTCAGTAAAATTGGAAAACCATATCGTAGCCGTTCGTTAATTTGCAAAATATCAGTTCATCATATCGAACTGGACTGTTCCTGTTGCAAACAACATCAATCCATTGTCACTATTCATGTGTTTCATATGAATTCCATTGTGTTCCCACTCTTCTTACTTTCTTGATCTTCCCCCATCTTCTGCTACCAAACATAACGTTAACACTCACGTCATATACTACTTATAAGTAGCTCGCACCACACTCGTCCCCCCTTTTAATAAGCTGTCATCGTAGTCTATCAAAACAGGGACCCTGGTCAGTTAATATCACCCTCCGTATTCCGTGACGCGCTACAATATGCCGGATTACAACTTCGGTCATTGTTCTTGCCCGCTGGTCTGGAACGGGTACGGTATCTATCCAATGTGTAGCGTTTACTAGTTCCCGCTGCTGGGACACGGCGGCAGGCACACTCCCGATAAATTGCAACGCCAACAACTGTTCCCCCGACTCCCCATCCATACTCGGCAGCGTACGGCGCAGCAACATCGTGAGCTTTACAGCCAGCAACAACGGGTCACCATCAGCCGACATCCTCGCCAACCGGAACCTCTGAGGCGCCTTCTCCCTGTCCACCGGGCTGTCGAACTCCGTCATCAGCCGCCCGTTGACTGTCTCCCACGCCGTCTTCCCGGCGGCACCGTCCAGACTGTCGTATACCGCCTTTGCCTCACCTCCCCGCAGCGTCCTCAGCACCGCCTACTCCGCCCGGGCCCCTTCACACCCACTAGCTTCACCACGGCCTCAAACTCCTCCAGGAAGCTCCGCAGATCTCCGTCCTCCAACTCCTTCGGCCACGGGAGCTCCTCCCTTCGAGCAGGCAGCGACACCAAATGTAGTGAACGAGAACACAGGTGGGAGGCAACCGGATTGCACTTAAGGAAAATAACAGAGTTACTCAGTAAAATTGGAAAACCATATCGTAGCCGTTCGTTAATTTGCAAAATATCAGTTCATCATATCGAACTGGACTGTTCCTGCTGCAAAACATCAATCGATTGTCACTATTCATGCGTTTCATACAAATTCCATTGTGTTCCCACTCTTCTTACTTTCTTGATTTTCCCCCATCTTCTGCTGCCAGACATTATGTTGACTTTCTTACTTACTATCGCCTGTTACCCCGAATGGAGCATAGGCCGCCCACCAGTTTTCTCCAACCAACTCTGTCGTCAGCTTCCCTTTCCCATTCTGTCCAATGTTTGTTCATTCTTCTCATATCTTTCTATATTTTTCGGCGTAATGTGTTCCTTGGCCTTCCTCTTTTCCTTTTGCCTTGAGGATTCCATTACGTTGACACTCACGTCATATACTACTTATAAGTAGCTCGCACCACACTACATTTTCTTATTATCATTTAATAACTAATTTTATTTTAATTTCAAGGATTTCTTTTTTTTCTGATAAAAAATTATGTCGATTTAAACAACTTTTTCATATGGTTTCATAACAAAAAAAAAATAACTGAATACTTTATCAGTTAATCGATCGATCGATCGATCGACTGACTGATTGATTGATTGATTGATTGAATGACGCATGACTCATATGCACAAATTTGTGGGTAGACAATGTTAAGTCTGAAGAAAAAATTTCAAAAAGTGATTCCAGCCAAAAATTAAAACAAATCAAATTAACATTCGACATTCACACATTATCACCTAAATTATCTGATGTTAATTCATTTTGATCAGTGTATTCGGAATCGATCAATAATTGACTTGATGGCAAGGGATCGTCTTCTTTCATAGCCACGCTATCTTCAAAACTTGTTTCAAGTGATTGATCATCTAGGATGAAGAAATATATATATATTGATCGAATAATGAATTTGAAAAATGCGGTTCAAAATTCAATAGTCAATTTTTTTTAAAAAAAGAAACAATTGTTTGCAAGAAAATTATTCATTCACTCAGCATGATATTTTTGTTATGATGATATAAATGAAAGTCATTTGAAACAATGAAAAATTATTTTTTTAAATCAAAACAACACACAACTTTGCTGGAAGTAAGTTTTGTTTGTTTTAATACAAATGTTACCTAGGATGGATGGATGAACAAGTTTAATGTTCATTTCAAGTAGAATTCTTAATTACTACGAAATATGATTAAGTCTTTCTGGAGCATTTCTAGGGTTATTGCTGGTTCTAGGCTCAGCAAAAAAATGAGGAGGGTTGGGCATAGTGGTAGGCGACTCCATCCTGTGGAAAAATTTAACTCTTTAAAGAAACGCTAATTAGAGAAATTTATTCAAACTATTCAAACTCTACCCTGGCAGTTGGAAGGGTTATTAGGTCTCGTGATAAAAGCCAATTTCAAGTTGCTATACCGCATTAGTATGCAGAGATAAAATTGTCAGTTCGAATCCTACAGTGGTAGAAATAGTAGAAGTAATAACAGTCATGCAGAAGATTAGGGTTTGAAGAAATTATTTAAGTAGAATAATTCTAGTAAAATCAGTTTAAAAGCAGAAAAAAGGTCTTAAGGAATTTAGAAAATTACGGTTTGAGAGAAGACAAGCAATGGATGTACCTGCGCCAATTCAAACGATTTTGAGCCTCAGACTGGTGCTTTTAGTCTTACCGTTCTCCAGTCAACCTGCCTGGCATGATAGAACCAACAGTAATATATATTCCAGCTAATCGAGCTCGACTGGGTTATCATGAAAGGCAAGACTGACCATCACGTCAAGGTAACAGCGACGGGTTGCAAAGAAACTTATAGAAAAGAAGATGGCTTTGTGAGAGAAAAAATATATTGTTAATTTTAAACGAAGTCATTGTATTAATTTCTTCTGTACGCATAAATCTAGTTTTTTTTCCTGACGGTATGGTAGGTACTTCAGAAATCACAACCAACTGCCTCTGACCACTTTCTACTTATCCATGTTCATAATCTCTTTATAGACAAACTCAAACATTTGAAATCATACATCGATCAATGTTAGACCACCACTACGGCCGTTTCGTCCTGGTATGGGACTCATCAGTGGCAGTTCACATCCACAACTCCTACACCTCACAGGATTCGAACTGAGGGCCTTCAATCTTGCGCACGAGCGCCTAACCTTTGGATGAGTCTCATGCCAGGACGAAACAGTCACCCAGCGCTTCCAGCTTTCTACTACTGATCTAACATTGATCGATTCATGATTTCATATATGTAAGTTAACAATCTTCACAGCTCAAACATAACAGCATAATAAGCAATTAATAGATAATAGTGAGTTGGAAAGAAAAATTTTTTTATTTTTTGAATCTCAATCTGATGATTACTTGGCGAAAGAATGAAAAACTCTCCAGGGTACAAAAACACACACACGCTCACACACACACATACATTGACTTACCGTCTATTGTCACACCCTAAATAAACAAACAAACAGAAATAAGAAAAACATTGATGAAATTGAATATCGAACAACTGGGAAAAACATATTTATTATTCCCCCCCAAAAAAACAAACTATTATAGAGTTTGAAGAACAAACAAACAAAAACACAACAGGGTTTAGGTACATTCAGCTGATGAGTTTAGAAATGAGACGAAATATGCGCTTTGTTGTATTTCACAGCTGAATATTACTATGATTCTAAATCAATCTTGTTTTTTACATATGGACAGAATTTCGGGGAAAATTGTATAAGAATTTACACTCTAGAAAAGATTGTTATAGGTATTTCCGAAGCATTGATTGTGTATCATGGAACAACTGAGTAAGCAGTGTTGTTGTTAGGAAACGGGTCCTAGGTAACAACGATAGCAGGTCAATAGGTGAAGTATTGAAACTTGATCAGTTAAGGTGGTTGAGATATGTATTACGTATGCCTAACCACCGACTGACTCGACGAGCAATGTTTTGTGATGCAGGAGAAGGTTGGAAGAAAGGTAGGGGCGGCCAAACCAAAACATGGCACAAATCCATAAAGTCACTGACAAGCGGACTGAGTTATGTTGGTAGGTGTCGACTACCTGGTTAGGGTCCGCGAGATGATAGTATTCGATGGTCAGAGACCTTGAATGACATGGCTCAGAATCGTTTGCAATGGCGCAGGTGCATTCATTCTTTGTGTTCTCTCAAAGTCTGGTCTTCTTAATATGTCATTATCTTCTTCTATCCCTAATCCCTCCGACTACTGCTAATAATTTCACTACCTCTACTATTATGGGATCTGAATTGACAATTCAATCTGTCTGTGCTAATGTGGTATGTCAACTTGAAATGATGTTGGTACGTATGACGTTTTATGTTGCTGTTAATTGATTGATTGAAAAATTGTCACAATATATATCTAAAACGTAAACAGATCTACCATATTACATGTAGTCAAAATTACACTTCACCATTGTGTAAGTATCTTTTTACTACACCAAAAGATATTTCTCTGAAATGATAGACGAACATTCACAGCTCAAAGGAATGGTTTCGATGGTGTCGGATTTTCTGAACTAGATTATTTGATTCTTAGGTGTTTCATGAAATAGACGCAAGAACAGATCGCCACATGATGTAAATTGATACAACACCACTAAAATACTTCTCTGCCTTAACACATATTTAGCTTTGATTTTTATATGACTCTATCATTATGAAACTGAAACATAATTCGTTTTAGTAAATTCTAATAACTAACTGATTCATCCTGTATCATATTATCTGTACATGGAAAATTAAAACATGTATATTGAGAATAAATTTCTATGTCTTGGCGGGAAAAATGTCTGATTTGAAAATCCCCATCATCGATTAATTATGTTTGTCTCTAAATCTGTTCTAATAATTGTCGTTAGTGTCAAGTTAAATGGACAGTTTTTGAACAAAAAAACAGAAGATTCACTTGTATTGATTGTGTTGAATCCTTCTATTGATTTTAACGACTGCAATTGTTCAATCTCTTTAACATATATGCATCCTGTGAGGATTGCCTTGATATTGCGTTCAGACGGAAAGTATTATCAACAGAGATGGATAGGAGCTAGCAATGAAATCCAGGACGTGCGTTTCATCCTACTTATGACTCGTCAGCTGGATATTTCGGCATCTTCACTGTCAAAAAATATTATTAGTGTTAAAAGCTGTTTTCACCCTTAGGTATGATCTATTGTATGAGGTCGTGGAGAAATGCTCATAGACTCAGAATTTCTCCAATAAAAATTGAGCAACTATACATTTTACATCAAAGTATTATGAAGAACGTGATTTTTACACATTGAAATCATGAATCAATCATTGTTAGACCATTATCATTAGAAACCTGGAAGCACTGAAAGACTGCCATTTCGTCCTGGTACACGACTACACATCAGTGCCAGAATGTATCACCTCTCATGAATGCAACATATTCATTGTTTCCTATTTAGGAATCGTCAGTTAGGGATGGCTAAATTTCAAAGTTGCAGCTCATATCATTTTAGAATATTTAAACACCCGATACAAATGAATTCATCTTCACCATTACGCACAAACCACTACCTATCTCAACTGTAGAGCTAAGTAGATAATGCAAATGGTGTTCAAAGTAAATAGCACTGGATTCGAGTGTAATGAAGTGAATATCCACTCTACGCTGCAAATACATTCAGCTAACTATTATCTATCTTTACTAATCAATACAATACTAATTTAAATAATTTTTGAATTTGTTAGGATATTCACCAAATATCCTATGAAGAATCATTATTTAAGGTTAAATTCTATTTGTCCATTCTAATTGGTCAATATTCTGGTCGTCCTAGCTACCGACGTCACGTACTTCAATGTTGTTTCTTATTGGTCGTCCTAACTATTAATGTCACAGACTTCAATATAGTTTGCGATTCGACCTAAATGTATAAATACGCATTATCTGTAATGTTTTATGACCAGGACCCGGATCCCTAGTCCGGGATCCTGATTCTCTTCTGGACTTGAACCTCGTACTCTATCAATGCTCGTAGAATACAGGTTCTACTTCATATCAAGTCTTCTTCTTTCAACCAGTGGGGGTTAGGACACTCGGATTAGAGTAGCATGTGTCGTGTCACCGGATCCTCGATCATCTCTCTCATTTTCCAACTAAGGTCAACTCATAATAGCATTCAAACATAATATCAAAATTAACATGTTTACATATCTGCATAACAGAATTCATTGAAAATAGAATTTCCATTTTTTGTTTTACAAAAAATCTTACTGTTATAAGTCGTTTATGTTCATGTTTTAATAATTTTGATATGACTGGTATAATTTCTTCAGTTTTCATTAGTGTATTATTGGTCGGGGTTTCATTGTTTGATTCGGATTTCTTGAAAAATATAAAATTTGAAATCATAAAAAAGATAAAGATGTATCTATATTGTATTTTTGTAAACGTGTTATATGATATATATATATATATATATATATATGGTCTGAGCTACTTATAAGTAGTATATGACGTGAGTGTCAGTCAACGCAGTGTCTGGCACCAGAATATGGTGGGGGAAGATCAAGAAAGGAAGACTTAGAACACAATGGAATTTGTATGAAACGCATGAATAGTGACAATGGATTGATGTTTTGCAACAGGAACAGTCCAGTTTGATATGGTGGACTGACATTTTGCAAATGAACAATTTACGATATGGTTTTCCAATTTTAGTGAGTAACTCTGTAATTTTCGTTAAATACAATTCGGTTGCCCCACCTATGTTCTCGTTCACTGCATATATATATATATATATATATACGTCATGAATGAATACCTATCAGTTTATATTTCTTGAGAATAAGATTATTTGGATTCTACTTTCTGACTTATCAACTTTTACAATTAAACAAGGAGATAAGGAGTATTTATCACTTAAATTAAAAACAGTGAATAGTTTGGATACAAAGTTACATTTTGACATAGCACTCATATTACTTTAGAGGATAAAAATTATTTAAAAATAGTTGATAGTCATGTCTGTGGTGGTGATTGGTTCTCTAAGCTGGATGGGGTTCGGTTGAGGAGCTTTAAATTGTTCTCCTATTGAACAACAACATCAGCACAAACTTTAAATAGAGAAGTGAAGTATACGAATTTCTCCACGTTTGAGCCGTAGCCTATTCTGTTGACCTAGATCTTGATTGGTTGCTACTGACCTTAAACTTGTCATTCCTTGACCCTATGTTTGCCCATGATTTTTTCTGATTGGTCGATAAATTGGGTCATTGTCGATGTGTCTGTTGATAACTGATTGACATAAGGGCCAAGCTTTTAAAAATTTTCTGGTGTCCTTTGTGCTCCTTCTTTCCAGTATTTGTTCCAATCGAAAGTATGTCCATATTTGTTCCTTATGTATTGATATGAGAGAAGAATTGTTATGGCATTCGACTGCTAATTGATGTTTGCGCAAACGAAGCTGATGTCTTATGTGGTGTTTATCACAGTCTGAGCAGTTTATTTTGTAGGTGACATTTGATTTTTTCTCCCTTTGTCATTTTTACCTTTGGTCAACATAAGATTGATGGAAACGAGTACTAGGTAAGGATGGCTCGATTAGCTTTTGCCCAATTGCGTAACTTATGGCGTAGGCAAGATATCCGTTTGCTGACTAAAGGACGAGTGTACTGTTCAGCAGTTCGCTCCGTTCTCCTATATGGATGCGAAACATGGCCGTTAAGAGTAGAAGCTGTTCGTAGGTTACTAGTATTCGATCAAAGATGTCTTAGAAGCATTGCTCGTATATCGTGGGACAACCGAGTAAGCAATGCTGTCGTTAGGAAACGGGGTACTCGGTAAGGATAGTAAATCGATTGATGAAGTATTGAAACTTCATCAGTTCAGGTGGTTGGGTCGGCCAGACCAAAACATGGCGGAAATCCATGAAGTCACTGATAAGTGGACTGAGTCATGTTGATAGATGTAGACTACCTGGTTGGGGTCCGCGAGACGAAAGTCACCAATGGTTAGAGACCTTGAACAACATGGCTCAAAATCGTTTGCAATGGCACAAGTGCATCCATCCGTTGTGCTCTCTCAAATCCTAATCTTCTGGATTCGTCAGCACATCTACCTTTGTCTTTCTAACCTTATCTCACTGAATCATACTTCTTGAATAATATCTTCGAACCCTAGTCTTCTTCATTACCATTATTACCTCTACTATCTTTATCACTATGGGATTCGATTTGACATCTGTGTCTCTGTGCTAATGTAGTATGGCAACATGAACTTATGTACATACGTACGAAGTTCTACGTTGCAAGTGACTGACTGACTGGATTGATGGGAGTGATTATGTTGAGTTACGTACTGTGGCAGAGAACAAAGCAGATTCTAGCGGAGGAGGAAGAAGCGGTTAAAGTCGATAGGACATACTGCGAAAAGTATCCAACTGTGTCATAAAACAAGTCCTCACTTGGAATCCGCAAGGTCAAGAGAAAAGAGGAAAGCCAAGGAACATATTACAGCGAGAATTAGAGAAGGTTATGAGAAGAATGGACAAAAATTGGAAAGAACTGGAAAGGGAAGCAGAGGACAGAGTTGGTTGGAGAATACTGGCCTGCGGCCTATGCTTGATCGGGGGTAACAGGAGTAGGTAAGTTAGTAGGTAAATTCTGTTGGTTTGTATGCTACACCTATATTCCAATGGTCTCGGTATTCGTCCTGTAAAATCCGATGTTTTATACATGTATAATAGAATGATCCGTTTATTGGTTCCCGTAGTTGATTTCGCTTCTGTTGACCATTTCAGTTTATATTTTTTGATTAAGTTGCATAGATTACCGTTCTTTTAAAAGATAGACATGAGATATCTGAAGTTTGTGCTGATAATGTTGTTCAGAAGAACAATGAATGCTGTACAACCAAAACATCTAGCTCAGAGAATGAAACACCACCATAATGAAATTTTTTTCTTTGTCTTTCACATTAATGTTTTTACATCATCACGCCAGTCAAGCGTAAACTACGTTATTTCATAGTTCGATATACCACTTGGACGTACGAATTTTCTAGATATCACTAATATTGACCATACAATATCCTCACAATCGTACTATAATCGACATTGTCCAAATTCTGAATAACAGTTTATGGTCATTGCTCTAACGTTACACTAAATCTAATGACCCTTGAAGTAATCCGAATTTGTAAGGTAACATCAATTAGGTTTTGGAGAAAGAGATAGAGTTTTCAGACACTTGCTCAAGAATATAAAAACCTACTGCCAGTAGTCTATATAAAGACTATTGGAGTAAGAATTCACATATGGGTTCTTTACGTTGTTGTTGAGTATTTCTTAATATTTATAAAATATCTAAATAATGAAACTTTATAACAACATGAATCTACGTTAAACCGAACCATTAGAAACCTAGAATCACTGAACAGACGTTTCGTCCTGGTACGGGACTCCTCATCAGTAACAGTGCACATCCACGTCTTCTAATATTCACAGGATTCAAACCTACAACCATCGATCTTGCTAGCGAACACCTAACCTTTGGACCCCCAAAATGGCCTGTATCCAACAATGTTAATGTCTAACTCAAATCTTTTTACATTAATTAAATTCCAATGTAAATAAAACATACTACACGTAAGAAGAATTCAATGATTGAAATCAAATTATTGAAAACATCACTGTGTTCTCGATCACCAGAAATCTATCAATGAGAAATCAGAAAAAAAGGTAATCAATAATACAACTTGTATAATAACATGAGCTATTAGATAAATATCATAACTCACATCTAGAAATCAGTTATCATGAAGTTAAATGTTAATGAGATTGCTTCTATTAAACAAACAGAACCAATAATAATAATTCTTAGTTTATTGAATTACTAGCTCTCTTAAACTGGATCCCAGTAGATAGTCCGCTGTCCGACTAAGCGGGATAGTAACGACTCGTAAAGATAGGGAAACTCGCCGTTGCCTCTTCGTCATATCTGTCTACACTCTCAGTGACTGCAGCTCGAACGAGGTAAAAGATAAGTTCTATAGAATGCTTTCAGACCTCCTCCAAAAAGTTAGGCACTCTGATATTGTAATAGTGGTTGACGACTTCACTGTTCAAGTAGGTAGACTAAGTGAAAAGGACAGACACCTGAGAGGATCTCATAGTGTTGTGGTTAAAAATAACAGATAATGGCGACCGTCTGCTGCAGTTATGCTCAGATAAGCGTCTATTTTTAGCAAGTACCAAATAGTTGACTGACTGACTGTTAGGATATTCATCCAATATACTCAGAGAATTATTGGTCAATCTATGTTGGTTAATTCCTACTGGTCAATTTTATGGTCGTCCTAGATATCAATATCACGTGCTCCGATGTTGTTTCTTATTGGTTGTCCTGACTATCAATGTCACTTCAAGTGTTGCTTCCTATTGGTCGTATAATGCATAAATACGCATTATCTGTAACGTTTTATGACCAGAACCAGGACCCGGTCCCGGATCCGTAGTCCGGGATCCTGATTCTCATCTGGATTCGGATCTGGTACTTTCTGGATGCTTGTAGAACACAAGTTCTACTTCTATCAAGTCTTCTTATTTTAACTAAATATGGGGGTTGGAATAATGGGATTTGGTTAGCATGTCGTGTCACCGGATCCTCGATCCTCGCTCTCGTTTCCCGACTAGGTAACTCGTGATAGTTCAAGTATATCAAGATGAGGTGTTTACGTTCAGGCGAAACACTGACTGAATGAGAACACCCATCAGCTACTTTCTAGTTCCCTACGGTATTCAAGCAACCTAGATACGAAAAAGAAGTACGTACCACAACTGTAAGTGAGATTTAAGAGGCAATATCGAATTTGAGGTGAGGAAGAGCAGCAGTATTTGACAGAATAACTCTAGATATTCTCAGAAATAATGCCAACTTGCGTCATTTGTAGAGTAGGAAAGATATCCGTTTGCTAACCATAGGACTACTCTACAACGCAGCATTTCTCTACGTTCTACTATTTGGATGTGATGTTTTGTGATGTACGGGTAGGCTGGAAGAAAGCCAGGGGCGACTAGACCAAAACATGGCACAAATCCATGAAGTCCCTGACCAATGGACTGAGTCATGCTAATAGGTGAAGACTACCACCTAGTTAGGATCCATGAGACAATAGTAACTGATGGTCAGAGAACTTGAAAGACATGGATCGAAATCGTTTGCAATGGCATTTTAACTGACAAATACGTCTCTCTGCTAATGTGGTATGGCATCCTCAACTTATGTACGTAGTTTGGAAGTTCTACGTTATAACTTACTGACTGACTGATTGACATTACCAAAAAATTGTTTGATTCAATATGTTTCATGATGAACCATGTGATTAGATTAATATTCTAATGATAAGTAGATGAATATTAGTTTGTTTTTATCAACCCAATAGAAATATCATATGATAAATTTTGAATGACAATGACAATAGTTCAATCACTACACAGCAGTGATTGAATGATTAACAGTTATTGATTTTTCTGATAAGGTTGTGGAGAATGTTGAGTTACTTTTCGAAATCATGAATGAATCAGTTTTAGACTATCATTAGAAATCTGGAATCATTCGGTGGCCGTTTCGTCCTAATGTGGAACTCACTAGTGATGCGCAACCACGATCCCTGTTGGTTGGAATTGAAACCAGAACCTTTATGCTTGCTCACAGACGCTTAACCTCTAGTCTATTGAGGTGGCATCCAACGGTGTAAATGTGCTCACTAGTAACTAGTATCATGAGGAAATGCTCGGAGTTCTAGTGAAAAACTGTGACTAGTGGAGTTTTGACCCTGTTGATTGTAGGCAGCTACTCACCAAAGACAATTTATGAGGCTGAGCAATATCCTAGATTAATTGAAATGGGACACAGAAATTGAATGTCCTGGTTTTGATTCCTGTGTGCCGTGTTATTGATGAGTACTACTGATGAGTGCCGCACTATCACGAAACAGCCATCTACTGCGTACAGTATTTAATAATGACCTAACATCGATCGACTTATGATTTGAATGTTATTCATCAGAGAAGTTGATAATGATAACTTATACCAGGTTATATAAGATAAATCGAAAGTTGACTGTGATCGAAAATAACCAGTTCGCTAGACCACATTTTAAAATGTTAACTCCGAATAAAAAACATAAGAAAGTAATCAAAGCTTAAATGACACCTTAAAACAATTTTTGCTTAGCATTTTTTATAAACAAAAACTTAAATGAACAACATATAGAGTTTTACATTAAAATCATCATTAGAAACCTGAAATCACTGAAAGACAGCTATTTCGTCCTGATATAGGACTCATCGATTATAGTGCGTATCCACGACTCCTTCTACTCACTGGATTCGAACCCAGGATGCACGAACGCTTAACCTCTAGACCATTGAGCTGGCATCCAACAGTACTTACTTACTTACGCCTGGGCTTCTCTCTCCACTTCTGTCCAATGTTTGTTCATTCTTCTCATATCTTTCTCTATTTGTCGGCGTAATGTGTTCCTTGGCATTCCTCTTTTCCTTTGGCCTTGAGGGTTCCATATGAGGGCTTGTCTTGTGACGCAGTTAGGTGCTTTTCGTAGTGTGTGTCCTATCCACTTCCACCACTTCTTCCTGATTTCCTCCTCCACTCCAATCTGGTTTGTTCTCTCCTACAGTACGTTGTTGCTGATGGTGTCTGGCCAACGAATACGAAGTATTTTGCGTAGACAACTGTTCATAAACACTTGTATCCTCTGGATGATGGCTTTGGTAGTTCTCCAAGTTTCCACTCCATACAGTAGAACTGTCTTCACATTTGTATTGAAAATCCTGATTTTGGTTTTGGTTGAAAGTTGTTTGGATTTGCAGATATTTTTCAACTGTAGAAATGCAGCCCTTGCTTTGCCAATCGGTACCCTCACATCTGCATCCGATCCACCTTTCTCGTCGATGATGCTGCCCCGATATGTAAAGGTGTTAACGTCCTCCAAGGCATCTCCATCAAGAGTGATTTGGTTGGTGCATGTTGTGTTGCATCGGAGAATTTTGCTTTTTCCTTTATGTATGTTCAGACCTACTGCTGCAGAGGCTGCTGCTATACTGGTCGTCTTCTCTTGCATTCGTTGTTGAATGTGCGATAGAAGAGCCAGGTCCAACAGAGTTAATGTCTAACTTTCGATCAATCTAAAGATTTTGAACAACCTGACTCTCTGTCTTCGATAGTTACTAACTACATCCAACAAGGCTACACTTCACTGGTCACGTCTTCTCACTAGAACTGTGAGAATTTTCTTCTAACAAAGTTACTCACTAGTATTATGGAGATCATTGTTACATTATCAAAATCAATTTCTTAAATGTTATTCTTTCTTTTTTCCCGAAACAAGGAAATAATTAATTTCTAATGGTGGTCTAACATTGATCGATTCATGGTTTCAAAAATGTGTAACTTAACAATCTTCACAAGAACCCCGTAATGCAAATTACCTGTACTCACTAGTGACTAGCTTTGTGAGTAATCTTCTCCGAGTTTTAGTGGGAAGACGTGACCAGTGAAGTTCAACCTGTTCGGGTGTAGATGGTAACTAACGAAGACTGTGCATGAGGTTGTGCAACTCCGTGAATTTGATCAAGTTAGGCATTAACACCGTTGGATACCGGCTCAGTGGTCTAACGGTTAGGGCGTTCGCGCACAACACCGAGGGTCCTGGGTTCGAATCCTGCGAGGTGCAGGAGTCGTGGATGCGCACTGCTGGGGAGTCCCATACTAGGACCAAACGGTCGTCCAGTGCTTCCAGGTTTCTAATGGTGGTCTAACATTGACCAATTCATGGTTTCAATAATGTGTAACTTAACAATCTTCACAACCCCGTGATGCAAATTAATTAATTAATTATACTTTAAACTTACTGTTACTAGTTTACCACGTTCATCATAATATCTGATTACAGGTAATGTACAATGTTTAAAAAATGAAATACGTTGTAATACAACAGCGGATTCATCTTCAACACGCTTTAAACGTTCACGACGTTGATGTAATCGATCAATCAGTGTGGTTTCTTCACAATCTAATAAAATCACTAAATCTACACCACCAAACTTTAAATTAATAAAAAAGGAAATAAAAATACATATGATAAGTGTAATAATTATTATTGAGAACAATAAAATATATATATATATATATATGGACAATGTAACTCCGCCAGTAGAACCTTCGGGGCTACTGCCGGTCCCAAGCCCGGGTAAAGGAGGAGGGTTGGACATGGGGTTGGCGACCCCATTCCGTCAAAAACTAACTTGCCAAAAAACGCTAACCAGAAAAAATAATTCAAACCATTTTAACTCTGCCCTGGGAGTTGGAGGAAGAATTATGACGTCGCGTGATGAAAGCCGAGTTCCCTCGGAAGTCACGGGGCTGATGCCTCTTCTGACAACCAGAGCAACCATTTTTTTAGGTACATGGAACGTTCGTACATTGTGGGAGACTGGAAGACTATTTCAAGTTGCGGCAGAAATGAGAAGATACAACCTCGAGGTGCTTGGAATCAGTGAAACACATTGGACACAAGTAGGACAACTGAGACTAGCTTCAGGGGAACTGCTGTTATACTCTGGTCATGAAGAGGAAAATGCTTCACATACACAAGGAGTTGCATTGATGCTGTCCAAACATGCACAAAAGGCACTAATAGGATGGGAATCTCATGGACCCAGGATCATTAAAGCATCCTTCAAAACAAAGAAACAGGACATTACAATGAACGTCATCCAATGTTATGCACCTACCAACGACTACAATGACGACGACAAAGATCAGTTCTACGAAAGGCTGCAGTCAATCGTCGATAAATGTTCACCAAAGGATTTGACGATTCTTATGGGAGACCTGAATGCCAAGGTTGGAATGGACAACACTGGATATGAAGACATCATGGGACGACATGGACTGGGAGAAAGAAACGAAAACGGTGAGAGATCTAGCAACGACGGCGGAAAAGGCTGCAAGAGACGGAAACTTGAGACAATTGTATGAAACTACAAAGAAGCTCGCCGGGAACTATCGTAAACCAGAACGACCAGTGAAAAACAAGGAAGGCAAAGTAATCAGCAACATTGAACAACAGCGAAATAGGTGGGTAGAGCACTTTAAGGAACTCCTAAATCGACCAGCTCCTCTGAAGACACCCAACATCGAAGCAGCATCCACGGACCTCCCAATCAATATTGGCGCACCTACGATTGAGGAGATCAGTATGGCCATCAGACAAATCAAGAACGGCAAAGCAGCAGGACCAGACAACATTCCAGCAGAGGCAATGAAAGCAGATGTAGAAGCAACCGCGAAAATATTTCACATCCTCTTCAAGAAGATTTGGGATGAGGAACAAGTACCATCAGACTGGAAGGAAGGATACCTGATCAAAATACCAAAGAAAGGCGACCTCAGCAAGTGTGAGAACCACAGAGGCATCACTCTTCTTTCAATACCAGGCAAAGTCTTCAACAGGGTATTGTTAAACAGAATGAAGGACTTCGTAGACGCCCAACTTCGAGATCAACAGGCCGGATTTCGTAAGGATCGATCGTGTACTGACCAAATTGCTACATTACGGATCATTGTGGAACAATCAATTGAATGGAACTCACCACTCTACATCAACTTCATCGACTACGAGAAAGCATTCGATAGCGTGGACAGGAAAACACTGTGGACTCTTCTTCGACACTACGGGGTGCCTGAGAAAATAGTTAACATCATACGGAACTCTTATGATGGATTCAACTGCAAAATCGTGCACGGAGGACAGCTAACCGACTCTTTCGAGGTAAAGACCGGTGTGAGGCAAGGTTGCTTACTTTCACCCTTTCTCTTTCTCCTGGTGATCGACTGGATTATGAAAACGTCAACAGCTGGAGGGAAGCACGGTATCAACTGGACAGTTAGGACGCAGCTGGACGATCTGGACTTCGCAGATGATCTGGCTCTTCTATCGCACACTCAACAACAAATGCAAGAGAAGACGACAAGTGTAGCAGCAGCCTCTGCAGCAGTAGGTCTGAACATACATAAAGGAAAAAGCAAAATTCTCCGATGCAACACAACATGCACCAATCAAATCACTCTTGATGGAGATGCCTTGGAGGACGTTAACACCTTTACATATCTGGGCAGCATCATCGACAATCAAGGTGGATCGGATGCAGATGTGAGGGCACGGATTGGCAAAGCAAGGGCTGCATTTCTACAACTGAAAAATATCTGCAAATCCAAACAGATATCAATCAACACCAAAATAAGGATTTTCAATACAAATGTCAAGACAGTTCTAATGTATGGAGCGGAAACTTGGAGAACTACCAAAGCCATCATCCAGAGGATACAAGTGTTTATTAACAGCTGTCTACGCAAAATACTTCGTATTCGTTGGCCAGACACCATCAGCAACAACGAACTGTGGGAGAGAACAAGTCAGATTCCAGTGGAAGAGGAAATCAGGAAGAAGCGGTGGAAGTGGATAGGACACACTCTACGAAAAGCACCTAACTGCGTCACGAGACAAGCCCTCACATGGAACCCTCAAGGTGAAAGGAAAAGAGGAAGGCCAAAGAATACATTACGCCGTGAAATAGAGAAAGATATGAGAGGAATGAACAAACATTGGACAGAACTGGAGGAAGAAGCCCAGGACAGAGTTGGTTGGAGAAAACTGGTGGGCGGCCTATGCTCCATTTGGGGTAACAGGCGAAAGTAAGTAAGTAAGTAAGTATGGACAATGTGCTCACTAGAGGCTATCTTTGTGAGGAAATTCTCGGAGTTCTAGTGATAAGATGTGCCTAGTAGAGCTCAGCCATGATGAATGTACTCATCAGCTGCTCGTACCTCGAAAATCTTGCAGCCTGCTAAGTAAATTGGTGGTATGACCGCACGCAAATGCACACATAGTAGCAGTCGATTGGACCTCCTTCACGCTGGTATTCGCATGTTTTCCACTACCCCAACGCTGACAACGGTTTGCAACGCTATAAGTTTGGAGTCATACACCCAATGGTAGTAAATTATGTTCTCAATATACATCTAATGTTCATGCATCGGATTTCATACGTTGTATTGTTCTCCAAATTTTTCCACGATAATCTCGACCACAATTTCTTCAGCTTTCTGCAGTCACTTGATTTATCAATGAGCCTTGCCGTAATGTTTATATGTTTATCTAATTCCGTCTTAACTGTTCATGCCTATACGATATTAAATATTTTACTGCATTAGTGTTACACTTACGTGTCATACACTCGCTCTTCATGTACTCTATCTAACATCGATTTTTTTTCGCTAATCAACGCTGACTTACTCAGTGTTATTTTCGAAAACTGACATTTTTTTCAAATTAATCTACAATTTTCTAGAAGCGGGGGCTTTGTAGTGAGTCATTCAATGTCTAGCTCACATGACTTGTCTCATTTGTCTTTTGACTTTGTCAGTCGTTCGTCTCTTTCATTCATGTGTGTGCATGTCTGCTACATGCTTACTACATGTCTATCTTATTTTTGTCTGACTATACATTCTTAGTCCATGCTATATCTCTCGAACTTGGCTCACTAGACTTCTCCACGTCTGTTCATCTGTTCATTCGCCAATTCTTTCGCTTGACGAATATATCTTTGAGTGCTTGTGGTCCGCGCAAGCGTTTAGCCTCTAGACTATTGAGCCAACTGGCATCCAACGATGTTCGTGCCTAATTTTAATCAATCCAAGATATTGCACGATGTTCAGTGGGTAACTGCCTCATACCTGACACAGCTGAACTCCATTGGTCAAGGCTTCTCAATAGAAGTCGAAAAAAACTTCCTCACAAAGCTAGTCACCAGTAAGTCTACGACATATTTCATTTCAGGGTTGTGCAAACTGTTGAGTTGCGTAGCAGTTCGTTCTGTCCTACTTTATGCCTGAGAAACATGGCCGGTAAGAGTTGAGGATATTCGTAGGTTATTAGTATTCGATTATAGATGTCTTCGAAGCATTGCTCATATATCCTGAGATAGCCGAGTAAGCAATGCTGTCGTTAGGAAACGAGTACTAGTTAGGGATGGCAGACCAATAGATGAAGCAGTGAAATTTCATCAGTTAAGGTTGTAGGAACATGTGTTACGTATGCCCAAACACTGACTATCTCGACGAGCTATGTTTTTTGGTGTAGGAGTAGGTTGGAAGAAAGTTAGGGGCGGCCAAACCGAAACATGGCAAGAATCCATGCAGCCAATGACAACTGGACTGAGTCATGTTGATAGGTGTAGGCTACCTGGTTGGTGTCCGCGAGACGAAAGTCACCGATGGTTAGAGACCTAGAATGACATGGCTCAAAATCGTTTGCAACAGTACAGGTTCACCCACTCGTCTTGTTCTATGAAATTCTAATCATCGGAATTCCTCATCACCTTTATCTTTCTCTTTCTACATTTATCTCATTTAACTATAATTCTTGAATGATACCTTCGAACCCTAATATTCTCCATTACCAGTAATTGTTCTACTATCTCCACTACTATTGGATTTGAGCTGACGATGGTGTCTCTTTGCTATTGCGGTATGGCAGCTTGAAATGGCATACGCATGTACGAAGTTCTACGTTGTGTAGTGTAAAAAAACTTCGTTTTATGATTTCTTTGTTAAAATTTATTTTTTTAAAAAAAGATCATTTATTTCAAAGTATTCAATTCATGATTTTAATTGATAAGTGAAACTTCAAAAGAATTGAAAACCACAAAAAGTAGGGAATTTGACTTACACATTTATTCAATGTATTTAATTGACCTTCATGGCATGGAAATCCTTCAATGAGAATAGCTTTACTATTTGTAGCCAAATTATTACACTGTTGACGGATTATATCAGAGTGTACATCCTGATATGCAATAATATTAATAATATTAGTAATAATAATAATAATAATGACAGTAATAATAATAGTAATAATAAGGGCTGTCCACTTTATCAACTCTTCTTTAAGTTTGTCAGTGACGTGCTTCTGAATACGACACGTTCATCGTCTGACTTTCATAGCAGTTGACCTTCTCTACCACAAGATTTGCTTACTGACTTAGAATATACCGATGACACGCTGACAGAATGCAGCATTCTGACTAACTTCACCAACAATGGATACATGTTCAGGATGCGATTCTCTCTGTCGAAATGCGAAAAATTGCTTCAGCATTGGCTTACAACGGCTCCTGAACCTGTGATAGGGAGTGAAGTAGTTGAGCGTGTTGACCGCTTCATTTATCTTTAGAGTCTCCTCAATGCTAATTGCTTGGCGTCTGACGAAATTTCAACACGGATACAGAAGGCTCAAATACCTTTTGCCAACCTGCGTCACTTATGGCGCAGGCGAGATATCTGTTTGCTGACAAAAGGACGAGTGTATTGCGCAGCAGTTTGCTCCGTCCTACTTTATGGCTGTAAAACATGGACAGTTAGAGTAGAATATATTCGTAGGTTACCGGTTTTTGATCATATGAGTCTCTGAAGTATCGTTATTTTATATTGAGATAACCGAGTTAATAATGGTCTTGTTAGGAAACGGGTGCTAGGTAAGGATGACTAATCAGTAGATTAATTACTGAAAATTCATCAGTTGACGTGTTTGGGACATGTGGTACGTATACCTAACCACCAACTACCCAGTAAAGCTATGTTTCGTTCTATAGGGGTAGGTTGGAAGAAAGTTAGTGGCGGCCCAATCAAAACATGGCAAAATTCCATGAAGTATCACTGACATCTGGATTGAATCCTGTTAGTAGATGTAGACTACCTGGTTGTGATTCGCAAGATGATAGTAACCGATGGTTAGAGGTGTTGAATGACATGGCTGAAAATCATTCACAATGTCACAGGTGCATCCATTCTTTGTACTCTCTCTAGTACTTTAATCTTCTTCATTTCTTATCACCTTTAGTTTTCTCTTGATAAGTTTATTTTATTGAATTATACTATTTGAATAATTTCTTCTAACCCTAGTCTGTTAATACTTCTACTACTATGGGATTTGAATTGATAAGTACACCTCTTTGCTAATGAGGTATGGTCACCTGTAATTATATATGAACGTACGAAGTTCTACGTTGTAACTGATTGACTGATCCGAATATGGTAGAACTATTTGGAAGAAGTTATTTTAATTATTCCTGTTAGGATATTCATCCAATATCCTAAGAGAATTATTGGTCAATTCATATTAGTTAATTCCTACTGGTCAATTTTATGGTCGTCCTAGATAACAATGTCACGTGCTCCAATGTTATTTCTTATTGGTTGTCCTGACTATCAATGTCAATTCGAATGTCGCTTCCTATTGGTCATCTTAACTGTCAATATCACAGACTTCGATGCTGTTTCTCATTCGACCAAAATGTATAAATACGCATTATGTGTAACGCTTTGTGACCAGGACCAAGACCCGGTCCCGGATCCCTAGTCTGGGATCCTGATTCTCTTCTGAACTCGGACCTCGTACTTTCTGAGTGCTCGTAGAATACAATGATATCAAGTCTTCTTATTTTTACTCAATATGGGGGTTGGGATAATCGGATTTGAGTAGCATGTCGTGCCGCCGGATCCTCGATCCTAGCTCTCGTTTCCCAACTAGGTAAACTCGTAATAGCATTCAAGCAAATCAAAATGACATGTTTATGTGCAGGCGTAACAATTCCCTAACTTGATTAAAAAAACTTCTAGAACAGGTGAGTGATGATGAGAATAATACCGTATGATATTAACACTATAAAATCTAATTGATATGAAAAAAAGTTAGTATAAAAGTTGCTAAATTGATAAATATCAACTGAATCGAACTAGGTGCGCACATATTCATTTATG